>CM077884.1:15938080-16383897 GCA_039720435.1 Amazona ochrocephala | reverse complement strand
TGAAGAGAAAGACTAGATAGATGAGAAAAGAGAGAGACGGGCAACAGACAAGAACATAGGACAAGATAGATTAGATAGATAAGAAAAGACAGAGAGAGAGAGACAAGCAACAGACGAGAACATTGGAGAAGAGAAGATAGATGAGAAAAGAGAGAGAGAGAGACAGGCAACAGACGAGAACATGGGAGAAGATAGATAAGAAAAAAAGAGAGAGAGTCTGGCAACAGACGAGAACATAGGAGAAGATAGATAAGAAAAGAGAGAGATGGGCAATAGATGAGAACATAGAAGATAGATTAGATAGATAAGAAGAGACAGGCAACAGACGAGAACATGGGAGAAGAGAAGATAAGAAAAGAGAGAGAGAGACGGGCAACAGACGAGAACATAGGAGAAGATAAGAAAAGAATGAAAGAGAAGAACAACAGAAGAGGAGGGAACATAGGAGATTGTAAGACAGTATAGGAGAACAGAAGAGAAGCGAATATAAGAGAATGAGAAAGCACAGAAGGGAATACAAGAGAATAGAGATTAGGAAAGACTCAGAGTATGTTAAAGAATATAAGAAAATACAACCATAACAGAAGAGAAGAGACTATTGGAAAATGGAAGAGACTAAGAGAATACAGAAGAGTATAAGAGACTACAGGGGACAGGAAGGGAAGAGACACAGGAAGGAAAGAGCCTATAAGAGAATATTAGAGAACACAGGACAAAAGCAATGTGGTCCTGGCATATACCATCTTTATTTTTTCAGGACAACTATCAAATTTCATTAAAAGCAGCAATCTTTAAATACATATATAGCCTTGTCTGTTATGGAGCATCAAACCTTTGTGGGTTTTCTTTCCCTGCCTTTGCGTAAACGCTTCCTTTATAAGCTGCAGACCAAGTCTGATTCGTCTTTCACAGCCTCCTTGTTGGTAGAAGACACCGTGAACATTTGAAGGAATACCAGGAGATAGTCTAAGTTCCGGGTTTCGTGTTTGCAGCTGTAGCAACATTTTGGCTTTCTGTCTTTGAAGGTTCAGATCAGACTTGCGCTCCCAAGTCTCTCTTCCTTCTCTCTTCGGAGACCTCAGACTAGATCCGCCAGGGCTAATGGTACTTACTGCTGAGCAATTCTTCACCAGCGTCCTGTGGAGAGCGTGGGTTCGTGGCAGCGTGACATGAGCCAGCTCGTGCACAGGCAGCCAAGGCCAACAGCATCCTGGGCAGTATCAGCAATAGTGTGGCAGCAGGGCCGGGACAGGGATCATTCTCCTGTACTGGGCACTGGTGAGGCCGCACCTCAAATCCTGTGTTCAGCGCTGATTAGCTTACATCTGCACTGCAAGGGCAGGAGGAGCTCCAGAATCATGAGAGCAGGGCGCTGCAGCAGGCCCTGGCCCAGACAGCCTTTCCCCAAGCTCGGTCTCACGCCTGCCCTCTTGTCTTGCACAGACAACCCAACATGGAGAACTGCACCGAAGACGACGACATGCAGAATGGCATTGCGCTGTTTCAATTTATAGTCTACATCCCAGTGCTCTCTCTGGGGATCCCACTGAACGCGATTGCCTTCTGGGTCTTCTGCTACAAACACAAGAGGTGGACCGAGACCAGGGTGTACATGATCAACCTCATAGTCGCAGACAGTTTTCTACTCTTTGCCCTGCCTTTCTCTATGTATTTTACCAAGTACAAGCATCCCATAGACAACCTGTGTTTCACCATACAAGGGATCTACTTTACAAACATGCCTATGAGCATCCTGATCATCACCCTGATCACGATAGATCGATACATTGCAATCAAGTTCCCTCTAAAAGCTAAGATTCTTCCATCCCCACTGAAATCAGCATCCATCTGCGGGGCTCTTTGGATAATACCAAGGATTTATTCCTCCTTGCATCCTCAACTTCATAACAAGAAGGAAAAAGTCTGCTTTCGGAAACAATCTACTCAACCTAATTATACACTCTTAGTGTCCATTATCATAGGCTATTTTATTCCCTTAACAATTGTGACCTTCTGCTCAGTACAAGTGACCAAACGTCTCAAGAAGATGGTCACGAGTCCTCATGAGACAAAATCAATCCGCGTTATTTCAGCGAATCTGTGCGTGTTCACTGTATGCTTTTCACCCCTCTACATTGCCCTGCTCTCGCGGTTTGCGGTGGATGTTGCTGGAGCTTGTTCTCTGCTCTTGGAAGTTAACGCCTGCGTTCAGATCTGTGCGTGCTTAGCAAACTCCAACTGCTGTTTGGATGCATTTTGCTATTACTTTGCAGCTAAGGAATTTCAACAATTTCCTTCTCTGTTCCCTCCTTGTCTATCGATGAGGCGCAAGATGAGCCCAAGCCAAGAATCCCAGTCACCCACTGATCAAGTCATGACACAAATAAGGTATAGCACACTACAGGTGTTAAAAGCCACAGGGCTGCTGCGGTTTTGAGGCAGAGGGAATAGGACCATCTACAGTATTTGCAATCATTGTAGCTATAGGCGTACCTGTCAAAAGGGGCAACCCCTTCCAAGGGGTCTGATATTAACTGGAATTTTGTCCTTCTGTCCCCAGTGACTTGACTCCAGCTTTGACCACAGTCTTAGACCATTGTATCACAGCTTCAAGAGGGAGAGCCGCGTGGGATGGAAAACGGATAAGGCCACTGCTTCCACCATGCACTTATTTGTACATAACATGCAACTATCATAGGAAACTGAGCACCCACACAGCAATACACAAATCCACTTCTGGTACTGTTACAGAGATGGTCACTTCAAACCAAGAAAAAACCCATGCACTGCAATGCCAAACCTAACACATCTGTGCTGCTCATATCAAACCACACACTGGTAGTTTCCTGACACCCTATATGATTTCAAAGCTTGCAGCTATCACCGGGACACAGCTATCGCTGTGCGTGGAGTAAAGACAGTGGCCTGAGACTGTTGCCCCATTCCTGCCATTTAACACTTGCATCAACTTGTGGCAACACCCTGGCATTTGTGAGACTAAAATCATTGTGGGTATAAATAAAGCCATTACTGCACGGAAAAACAGAGCCCCACAAAGCACAGTGGACCCCAGAACAGAACTTCTGCATTGTGCCTATCAGGTATAAACCTGTGAAGACCTGACCTCACCCAAGCAGCTGCTGTAAGCCCTGGTGACACGTTTGCTGTACTTCAATGGGATCAGCTCTTCAGTACGTGTCCCGGCTGGTGAGAGGTGATCGCATCTGCTCAAGTTGTCACAGCCTCATGCTGCATCAATGCTGATGCCCAGAAAACAGCAGTGAGCAATGTGAAGCAGATGCAGCCATAATCCCTGCCTTACAATCCACGCACAGCTTTCAGGGGAGGTTTGATGAGAGGGCAGACCCACAGCTGAGGTCTTTTTGGGATTACCCTGTGTAATGAAGCAGTGCTTTGGATTTGGTGCTTTTTTGCTTTCAGCTGCTTGGACAGTGCACAGTAAGGGATCAACAGCTTTCCTGCACTTCATTTTGAGACATTTAACTCTGAAGGTGTCCCTGCTCATGGCAGGAAGTTGGAAACAGATGACCTTTGAGATCCCTTCCAACCCAAACCATTCTGTGATTATACAGAGAGCCTTCAGCTTCCCTAGCTGGATCCTGGACCATGCACCAATGTAAATGCCTGTCTTTCCAACTACAAATCTCCTCTGTAATACCTGTGCTTGCTGCCTGTGCGCTGCGTATCCTCCCATCCCACAGGGAAGTGACAACAGAGCAGCTCAAAACAGTTAAACCACAAACAGAAATCCTGGGGCCCTAGAAGGAAGTGCCCCATAGAGTCAGCATGGGAAACATTACAAAATTGTTGCAATGCATGCGATAGCTCTATGTCCTTTGGCTTCATGGCCCTTGACTCCAAGTGTCCTCTGTCTTGTAAATACCTAAAACATTCCTCCAGGGAATGCACATCCATGTTCTGCTCATTTAAACCTACAGGCAACTAACTTTCTTGGTGACAACTTACAAAGACTTTCCCTGAAAGTGTCCTGTCACCTTCAAGTATCTGCAGACCACATTCTGAAACCACTGTCTAGACACCAGCCAAACAACACAGGAAACCACCATTCCCATCACAGAAAACACTCCTCATCCAACCATTAGATCCAACTGCTTTGTGTCAATACCTTGGCACAGGTCCCAGCATGATGGAAGCTCAGCATAAAAAGGGATGAAACCATTCAGGTCACTCAGTTGATCATTTATGTCCCAGTTTTCTTGGGTGTATTTAATGCTCTAACATGAATGGTCTTTCACTGCTAGCAGAGTGCATGTGACCAACTCAATCACAGCACACACTGCTTGGCCCTCATTCTGCCTTTTAAAGTCTCTTTTCAAAGAGAGCAAAAGAAACAAGTCACAAATGGTGCCTGATCTTAAAAATCATCCCTTGCTTAAGGAGGTGCCTGTTATCACCCTTGTAGCTGTCAGCCAATACACAGCTACTAACTATCCTTAGAGAGAAAAGGGCTTAGGGGGCCCGTTAGCCCATTCTCCTTTATGGCGTGCTGTCAATGGCCATGACAGGCGTCACTTACGTGTCCAGGCAAGAGGCGTTCAGCAAGGAAGACATCTTCTGTTTTCAGAGACGGCGCACAGGGCTTCAAAAACACGCTTTGCTGTAGGATCCCAATCCCCTTCTGGGCTTCTGCATCGCATTGGTTATAATGAAAGCTTGTCTCAAACAGATTATTATGAAAATGTTAATTACTATGAAAAGAGATGAAGGCTGAGCCATGTCAACCTGTTATCCTACTGTTAACCCGGAAAGCAAACTACATACTTGTTCTGCAAACCCTGCCATATTCATCTTGTCTGCTGTTGACACGGGGCACCTTGTCCAATTTCCAGTGAGCTCCAACGAAGTTGTCTACTCTGAAATACAAAACAGTAATGCGTGTGTGTCTGTGGCCTCACAGGATGGCAAGTAAAAGCTGCTGCTCAAATACCATTTGCTACTGTTTTATAACCAAAGAATTTCAGAGCCATTTCCTTCCCAAGTGCAGAGTTTTCAAATCCAGGAAGGATCACAGACAAGGCGCTCTATCAAATAAACTAAACAGCTTCCATGGTTTCGCCCCAGCCAGCAGCAAAGCACCACACAGCCGCCCGCTTACTCCCTGTCGATGCCAAAACCAGTACAAATGTGCTAAAGCATTTCTAGTTGCATTCCTACACACAGCCAAGCTTGCTGCATATAGAGCTGTATGAAGTGAGTGTTTTTCCTCTTGTGGGAAACAAACTGAGGCTTCCCACTGCTCATGTTCTAGGTTAAAAAAGGGGTTTTTTTCTTATTGTACAACAGCAACTTGTTGACTCCACAATCCCACTCCTAAAGTAATAGTTTTTGTTGTTTGCGCTGACTACTAGGAGAACAAAAAAGGAAGCATTTTTAGGAAGTGATAATAAAGCTATTTCATAGTACTATATCAATAAGTATTCATTCATCACCATTATACATCAGAGTCCTCTATTATTAATGCTAAACTTATACCAGAGATTGTGAAAAGAGACTTAGCTAACATGATACCAAAGCTGCTTTGCAACAGGCTGCTTACAGTGTAACCCTAAGATGAGCAAGGAACTTTCTGATTACCTGAAGATGCAGATACTGCCTGGGACAAAAGTCATTATCTGCTTTACATGTCAAGTTAGAATGATGTTAATGGTGGGTTTCTGACGCCTGTCTTCAGTCAGAACAAAACCTCAGCTCCATGAGTGCTCCCAGTAAATGGACAGCACCTTTGCCACAGCAAACCATGGAACCTGGGCCACGGCAAACTAGCAGCCGTCGCACAGCACTGGAATAGCAAACCATGAGGACAGCGACACCGTTATCCACTGATCTTTGTGATTTCCTTGCACGGAAGCCTGGCTAACAAAGAAGGGAGCAGCAGCCACAGTCCATCAGAGCTCCAACAAGCAGAGCTGGACCACTGCATTCTGCTGATGCTTCAGCAAGTAAGAATTGAGGCTGTGGGGAGCAGGGGGGACACAAACAACAAGAAAAAAATACCATGCAAGGAAAGTGATCCAGATTCTTGCTTCTATGGGAGCAGCCATCAGGCTCAGCAGTTTTGGCCCTTCCAAGCAGGGAAGGCAGAGGCCGGCAGGAGGCATTATTTCACTGTGCTGATGCTGCGGGAGTATGGAGAGGGCTGTAGCACAGAGAGCCCTGCGAGGCAGACGAGGCCAAGATCTTCCCTGACAGAAAAAGGAGGCAGGAAGCCCATCAAACCTATTAGCAAACCGTACCAGGAACACAGGAAAAGCGCACAAGAAGGGCTCTCTTTGACTGAGAAACAACCTCAAGCAGGACAGCAGGCAGAGCTTACCAGGGAAGGAAAAACCACTGTACAAACCAGAACTAAATCTCAGAGATCACAAAGTACAAACGTCAAACGGGTCTCAGCAAACTCTTTCCTTAGACATGAAAAGCTGCCTACAAATTACAATCAAAGAAGTGAGATCGCCTAGTACTGCTGCTGCTAAACCCAACAAAATTGTCCAGGTACATCCAGAAAACTACCTTATTGCTTTATCACAGCTTTCAGCAAGGATGAAGAACCCCAAAAGTCCACAGTTTTAAAGCAATTGGCACATGAAATCTCACGCCAGCAACAAGGCTTTTACATAAGTCAGACAACATAGGGTCAGGGGGCAAAGACCACCAAACAGAGACCCTTCTTTTCGTGCAGGTGCTGGCTCCCAGTAGGGCCCCCAGACCACCCTGATGGAGAGCTGCCAGCAAGCAAGTGAGAACCTGCACTGTGCCACATCCTGACAGCACTCACCCGGCCGAGACAGGCTGAGAACCTCTGCGGCAGGTGAAAACACCAAGTGAGCATCATTGGACCGAGGCAGAAGTGACAAAACCTGCAACTGGATAGAAGGAGACCATCAGCAGCTGCAAGAGCCTAGAGGGCAGCTGGTAGGGAGCCGAGGTGGAGAAAAGCAAAGCATGACGATCCTGACCCAGTGGCGTCCAGGAATCATACAGAGACCCAAGAGCCACACCAGGAGACACTCAAGGTCTCTGCAGGTAAGACTACATCATAACTGTGCCTCCTGGTAGCTGGTATTGAGTTGCTCTGACATATCCTGGTGAACCTGATGGTCATAGCCAGCTGTTTTGTGCTGGTAACATTATTTGTGTCTCCCTTGAAGCCTCCCCAGGCTGATGGGAGACACAGCTGCCCTTGTCTGGTGACCACAGCACCAAGCTGTGGATGGGAAGCATCACACCAAAGAGATATGATGAGTTGAGCCCCCTTCGGGCTTCATTTTGGCTGCTCATGGTTAATACTGCCAGTGATTGCCTTGATACAGACAATAGGAATACGTGGACAACATTTGAGGATGCTGCAAAGTGAAGTGTTTTGTGTACAGTGGTGAAACTATCACAACCCAGGAGCTGGGTGACTTTGAAAACTGAAGTACTAACAAGGACCATGACATGAAAATAACGGTGGTTGGGGATCAACGAGCTGGGTATACTAAGTCAATAACTTATTTATAAGCTTCCACCAAGAAGCAGCCTAAGAAAGGGAAAATCAGGCCCTGGAAACTCCAGAGAAGCATTTAAATCAAGCTCTATACCGAGTATACTCTAAACCCAAGGAATTCATCCCACAGGCTGCTTTGTAATGCACAGACAGACAATGCAGAAGTACTCCTGAAGCTGCTTTAAGACAACCTGGAGGCTAGTCAAGAGCTGCAGATGCACATAGATGCTACAACACTGTCCTATGGTTTGCATGCTCAGGATGCTTTCGAGCCCCAGAACCTGCACCCATGGAGCCATGCTCCCATTACAGGGAAAACCCAAAGACATCTCAGACCTCCCAGCTCTTTTCTGTCCATGAACAACTGCACCTGGCATATACTCCTGCATTAACTCCTTTGAAACAGGAGGGCAAACAGCAATACTGACCTTAGATCCAGGGGGATAAAATCACCCACTGGACCAGACACAGCTCACCTCTCTATTTCACAGGGCTGCCGGTCACATCTTCTGCCCTGGCGAGCCAGGAACTACAGCAGGAGCTGTAACACTTCTGAGATGCAAACCAGCTTTCACAATCCTTGAAAGGCAGCATGCAGACCCCTGACTCTGGCTCTTGCTGCAGACCACTAAATGCTACCACCAAGGACATCATTCAGTGGCAGCTAAAACTAGCAACAGATGTACTAATGATTGCTCTGATCACTAATGAGAAATGATGCAGAAACAGCTCAGGAATGAAGAAGAGGACGGCTGTCCTTTTGATGCACATCTCCAAAAGCATTTTGAGCTGTGAGGATGCCGGCAGGCTTCTCCTGAGCACCACCATAAGGGGAAGGGATAAGAGCTGGGTTTAGGCGTTCCTTTTCCATTATCACCTGGTTGTAACAGCTCACATAACTCCGAGCTGCAGGGTCCGAGCCTGGCCCAAAACAGGGGCCCAAGCATTTCCCCTGCTGTTGAGATTGCCCTGGAATTTGGAAAGGCCCGAGCTCTGCTCTACCGCAGGGCTGCACAGGATGCATCAAACCACTAGAGGGGAACCGGAGCTCAGCTCACCTCGAAGCCAAACGAGGGGGATGGAGGAGGAAGGAAAACCAATTTGGGCTTAAATGGAAGGAAGGGAGGGAGGGAAGAAACGGGAGTAAGGCAAACTAACCACGCGTGCCAGTTCTGGTAGTTTCGAAGTGCATTCAGCTCCCCTGAAATAACTATCATTCATGTTCTTACGCTGGTCACTTCCACGGGGATGGGGTAGGAAGCGGGAACCAATTTAAACAAGAAATGTCATTTTCCAGTGGAATTCCCATTTAGCTGCAGAGAGCTCATAAGAACAATTCTCACATTCATGGGGATGCTGCAAGGGCTGGAGCAGTTCCGCTCTGGAGCCAGGCTGAGAGAGCTGGGTTGGGTCAGCCTGGAGAAGAGCAGGCTCCTTAAGGGGAGACCTTGGAGCAGCTCCAATGCCTGAAAGGGCTACAAGAAACCTTGAGAGGGGCTTTGGACAAGGGCCTGTAGGGACAGGACAAGGGAATGGCTTTAACCTGACAGAGGGGAAACTGAGATGAGCTCTTCGGCAGAAGCTCTTCCCTGTGAGGATGCTGAGGCGCTGGCACAGGGTGCCCAGAGAAGCTGTGGCTGCCCCATCCCTGGCAGTGTCCAAGGCCAGGTTGGACACAGGGGCCTGGAGCAACCTGCTCTAGTGGAAGGTGTCCCTGCCCGCGGCAGGCGGCTGGAACTGGGTGAGCTTTAACGTCCCTTCCAACCCAAACCGTTTCATATCATGACATTTTTCCACCCCTGGTGATAGGCAGGGAGGCGCTCAGCCCCAATCTCCCCATCCCTCTCTGGGGACAGGCACTTGCTGCAGGGGCAGCTCTCCCCTTACAGCACTCCAGCTCACAGGGCAATTCCCCTTTGGAGACAGCCTCCTGGAAGGACACAGCCACTTGATCCTGTTCCAGGGCAACACCTTCTCATGCACTATCACTGCAAATGGCCACACACTTCCCCTTTGTTGGGGGAAGAGAGGGAAATGAATGTGTTTGACTTCTGGAAAAGCTTGGGTCTGTGATGAGAAACATCCTGCACATAGGAAGAAAACTGCTCCAGTAGTTTTGGGAAGGCCTGGCAAATTGCTGTACCTCGAGAAGACCTTCACAATAACTGTACTTTCCTGTTATTGTCAATCTATGTGCTATACAGGCTGAGATACCAGGAACATTGGAGTTACTGGAGATAAAGACTGTGAAGGTAGGATTGCACCCTGGCTGCTCTCCTCAGCCAAAACCACTGCAGCAAGCTGGGGTAACGTGGGGATTCACACCCTGCCAGCACCAATGCAGCCTCTGCTGCTGCACCTTTCTCTGCACACTCACCCCAGCTCTAAACGTGGCTCCCACACACATTTGCCTAGGAGCTCTTGTGCCTCTCAACACTCCCTCACGTGGTCTAGGTCTGAGGGTGCATTGAAGATGCTGCTCAAATGCTAAAAACACCAGATGAAGGGACAATGCTTACAAGTAATACTTAAAAGTAATGCTCTGACCACTGTTAACTTACTTGCAACGCACAAATGAGCACACTGGGGCAAGCTCTCCTCATTAAATTTCAGTACAAGAGAACAGAATCTCACAGTGTTAGTCATAAGTGACTCTGACAGTAAAAATACATCATCTCTTTTACAGTTAAGCAGGCCTCTTGCTTGTATAGATTCACCAGACTGTTTTCCGTGTTAGATAAAATAAACTGCATACAACTGGAAGAACAGGCAGCAATCAGCAGTAACCTCCAGGTTTGTCACATCAACTACACCTGGATAATATTCTCTACCCTTTTCTTTATACAAAACTTGTGATTCTTGCAGCAGAATAATGCATTTTAAAACATTCAGACATTGTTTAGCCAAACGATACAACATTAGATATAATGCTCACCTTCTTTTGCTAAACAAAGCTCCAGGGTAATGAATATTTTGTAATACCAGAACTAGCAGTGAAATTCAGAATGCTCTTTAGCCAGACCCTGAAATACTCAACATAAAATAAGATACAACCTCCCTTACCTCAACTTCCAGAGGACGACCCAGAAAGGACTGCTTCAGGAAAGCTTAATCCTGCTTACAGATAACCAATAGCAAAAATGCATCTGAAGAAAATAACACCACTTCCCCAAACCCTCAACCATACACCCCCAACCACCTTTTCTTGCTGCTTTCTGGTGCTGGGTGTCTTCTTATAGAGTGCAATGATTTATGGGAGAACTCGTGACTTTCAGCCAGCTGTAGCCACTGCTGAGATCAGGGAACAAACCTGGGCTCCATCAGGCAGGGAGTAACCTGCCTAATTGAGTCCAGTGGCTCAACCTGGCGGTGATACCACCTGGTGAAAGGGCTCCTGTCAACCTGCAGAAAAGAAGGATGCAGGAAAGAAGGAGGACTCATACTGAGTTAAGAGGTTTTGCCGCTCTGGGACTGCACTGATTTATACTCAGAGTTTGCAGTCAGTTTGGCTCTTCTCTGCCCCCTTCAATGCTAGCGCAGTGTTCCTGTCACATCATCTCTAATTCCCCTCAATTCGCACATCAAAGCACAGGTTTGCACAAAAAGCCAAAGGAAGGGACCAACTAATGGATGCTCAAGTATTCCCATGTCCTAAGTAGTGGAATCATATCTAGCCTGTTTTAATAACACCTCACAGCAAGGGGTATTTCTAGGTTCAATTATCTTCGGCATTAGCAGGGTTTGTTTTAATCTCCAGAGTATTTCCAACTGCAGTGCAAAGCATAGAACGTCTTGGGTTGGAAGGGACCTTCCAAGTCATTTAGTTTAAATCCATTATTTCTTGTCCCATCCGCAGTGCATATAGCAAACTACTCACTCCCTTTTACTTCATAGGAAGATCCCCAAAGCAGCCGCCCCTCCACAACACCCCACCAAGAAAAAGGGGGTCGCCATGGCCTGCAGGGGCCCCTATCACCACAACACCCCACCAAGAAAAAGGGGGTCGCCATGGCCTGCAGGGCCCCTATCACCACAACACCCAAGCAAGGAAAATGGCGCCAGCATTGATTCTCTCCTCTTAGATTCTCTCCTCTTAGATTCCCTTAGATTTTTAGAAGAGGAGCGAATAGAAGAAGAAAAGCGATGGGTTTAATTCCTCCATCACCCACCCAGATCTGCAGTTAGGTAGAGTGCTCTTTGAGATAGATATCTGTAGCAAGGCTGCCCAAAGGGTGTAATTACTGGGACTCAGCTGTCCCACAGGAGCCAAGAAGAGGATACCCATGGCAAGCTCCTCACTGCCATCTCCCTACTCCACGGCACAGGCAGATGGAACACAGGCACCTGGGATGCAGCCCCGGATGCTCCCAGGGGTTGGGAACACTGGTGGCACCATGCGTGGGCCCTGCTGACAGCTCCCAAACCACCTTGAGTAAGTCCGATGTGCTTTGCCATTGCATTACTATTGCGAGGGCTGTGTCTTCCTGCTATAAGCCTACCTACAGCCTCAAGAAGAGAAAGGGAAAGGCTGCTCAACAGACAGATATCCATTGTCTCGGATCCTCTCTCTGTTTCCAGACTTACATGTGCCCAAGTAATTCGCAGTCATGTCTAGTTTTGCACTGCCACTAACTGCATTAGTAGATAGATTTCTTCTCCCATGGAGTTCCTGCAGCTGCTGATGTGTCCCCAGTTAATTTCTCATGTATTTCCTTTCAGATCTAAATCCGATTAGTGAGCGAACGTAACGAGACACAGTAGGAAGGAAAAAGGCAGATAAAAGCTGACACAGACCAGATGCCTCTTTCAGCCACCTCAACACCAAAGGAGAGCGTGGGTGAATGTCAGGTGAATGAGAGAAGCCAGGACATGGACAAACAACTTGCTGGGGTTTGATCATCAGCTGCTTACAGAGGGGGTTTGAAACCCCCCTGGCCTCAGGGCATCAGCATTTCCCTGAGCTTCCCCACTGCTGTGCAGCCAGAGGAAGACATTGAGAAGGAAAGCATTGAACTGTGTGGGGGCCAATGGCTGAAGGAAGACCAGCAGCAAAGGGCATCCTAAGGGAGCACAACACATGAACAGCAACAAAGAATAGGCACACGCATGGAGTTTCCTGTCACCCCCATCCGCACATCGTGCCCATCTTTGAAGCTGCTCAAGCTCAGTTATATACACCTTCATTAATCTCAGCACTGCAGCACATACACACGCAAAGCATGCTGTGCCCAGGAGACATTAATTCTCTCCCTCAACAACACCACAACCTTATAACTGTGCCCTCCATTTTCTGCTCTAACTCCCTATAGAAAATTAAAGGTCAAAGCCGTTATACCCAAGGCAGTCAGTGGCAGGGACTGAGGCTAGAGAGAGCAGTGCAAGAAAGCAATGCAAGGCTATGGGAAGGAGCCTGGTAACAGGGGATGAGATCCATGGATGGGGAAGAGTGTCCAGCAACAGGGATGCAGGATCCAGAGGAGGATGGAGACCCAAAGCTCCCCCTGAGAGCACAGCTCCCTCCACAAAAACACTCTCCAGACACCAAGGATGCCATCTGCATGGACCACACCATACCCTGCAGGGCAGAGAACTTGGTACCTATCTATGGTGAAGCCATTTGAGCGCAGCACTGATCCGAGGCCAATGACCTATACCTGTCTCTTTGGCTTTCTGATTGAACCCGCACCAGCACAGGCGGTCCTACAGCTTGCTTTTGTGCAGAGTAAGCAACACCATAGCCCCCGACCCCCTTAGTGCAAAGTTCCATGCTCCTTACAAGCCTTATTGTGGAGTATATGGGAAGGGAATGTGTGCACAACTCACGATGCAAATAGCTCTTCAAATCCTTCTCATCCTCTTTCTTGCTTCTAAGGCTCGAAGTCCTGCATACGTTTCAAATATTACATATCAATATAGATTTTCAATATACATTGCAAGTCCAGGTTGGACAGAGCCTTGGGTGGCATGGTTTAGTGTGAGGTGTCCCTGCCCATGGCAGGGGGCTGGAACCGGATGGTCTTAAGGTCCTTTCCAACCCAAACCACTCCATGATTCTATGAAATACCTGTAAACATACACATAAATAAACGCACATCTTTATCCCAGGTGCTATTCTAAGGAGTGCGCTGCAGCAAGTGCTCGGGTTGGCACAGGTCCCTCTGTGCAGCCCAAAGCAGGACCCGGGGCTGATGAAGGATGACAAAGTGGTGGCAGCCATCCCACTGCTGACCTGCTGCCTGCAACCCAAGGCCCTGCCCTTTGTGCCTCGCGCTGCCAGGCCACCAGCGTGGCTGGACCTCTGGGAACCCTCAGCTGTGGTTAACGACAGGAAATAAAGCACAATAGATTTGTTCACAGAGGTGGTGTTTGTGTGTTTTCAGCTCTCCCTTGATGGTCTGCAGGGTGAGCAGAGCCTGCGGTTAAAGGATTGCTGAAGAAGTGAAAACACGCATTTTTTGACACAAGTGGTTTTATTACTTCAGTTTGCCAGGTATTTTATTAAGTGTCAGGAAAACAAGCAAATTGAACCTACCACTGGCTGTATTATAAATAGGTCAGGCACTCGGAGCCCTCCAGTTACTTGGAATTTGCTTCGCACAAAAAGAACCCAAGCTGCCTCTCAATTCCGATGCTCTTCCTGAGTAATAAAGGAGGAGGAAGGCACAACCCTTTGGTCCTAATTTGTAGTTTGCTATTTAGATCCCCCTTCTTCCTTCTGTGTGACTCAGTTCTGGTAGCTCACAGAGATGTCTTCCTCTCTGTGCACCAAGGGAGAGGCTTGCATGAGATGCCTCCAGCATCTCTTGGTCCCCATGGCCAAGCCCTCCTCCGGCTACCACCTGCGTTGTGCATGTGATGCTGTGCATCATTTCATCCCTGTGTTATCCCCAGCATCATCCAAACCAATGTGTCCCATAGGCATTGCAGGAGGCTTTTCTTTCCAGCTCAGTGGCGGAGGAAAGATGATGCTGTCAATCCCCTTTGCCCGCAGGCTCTCTCATAGTTCCCCAGGGAGGTAAAAGGAAGCGATTCAATTGGATCTCGGCTCAAATGCCTCTACACAAATGCCTGTAGTATGGGGAACAAACAAGAGCAATTAGAGATGTGTGCACGTCTACAGGGGTATGATATCATAGGCATCACAGAAACATGGTGGGATGGCTCCTATGACTGGTGTGTTGGAATGGAAGGTTACCGGCTCTTTAGGAAAGACAGGCCCGGCAGACGGGGAGGGGGAGTTGCTATTTATGTTAGGGATAGGCTAGAGAGTATGGAACTCTGTCTGGGGACAGGTGAGCAGTCGACAGAGAGTTTGTGGGTCAGGGTTAAAGGGAGAACGGTGATGGGTGACATTATTGTGGGGATCTGTTACAGACCGCCTGACCAAGGGGACTTGCTGGACGAAGCGCTCCATAGGCAGATAGGAGCAGCCTCACGCTTGCGGGCCCTTGTTCTCATGGGAGACTTCAACCACCCTGATATCTGTTGGAGGGATGGTACGGCCCGGCACAAGCAATCCGGAAGGTTCCTCGATTGCGTGGAAGACAACTTCCTTCTGCAAGTAATAGAGGAGCCGACAAGGAGAGGTGTCATGCTTGACCTCGTCCTCACCAACAGGGAAGGGCTGGTTGGGAATGTGACGCTCCAGGGCAGCCTGGATTGCAGCGATCATGAGATGGTCGAGTTTGAGATCCTCAGGACAGTGAGAAGAGCGTGCAGCAAGCTCACTGCCCTGGACTTCAAGAGAGCAGACTTTGGCCTCTTCAGGAACCTGCTCAGTAAGGTTCCATGGGATACAGCCCTAGAGGGCAGGGGGGCCCAACACTGTTGGTTGATATTCAAGGATCACCGGCTGCAAGCTCAGGAGCGGTGCATCCCAACTAGAAGGAAGTTCAGCAGGAGGGCCAGGAGACCTCCTTGGATGGATAAGGAGCTGCTGAGCAAAATTCAAAGGAAAAAAGAGGCTTATAAAAGGTGGAAGCAAGGTCAGGCGGCCTGGGGAGAATACAGGGATGTTGTCCGGGAAGCTAGGGACCAGGTTAGGAAAGCGAAGGCCCACTTAGAATTAAACTTGGCTAGGGATGTTAAGGATAACAGGAAGGGATTTTATAGGTACATTGCCAACAAAAGACAGGTTAGGGACACCGTGGGTCCTCTCCAGAAGCTATCGGGAGAACTGGCTACCCTGGATTTGGAGAAGGCTGAGGTTCTTAATGACTTCTTTGCCTCAGTCTTTACCGGCAAATGCTCTGACCACACCACCCAAGTCTTGGAAGGCAGACGCGGGGACGGTGAGGGTGGGGACCCTGGGCCCACTGTGGGGGAGGATCTTGTTCGGGACCACCTTAGGAACCTGAATGTATATAGGCTGAGAAAATTGGGGCTGTTCAGCCTGCAGAAGCGAAGGCTGCGTGGAGACCTCATAGCAGCCTTCCAATACCTGAAGGGGGCCTATAGGGATGCTGGGGAGGGACTCTTCATTAGGGACTGTGGTGAGAGGACAAGGGGTAATGGGTTTAAACTTAAACAGGGGAGGTTTAGATTGGATCTGAGGAAGAAATTCTTTACTGTAAGGGTGGTGAGGCACTGGAATGGGTTGCCCAAGGAAGTTGCGAATGCTTCATCCCTGGCGGCGTTCAAGGTGGGGTTGGACATAGCCTTGGATGGCATGGTTTAGTGGGAGGTGTCCCTGCCCATGGCAGGGGGGGTGGAACTCGATGATCTTGAGGTCCTTTCCAACCCTAACTATTCTATGATTCTATGATTCTATGACTGTTTCTTAACAGAGGATCCAAACACAGAGGAGCTGCAGGAAGCGAATCAGAGCAAGGCATTCACTGGGTGAGCCACGATAATCCTGCCTAAAGAACGGGTTTTGCAGGAGAAAGGCACCGAAAGCAGGGAAAAGACCCCTGTAGGCAAACACTGAGGGAAATACAGCTCTTCCTCATCTGACCTGAGTTGCTCACTTTTATCAACCTGTGAATTCAGAACACCCATTAATGTGCCTTGATATAGGGCTGCTTCTATGGCATCGTTTTTGGGTGCTCCTATTTGCTGAGCATTGAGCTACTGCTCATGTACTCTGCCTGTATGAGGCTTTCCTTTGGGCTACTGCTGATGCATTCTGCCCACATGAGGTTTCCCTGGCCTTTGCCTTGTAACAGCAGCAATACTCTCCCTTTCCCTACTCCCTGTGGGAGGCAGCTTGACCAGTGGAGGAGGCAGCAATGCGAAGGTGCCTGTGGTACCCCCTGCCACCCTAGCCCTGGCCCTAGCCCCGACCCGAACCCCTCCAGATGTGCCTCTGGATGCGCTGAGGCCCGGAGGTGGGTGGCAGAAGACAGTGGTCATTGCAGGAGCCAGGAATAAAGCTGGAGAGAGGAAGTTCAAAAATAGCCCCGCTTTTCCTGTACATCTGGGTTATTTATTTAGCTCGTTGCTGCCGTTTGTGGCTTGGGGAATTATACTTCTTTCCCCTCAATGATAGGGGGATGAGGAAAGGGAGAGGCTTTGGGAAACAAGCAAGAGAATGAAAATCTCTCTCAAAGCAAATGGACGGGGGGAAAGAGAAGGATTGAAGAGGAACGGTAGCAAGGATAAGAGCTTCCCCTAAAAGCCTATCAGCTTTTGACACTGAAGAGCAGAAACAGAGAACAGCAGGGAACCCCCTTCTGCCCTGTCTCTCAGCACTAGTGTTTGCAGTGGGTCCCTGCAGCCTTCCCTAGTGGACATAGCCAGGGACAACCAGAAACCACACATCTCTGATGCCTTGGAACCCACTCAATGCCCTGCTCAGCCTGGGGAGCCTATCTCCCATCACTGAGTGTGGACACATCTGTGCTGCCATTAATGTATAAAGAGCAGGGAAGGTGCCTTGGTTATCTTTACAACAGGGATGGAACTACATTTCCTACAGCAGTGTTTCAGATTAGTTACTATCTGGTGTATGCACAACTATCACCTGGGTCAGCCCAGGATCTGCTCCACGTAGGAAGTGGAAAGACCCCCTTACCGACACTGCTGTCTGCATTACTGCACATTGAGTTGAGAGAGGGATTTCAGGGACCTCGGCTGGGGGGCAGAGCTAGAACAGGCTATTCTAGCTGTGGATTTCACCTGATCTCGGAGCGGTTCACATCAGCTTGACAAGCTCCTGTAAATGCTCCCCCATGCCAAAGTGGGGATGGAGATGACAGAGGGTCTCATGGCATAATAAATCTGGAATCTATTGAGTTCTCCGTGCGCCCATGGCAAGCAATACATCCCAGACCTGAAAACAAAGTGCTGGGGGACACCATGTTATTAAACCCCAGGGAATCGGTCTCGCTGCTTGGAAGGCAACCAAAGCATCCAAGGCACACTTAAAGATGGGAGCAAAACCCAGCCAGAGGGCTGCAGGACCAGTAGCAGCACAGCATACATAGAATTCACTTCAAAGGCTCCTAAAATTGGAAACATCTCTTATGCAATGAGAGATGGTTTAATGCAGGATGCCCTCCGCGGCCTGAAGCAACTGTAAACATGGACTTAAGGAGCATTATGAGCCTTCGATGTTCTAGAGAGAGAAGGTGTGAAGAATGGAAGCTCTCTTGGGGTGGAGGCAGCCTGGGGCCCTTTGTGCTCTGTCTGAATTCCCTGTTTCTAAGTCATCATTATCACAGATCCCCAGCAGCTGAGTGATCTCCAATGAGAAAGTGTCAAGGCAGGCAATGTGTATGGAAAACACGCTCATCCATTAGGCAGATCTCTCAGACACGACTTCTAAACAAGTACTGGGTGAAATCACAGCTCAAATGGATGGAACTCAGCGCAGTTTCCAGTCACTTTCCAAAACCTTCTTGGGAAGCTGTTTAAATGGGATTTGGATCAGGCTAACCTCGGCTATGCGGTTGTCAAGGGAAAGCATCCACACACACGTTATTAATGACTGACTTGGGGGGACATTCCTCACTTTTGTTCAGATAGTGTCCCAGCCCATACCAAAACCCTGGCTACAAGTGTCCAGCTGGTCCATACTGCATAGAGGGCTACACTCCACTGCTGGGATCAAGCATTGTGCTGGGATCAAACAGCCAGGGATAACAGCATCTGTTTGTAAGTTGTTTGTGTAGGGATCTTCTCACCTCCCTTCAGCTTCTTGGGATGGAGCATCACATCTGTTGTGGTTTAACACCATTGTTACTGTTACACGGAAAGGAAGTGAGGGAGGAGGAAGCAGCCTGTGCCACCCGAGACAGAGGGCCTTTGTTGTACCAGCGACCATCCCGCCCCTGGAGCCTACTCAGTAGTTCAGTCAGCAATTAGCCTCATCCTCTAGTCCCTCTTTCAAACATCCTGGGCCAGGGACTGAGACAGACAGGACCAGCTCCTGGCAGGGCTGCAGCAGTGGAGACTGTGGGCTATGGTGCTAATGAAGGGGTCCCACAGCTCTGGAGGAGTTGGGAACGGCAGAGCCGGACCAGTGATGCCCGAGGTGCTGGGATGCGATGCTGATGGGGCTGTTTCCTGTCATGGGGTGCAGTCAGCAGTTTGGAAGCAGGTCCCCTCTGCTCTCACAGCTTCTGCAGGAGTAATTGCATGCAAAGGCAGAGCGTGTGCTCAGCGGTTCCTCCCTCAGCTTTACAGGATGGCCATGCCTTGCTCCCAGGAGCAGGAGGAGCCAGCCCTGAGCCGACAGGACCACTTGGTTGCACTTCCATGGAGTAAGAGCCAGCCTATGTGAAGCTTCCCCACCAGCTCAGAAAGTTACTTTTCTATTCAACCAGTTCATGCCCCTGATAAGCAAATCATAGAATCATAGAATCATAGAATAGTTAGGGTTGGAAAGGACCTCAAGATCATTGAGTTCCAACCCCCCTGCCATGGGCAGGGACACCTCCCACTAAACCATGCCATCCAAGGCTATGTCCAACCCCACCTTGAACGCCGCCAGGGATGAAGCATCCACAACCTCCCTGGGCAACCCATTCCAGGGCCTCACCACCCTCACAATAAAGAATTTCTTCCTCAGATCCAATCTAAACTTCTCCTGTTCCTTGGCTTCATAGAATCAAGGAATGGTTTGGGTTGGAAACGACCTTTGGATCACGCAGTTCTAACCCCTGCCGTGGGCAGGGACACCTTCCCCAGACCAGTTTGCTCCAAGCCCCTGTGTCCAACCTGGCCTTGAACACTGCCAGGGATGGGGCAAACACAGCTCCTCTGGGCACCCTGTCCCAGCGCCTCAGCACCCTCACAGGGAAGAGCTTCTGCCTTAGATCGAACCCAAACTTCCCCTGCACATGGACCTGCCAGCCTCTCCCTCCACCCTGCACTGCAGAGCATCAGGAGAGGGCGAACAGCAGTAAATGAGGTTGCAGGTCCAGCAAGCACTGATCCTGCCGCATTTGCTCCTGGCACATCAGCTTCCTAAGTTACTCTTTGCAAAGGGGACTGCTTTGCCTTCTTCTGGACTTGTAAGAATCTCATTTAGCTTCTGGCTGTAGCCAACCACTCTTTCCTAAGGGCAACGTCGTACTGAAGCCCTGTGCTTCTTTAAGTGCTCTCTTCTCCCTGCTTACAACAAAGAAACAGGATGCCTTGCCAAAACACGTTACTAAATACATAGAGCTGCAGGCAGTCTCCACATGACCCCAGCTGGCAAAAGACACTGAAATTCCATTTTAGTCCAGCAAAATATCAACACTTATTTACCACAGTCCATAAGACGTATGTGACGAAATACCTCTGACAGGCACCTCAGCGGCCCTCTTACTCCAGCAATGTGAAAGCACAGCAGCTAAGCCAGCCCTAAGTCAGCTCAGTGCATGTGGCAGCCCTACATTCCCTCGCCTCTTCCGTCTGGTTCCAGCTGCCTGAAGTAGCTAAGGGTTCACCTTCAGCATAAGCCAATTGCCACACTGTAAAGGGACATGGTTGCCCTCGTCTTGTTTGGCCTGTTGACATTGGTTTTGAAGGAATCTTGCCATTACCATTCTCAATGCCACTGCCACCTTGCCACATCAAAGATGCTGCTGGATGTACTACCCAGACCCCTCAGTTTAGGCACAACATCATAAGATTGGCAGCAGAGGAAAGGCTGGGTTGATAAAACCGTGCTTTATGGCAGGATGGCTCGAGCTTGCCTGCAGTGTAGGTGTTTTACTCCACGCCCTGGGATCCCACACCTTGCCAGAGCTGAGAATCCGGCCCTGGCCGAAAGCCACCGCTGCCCACGGTGGTTGCACTGCTTGTATTTGTCTTCTCATTGGAAGCACAACCTCTGGCACACTCAGTCCCTCCTTGGCCTGGGGCACGTGGAGGAAGCTCTGCTCCACCAGCCAGCCCCGTTCCAGCCTGTTCACCTGCAGACAGCCCACAGTCACTTGCTGAGCCAAAGCCATCAGCCACAGCCCAGTCACAACGCAGCCTATTTCATATCAAGAGTGATAAAAACAGCCAGCACAAGGCCTTTGCCTATGGGCCGTTGCTCCCACGTGGCTCGCAGGGATGGAGGCAGCAGTGGGGAAGACTTGCACCCTTGGCATGAAACAGAAACAAACTGCTTCTTCTTCATCTGAATCTTCAGAGCTTCATGGCCTCCTTCCAGAGGAGGACAGATGTGCAATTGCCATCCTATCACACTAAACTATGTCACCCAAGGCTCTGTCCAACCAGGCCTTGAACAGCGCCAGGGATGGCGCATTTGCCACTCCTTTGGGCGACCCATTCCAGCGCCTCGTCTCCCTCACAGGGAAGAACTTCTGCCTTAGATCTGACCTGAACTTCCCCTGTTTCAGTTTGAATCCATCACCCCTCGTCCTATTGCTGCAGTCCCTGACAAAGAGTCCCTCTTTGGCATTCATTCCACTCCATAAGCAGGACACATCTGCTCCAGCTCCGTGATCTCATTGCCCCAGGGATTCCTGCGGCACTGTTGCCTGTGCCTCCATCCCCATGGTACCTCCTGCGGGGCGGGTGGGAAGGAGCAGGGCAGCGAGGGGTGGCTCAGCTTTCCCAGCTCTCTGCATCTTTGCAGGGAGCAGCCCGGAGGCTAAGAGCAGGCTCTGCCAACACGGCTCCCTCTGCTCCTCCGTGAAGCCTGCCATGCCCAGGGGCAGCTTGTCCCTGGTGCCAGCTCCCTGTCAGGGCATCCAGAGGCGAAGCCACTGTTCTTATTGCTCCCCTCCTCTCCTTTGGACCACAGTGACAGAGGAACATTGCTCCATCTCATCAGGATATATCAGGACAACCAAGCATTGTCTTGGTATAAAACCCCAACCTGAAACACATTATTGCTTCCAACTTCAAGATATAGAGAAACTAGGAACATTTCCTGTGCCAAACGCAGGCAGCACAAGCCCATCGCCTTCGGTCAGATTTATAGGGGGTCACATCAGACGCAAGGGCTAACAGCATCAATTCCCTTGTGCAGGTTAAGGCATCCCCCACAAGCCCTGGCACGGCACAGGAAGCAGAGCAGGGGAGCTGCTCCCACTGGAACAGCTTTGCTGGCTGCTGGAGCACAGGAAGCAAGACTACGCAGCTATAAATCCTGTCGAGCCTCATGATGTTGTTCCAAGCGTATTTTCTTGACTTCCCTCCCAAGGGATCAAACCCAAAAGATGGCTACATCTAATCTGTAGGTAACCCAGAAACAAAATGTTTCCCAAACAAATAATCACATTGCAGCCTGACAATGTTCGTTATTACAAAAGAGCATTTTATTTCCATTTCTTCGGGGTGGTTACAGTGTAACACTACACAGGTCTATCCGACCAAGAGTCTTCCTACAGAATTAAGGATTTTGTTCATTTGGTCAAATTCCAAAGGTTTTCCTTGGCATTCTTACAGGCTTCATCACCGCTTCGGCACATGAATTGTTGGAAGTGCCAGAAATGGGACGCGAGACTTGGAGCAGGCGCTTTCCAATCTGAATTTGCAGTAGTTGTTTTGCTGGCTGGATGCACAAATACCCATCCTAACTCTGACAAAGACGCCTATCTCCAGATTCTGATCACAAAGTAGATTTGCTTTTCAGGCTTAACGGACTATTAAGGTTGTCTTCTTATGTTTGATGCGCTCTTTGTCGTCTCTGCTTCCATTACCAAGGAAGATCTGTGTTATTGTTGAGCAATAATGTAAAATGCCTTGCTTATATCCCGGAATTGTACTTGTTAGGCACCTGTTTAATGTATGTAGTTCTATAAACTCTTTGCTTATATATAAACCATGCCTAAAGTATTATCCACAAAATGCCCATCCACTCTAAGGCAAACACTATCGGTCACAGAAAAGCCTAGCACGCGTTGCCTGTGAATATACATAGGAGCAGTACATGAATCACTGAGTAAATATGGCACTTGTACATATTTTCCTGGATGTCATACAGAGCTAGGAAACAATCTCTGAGCTGACACACCTCTAAAATACTGCAGCATGGGTTTGGAAAACACACCCCACAGACCAGACAGGAAGAAGAGTAAAGTCAGCAGGGCAGCTACCCGAGTTTGTTTCATTAAGTTGAAGCAATTAACAGTAATGTGACAGTTTATCATTCACTGCAAGCCTGAGGGCTGTCTGCCCACAAAAGCCATGCTGCCCAACCCTGCGACAGACGAAGCAGCACAGCTCTCCAAGCACATGGCTCGGCAAGATGATGGGCTGACCTAGCAGCTCGGCACCTCCAAAGGGACTTGGCTCACCTTCTCCTTGTCCAGACCCTGGCTGCAGAGTCCTGTTACCTTGCTTCTCCCACCTTCATGTCCATCCGATCTGTTGGAGAGCTGATCAAGCAGAAAATGAGTCCCTTCTTAAACCGGATTAGTTTTCTGCTGGATTCAGAGGTTGATTTGTCCTGGGGAGGGATCAGACCAGCACCAGACCAGCAAAGGTACAAGAGAAGCAGCCGGAACATATTGGCAGGAATAAGGAGCACGGGAGGAGGAAATAACTGCCCCTTTTTGGTGGCAGTGGGCTGTTAGATCAACAAAGCTGTCTCAGTAGACCAAACCCTTGGAGAAGACAGTTATCCGTGTCAAAGTGCTTAGACCGGTATAGTTTATTCCTATCAATGTGAATAAAGATATGCCAGCACAAAGCACTTCATACTCATGTAACTGTATCCACAGGAGGGGTTGCACTGGTATGAGTATAATCAGTCACAACCAAACGCCCCACATCCCCTAAGCGATGCATCTACAAAAATGGCATAAAACAAGTCTCCAACCTTCAGTTCTGCAGTGTGCATAACTTCCATTCAGAAAACAGACCACAAACAACACATGAAACAACATTAGACACAAAATAAATTAGGGATTTAAAACACTACACCTAGGAATAGAAAGATTTCGTTAAAAAACCTTTTAAATGCAATCCCATATTTCAAATGTAAGTCAGAGAAGTATACAGCTCCACCGATCACTTGGACGCTTTAAACAGTTTACATTCATCAGGGACAACAGCACTTTGGTTTACATAATTAGGTTAATATGAGCAATGAAACATTTCTCTCCCTCACATTACATCAAAGTGAAATACATTTGGAATACACATACTGACAAGCTGCTCCAATAAGGGCATGCCGTACATAAGAGTAGCCCTCGCAACAGCTACAGCAGTTTTAGGTCTTTAAGAGAACTAAATCAAACCCCTTTATAAAGGCTCGCTTTGATTCCTTCCTGCCTGACCCACTTCTGATTAATCACATGGATCTTCTCCAGAATGAAGCCAAGCACCAAAAATCAGCCTGACTTGGTCCTGTGGCAAGCCCACATACCAGATAGCATAGCACACCCTGGATTAGTGAGGAAATACCCATTTCAGTTTGTCTCCCCACCTTTATAAGTCAGACTCTTAAAACAACAGTAGGCTTTTGTAGCAAGCTCAAGAACTCAGTTCAACTGTAGCTCAAGACACGCAAGGACAGTCAGAAAACACTGAAGAGCAACCAACCTGACAGCCATCACTCAGCTATTTTACATAGCTTTAAACAATCAATGCCTGCAAGTTACGAACAGCATTGCCTTCGAGAGAAAGGAGTACTGGGGGTTGGAACTAGACGACCTTCAGGTCCTTTCCAACCCTAACTGTTCTATGATTCCTAGATGTTCCTGCAAAGCATTTCTCCAGTGCCTGCATCTGACTCAAAGATGTGTTGTTGGATAGGGTGAAGAGATCTCTTTCCAGCAAAATGTTTTACTATCAATGGTTATTTTTTATTAGCTTAAATTAAGCTTGTGAGCAGCACATGAGTTATCATATACCTGCCAAACTCGCCTGAAAGAGAGCAAATGGCTGAATTAAATAAACCACTGAACGTGGCTTCAGAGGATAAAGTTCCCGACCTGACACACAATGCTTATAGATCATTACATTATTTTAAAAAGCAGGCTTCCAACTGTATGATTTCCAATGTAATTACCCGCTGGGAGACGCAAACGTAGCCTTCATCACTGTCCTCTGGTAGGATGGTGATGAAGATCCGGTAGGATGAGACTTTTGAGAGTTAAGGTATTTAGTTAATCTCGTTTTTGCAAATCTGCAAATGTCCCTGTGCTCAGCTTGGTTATGTGATACCCAAGCTCCATGCAGGAGCATATTCGATCCTATTTCCTTGTCAGAAGCTTTACAAACGAAACATGATTGCACTTTTTCTGGATCCCATTCCTGCGAGGTGCCAAGCATCCCAGTAGGGAAGTGAACCGAGGGGGGAGAAGACACTTTCTCCCTTGCAGGATGGGGTGCTTAGGGGAAGATGGGGATTTTCAAGGGAGTGTTTCACCTCATGGGATTGACATTTCCAGCACAGTGAGTCCATCACATCCCCTCCACTCAAGTAGGCTGGAAATGGGCAGTAACATCCCTTTGCCCTGCTCGGAACATCTTCAAACGTGAGTCACTTTAGTCCGGACTCCTCTGCGAATTGTGACCCTGCTTTTCCTGAGGAGAGGAACCCGCAGTCAGCGCCTCCTGCTTGGCGTGCTGTGTGAACAGACAGCTAGACTGAACTTGCCCTAAGGCCCTGAAGGAGTGCTGCATGCTCCCTCAGAGCTGCTAAGGTACATAAAGGACAACTTCAGCTTGCTTTGACCATCTGAGAAAGCCATTTGTCATAAGTAAAAAAGAACAGTCAACCCAGATTTGATCTTGTAAGATGCTGAACGCCTCCCACTGCCACTGAAGAAAAGAGGAAACAAGGCATTCAACACCTGCAGCACCACCCGAAGGCCATGTCCTAAGGGATTAACAATAACCAGGAAGACAATATAATCATGTACACAACCCAAAGCATACGTTCTAAATACAGTTCCCTTGTTGGGTTAGGCAAAGGAAAAAACCCAAAATATCAGCAGATAAACCCATTTACTTTTACCAGTAAAAATTAAGTTACAGCCACCCTCATTCTCAGGGCAAAACCAACTTAGAAAATATCTTAAAACAGTGAAAAAATACGAGGAAATTTTATTTAAAAATATGTCCTTCCTCCCTTCCTCCCTGGGTCCGCACTGACAAACAAAGAAAAGGGCTCACCTGCAGTTCCTACCTCCCATTCCCACCCCTGGTCTTCTCCTCCACAGTGCAGCTCCTCTGCTGGGGAGCCAGAATGCATCTCAGGAGAAGTACCTATTAGTCATGACACTGCGCCACACACCTCAATTCACACTAGCAGAGCCAGGTGGAAAACCTTCATCCATTTGCATACTTTACCTAGAAAGAAGACATCATGATCAACAAGGACAACACACTGTGAATACTGTGGTGCACTCCCAATGGGTTGCAAACACTGCATGGCTCCCAATTCGACAAAGGCAATACCAAGAGATAGTAGTACCCAAATGCCAGGAGGAAAATGGGGACCTGCTTTGTTACAAAAATAGTGGTAATTTCCCACAGAGCTGCTGCAAAACTGCCTCCAAGCAAATCTACTGCTCTTTAGGCAAAAAGCAATGCAATGATCCCAAATCATGAATGCAAATCAAGTTTAGATTTCCTGTGAAAATATCTGCAAATTAATTAATTTAGTTGACTTGAAGGGAAAAAACCTTTTGAATTAAGTTCCTAAACAAGTTGAGCAAAACAATCTCTTCCCCATTCAAGCAGAGGACTTGGGTTTGCTCTGGTTTACTGGCCCCAGGTACTTCTATATGAAAATGTAGATCTGTTCAGCTGTTAAAGTGTCACTCTGCATTTGGACACTCCTTGGACAAAAAACTGTAGGCACAGGACGTGGGGGAATGGCTCTAACCTGACAGAGGAGGGACTGAGATTACACATTAAGAAGCAGCTCTTCCCTGTGAGGGTGGTAAGGACCTGGTATAGGGTGCCCAGAGTAGCTGTGGCTGCCCCATCCCTGACAGTGTTCAAGGCCAGGTTGGAAGGCGCTTAGAGCAACCTGGTCTAGTGGAACATGCCCCTGCCTGTGGCAGTGGTTGGATGAGCTTTAAGGTCTCTTCCAACACAACCCAGTCCATGGTTCTATAAAATACAGGAATGGCAAGGATAACTACAGGCAAATTACAGACCAGGTGGTGAAAACAGAGGGTAAACAGATTTCCTCTCTTGGCAAAGTGAGAGGAGCACGTGCTGCAATTACCGGACCTACCCCCGCTCTCCTCTGTTGCTTCCCGATAGCAGAAGCTTTTCTTTTCTTTTTGGTCTTGAAGCTGAAAGAAAGATGGAAGAAATCTTCTGGAGCTCTTGAAAGGGTCTGTTCTGGCACACTGTCATGGGTTCAGCAATAGCAGTCATTTTTCTCCTTCTTGGTAGCTGGTGCAGCTCTGTGTTTTTGATTTGGGGCCTGGGAACAGTGCTGATAACACCAGTGTTTTCAGTTACTGCTTGGTGATGTTTAGGCTGGCCAAGGACTTTGTGAGTCTCATGCTCTGCCAGGGAGGAGGGGAAGCCAAGAGGAAGGAGAGACAGGACACCTGACCCAGACTAACCAAAGAGGTTATTCCATACCACAGCACGTCATGTCCAGGATGTAAAGACGGAGAGGAGAGACCCGGAAGGGTGGTGAGGGTGCACGGTGGGGGGCACTGGTGGGGGTGCACTGCGTGGTCAGGCTTGATATTGGATGGTGAGAAACTGCATTCTTTTCCCTTGTCATTATTATTATTGGTGGTAGCAGTAGTGATTTGTGCTATACTTTAGTTACTAAACTGTTCTTATCTCAACCTGTGGGAGTTGCATTCTTTCGATTCTCCTTCCCATCCCTCCAGGAGCGGAGGGAAGAAAGAGTGGGGAGTGAGAGAGCGGCTGTGTGAGTTTACAGACTTAAACCACGACACACACGCAATGTCCACACAAGTGCACGGTGCTCTCAAACAAAAGGGTTCTCATATTTACCTAAGAACAAAAATTGGGTCTTCCTTCAGCTCAAGAAACCACTGATGCGAGTCCACAGCATCAACACCGATGAGGCTGATAGGCTGGTGTGCAGCCTAAAAAGCGCTTGTGATCTCTGAGCGAGTCATGTAAAGCTCGCTCAAAACAGAGGCGCTCATATATAGCATCACGCAAGCAGGGCATTGCTGCAGCCTTCCCTTTCACAAATGGCTTGGCTTTACAAACCTATCTCTCCTTACACCATCTTTATGTTGCTTCTCCTTGTACATATGAACATGCATTGTTAGTAAGTCAATTTGCATTTGGAATTTAATAAAGGTGAAGATGCCCAAAGGACTGCACACCAAAGTGACATTTCAAATGGATCATGCAGGAAAGGGATGCTCATGGTTGAGGGGTGGGAGGAAAAAACCCAAACTGAGTTTCAGGGTGTTTTTATCTCGCTGCCGTGGAAAAGGTGATACCTTCAAAGGTCACATAGACTGTCTCATGAACTTCTGTAGCATCCTATGTAGGTGTTTCCCCTGCTTCATACCACAACCAAAACCACACAGAGGCGATGGGCACAAAGTAAAACACAGGACAGGAGAGTCCATTTAAACACCAAGAGAAAATGTCTGCTCTCAGGATGATCGCTGGAACAGGTTGCCCAAAGAACTTGTACAGACATCCTTGGAGAGGTTCAAAACCTGGGTGGACGAGGCACCGGAGTCTGAGCGAGGGGTTGGAGTCATCATCACGAAGTCCCTTTCCAACTTCAATCGCTCTGTGACCAAGGCAAGATGACAGCCTTGGGTCATCAGTCAGAAACAACTCACAGCATCAGCCTCTGTTTGGGAAACAGTTGCATCTTCCACAGGCAGACGGCTCCCACAGCTTCCCTTCGGGGCTCTCCTCACACATCTTTTCTGGCCCTAAACACCGACAGTGACGCTCTCCCATCCCTCTTCCACGCTGAGACCCAAACAGCCACTGCGGTGTTTCACATAAGCACGCTTCCCTGCCCTCCTCCGCCGCGGCACCTCGCAAATGCCAGATGGTATCTGGGGCGTTTATCAGCTTGTGGTGCAGAGGCATTTCATGTAGCTCCCACCTCACTCACTGAGTACACCGATAACAATGGTTAGAGCATGGCTGGCTGAGGAAAGAGCAACTGATGTCATCCACCCGCACTTGTCCCACATGTATGGTACCTCACGCTGTCCCACATGACACCTAGACTGGAGAGGCACGGATCTGACAGATGGACCACTCACTGGATAAGGAACGGGCTTGGCTGGTCACGCTCTGGTCCTCTCCTCCCCACGGCCTTCCTGGCCAGCTGTGCTGCAGCACTTCCCCTGCCTGGTGCCACTGGGTGCCTCCTGAGCCAGGGACACTGGGGACCTGTCTGCATCCTGCTGTCCTTCACTCACCATACCAGTGCCTGCACGCTCTCACCATCGAGCTGTAGCCAGCAGCTTCTCTCCTCTCACAGCTCACATAGCCAGGAGAACATCCATCCTCTTATTTTATGAGCAGCCAACCACCATTAGCATCACTGCAATCAAGTGTTTCACCCGGTCGGGTACTAGGAGTAAATAAGCAGCTAGACAATTTCCCGCCATCTGTGTTGCACACTGATCATCAACATCCATTAAACAGCCCACCACAGAGCCCTTCAGAGCCTGCAGCTCTCTCTTACCCCCTCTATTTCTGTCAATGCAGGGTACAGAGGTGAGGCTCTTTGCCACCCATGTGAGACACCAAGGCCTTGGTTCAGTTGCCAGCCTGAAGCCTGTGCTCAAACAGGAGTGCAGGCTGCACCCCTGCCACTGGCCCTGTTGTGGCCATCTCCAGCTCCATCCCTGCCCGGGGCACCCAACCCAACTCAAGAGGCCATTTCTGTGCAGCAGCCTCCATCTAAGGGGAGTTGGAGAGACTTTCTTCAGCCTAGAGAGAGTCTACACTCTGTGCCAAGGTGCTTGGTGCGCCCACCTCCCTGCCCAGGGCTGTGCAAGGGCAACTCAATCCAGCACTCAGCTGGAGGGCCCTGCACGGGATGGTCTAATACCAGATATCACATCTTCCAGCTTGCTTAGCTTACGTTTCAGCACAGCTGCTGAGCACCACTGCTAGTCACCGAACACACCCCTTTAGGAAGTGCTGAGTGATGAGATGCTAGACCTCAGTGGGAAGTTCTGCCACCATTTATTTAGCCAGCAGATCGACATGCAAGACCAAACGGGAATAAAATCTCCTATGTAGGAGGAGGAGGTGCCAGAGAAACCCTTAAGTACCAGCGAGCTGTCGGTGCTGGGCACCAGCCCTGCGCATGTAGCCTGCGCCCATCCTGCAGCCCCCACGGGCCGGCCCTGCTCCTCCCGGCCGGGATGCGTGGCTGCACAGCCCCCACACGTCCTGCCTCTGCTGACCCCCGCTGCTGATTCGGAGGCCCTAAACCTACAGGTAATACCGCTTGGGGTTCATTCTCTCTTGCTCTCTGTGAACTGCTGCTCAGGGTCCTGCTGTGGCTGGAGGGAGGCAGAGGAGCTTTAGGCACCTGATTTCAGTGCAGCCCCCACGATGCAGACATTCGTGCAGTAGGTTGTCATCTCTTCCCGCTCCTGTTCTTACTCCAGGGTATTCTCTGGGCACTTTACCTGGAAGTTCAAAGCACATCATTTCCTAACAAGAGCTGGGACCCGGAAGCTAAATTCATCCTAACATGGGAAACAAGTGATTCTGAAAACTTACGTTTTTTGACCAAATGAACCCTTGCATCCGCTCCCAGGGTCTCTCGAAGCGGTTCTCTGGTTAGGGTGATGACATCACCGCTTTCAAGGGATGCAGTGACAGATGAGCCTGAAAGAACACACTTTTAAAGAAAAGAACAAACTGCTGTGCCTTAGACCATTGTGTTCGAGGGCTGTGACCAACAGCAGCAAGGTCAGAGCAGGCAGTTTCCAGATTTCTTTACGCTGTTTGGAAACACAGAGGAAAAGCTCCGTGCCCAAGGGCTGCAGCCCTCCCCTAGAGCTCTTCCTCCCCAGAGGCAGTGTTCCCGCTCCCTCTTTCTGGCTGTGCTTCCCTCCCAGGTCAGCTCGCTGCCCAGGGTCTGGCCAGCAGTGCCCAGCCAGCAGTGCCCATGGTTACATTAACCCCCTGTGAGGTACTGCCCTGCCCAAGTCTTGTCTCATACCTGTGCAGCATACATATTACATCTTTGCTGACAGCTACCCATCCCTTTGAGAGGGAAAACACCAGGGCCGTTGCCACAGGTTTGAAGGCAGTTGACACACAAAATGCCACGCCGTGCACCATACTTCCCACCCTGTTTCCTTCTTCTTCTCCCTCTGCTCAGTTCAGGCCCCTTCCCTCACCCACCACAGCTCCTGTGCTGTCCTTAATCATTTCATCCACCACAGTCACCCTTCACCCCTCCGGTACCTGCTCACTTCCGAGCTCCCCACACAACGAAGGAAGAGGATTTTATATGCAAGGGGTCGGCTGCATCTGCTTCTCCATGGGCATCCCACTGGGAAAAACACTGGATGTTTGCCACCATGGTGCTACTGTGGCACCCGCAGTGCTTTCAGCCTCTGCTTTGCTTCTCTTCCTCCAAGCTCTGTTAAGGGTCTGGAAGAAGCCTGATACTTGTTGAGCTGCTGGAGGAAACAAGCCCACCCACCCTGGCCTTCCATGGAGGGGGACGGCTACTGCCCAGTTTTCCCCAGTGTACGGTGGGAGGAAAGCAGGACACACGCCACAATACTGGTGACCTTGTCAGCTGAGCCCCAGCCTGTCCCTTGTCCTCCAGCAGCACCAAGATGCTGCTTTACAGCCATCTCCATCCTTTCCTCACAGCTGCACGCTGCTGCCTAGCTCCTCTCATGCTGCAGGCACCTTATCTACCCCACCGTAAGCATTTCCATCAACCACAGGATATGCTATAGCTTATCAAACTGCATCTCTTTAAAGATATTTTGTGCTCAGCCATACCCCACCTGTGCTACATTGCCTGCTTTAAAACCCTCTGCTCATTTCCTCCCTCCTCCCACCAGTCCCTGATGTGCCTGGAGCACTTCTGAGACCTGATGCTGGGAACTGCGTTTGGGCCGCATCACCAGCTCTGAGGGTGGTGTCAGCCACAGCCCTTTCGTGCACCAGCCCAGTTTGCCTGCCTTGTACTTGAGCATGGAGATTGCTGCTGGCCTTGCAGACCAGGGCTGATGAAAGCAACCTGGGCACCAGCCATGCCAGTAATGACATCTGCCTCATGCAGTTAATGAGCATAACAGTGTGGCAGCTTCAGCCTTTGATGTAAGGGATTTCCCTACTGCTACTTACTGCAGTTCAGAGAGGTTCTCCTCAGATGACAGCTTCCTTCCAGGGTGCAGGCAGTGAGCAGCGAGCCCCTGTTGGGAAACCCAGAGCTGAGCACACAAGAACTGGAGAGAGCTCTGTGCAGGAGTCACGTTAGGGCCTGTGAGCGCCTAAGACACTCGCATCTCCCCCAGCAATTGAGTTATTTGTGTGTTCATCAGCTACTGAAGGCTGATTTTGCAGGCAGTGCTCTCACCAACTGACCACAAGGAGGTTTGAGTTGCTTGCAGAGGCAAGTAACTGCTTCACCAGGCCTGTCCGGTCATGGCGTTCCTTCCTAAACCTCTGAAAGCTGTGGGATTTCAGCACTTCAGTCTCCTGTTAGAATGGCAAAAAACATACTTCAATTTAAAAGGTTAAATTCTTTCCACAGTGCATCTAGATGCAAGCAGAAATCCAGCGATGTATACACAGAATCACCACTTCAGAGAATTGCTCCTTCTGCAGGCCACAAACAGCCACTGTGCACAGGATGGGGTCTGATAAAAGCTGATTTTTATCAGCCCATGAACTCACACTCTTCACATAACCAGTTTTCTTGCAGAACGTCCTGCAGCCAGTGTGGCACAGACTCAGTAGCTACTACTTGCATCTCATGGACTTCCCAGGATGGCTCCTTGAGCAGGAGCCATGTCACACAGCCCTTAATGGCAAGTTCCTTGTTCTGCACTGGTGTTCCTCCTTTCAGATGTGTCTGCCTGCTTTACACCCACAGATTCATACTCTCTCCTGGAAAGCATGGGCTTAAAATCAGGTTAATCCTTGCACCCTCCTGCCCCTTGCCCTCCCAAGGAGTGGACAGCTCCATGCCTCACTCACTCACTCAGGGTTTCAAGCATGCCTTCAGGATGCAGGAAGTCAGATTCATCTCTAGTCCTCAGCTTTGAGCAGGAGCTCCAGGTTCGCAAGGCAGCCCAAAGGCTCAGAAACCTGCCCGGTTAGAGCCGGAGCACGAGGACGTCCCCCAAGTGACATCTGCTATGCCCTTGCAGGCCTTCACACCACTCTTCTGTCTCCAAAGCCAGCAGACCTGGTACAAGAACTTTTGCTCATGGGTTGTGCTGGGCTTTAGGTTTGGTTGTTGCAATCCCTGCCTAGTTCATAACCAAGCTAAGGGTAATCGTCCCTCGTTTGCACAGCCTGGCTTAAGGAATCACCTTGTCACGGGATGCCCTCACTATCTATGGGGGTTCTTCCCACTGCTGTTCCACCCCTTGATTCAAGACACCACTACTTAATAAAGACTGTCTGCCATGTCCTGTTGGAAGTGTACTGGGAGATATTTACTCCTACACTGAGTAAACATAAACAAAGCTTGACAAAGGATGCCTCTCAGTTAGAGGCTGACTGAGACGGACAGCTCTGTAGACTCAAGTTCACATTTGTGATAGGCAAAGTAAATGTTTACTTAAATACCTTTTTTCATATGGGATATGCATCTAATTAAGAGGTAGGAGGAAAGTCTTACCATGTCTTCCATTATTTCAGGTCTCAGAACATCACACAACTTCTGCACGACAGGACAATGAATGTGTCCAACAACTGCAGTATCACAAGTCTAGAACTTGATAATCATGTCCGCCTCATTGAACTTGCTCTGTATAGTGTCATTTTCTTGTTTGGAGCTCTGTTTAATGCCCTTGCCCTCTGGGTGTTCTTCTGCAAGACAAAGAAGTGGACAGAAACAAGGGTGTACGTAATCAATTTAGTCTTTGCAGACTGCTTTGTCATCTGCACCTTGCCTTTCATGGCTTATTTGCTCTGGAATAAGTCAACCAGAGGTGAACTCTGCCAGGTTATAGAGACAACGTATGTCATCAACATGTTAGCGAGTATCTACGTAATTACATTTATCTCCATAGACAGATACATTGCCATAAAACACCCCCTGAAAGCCAGGACCTTCAGGTCGCCATCAAAGGCGGCCCTTCTCTGTGGGCTTCTGTGGGTCTCTGTGATAATCGGCGCCACTGCACAGATTTGGCAGAGCCAATCCACCGTCTGCTTCCAGAAGGATACCGCCGTGCCTGCTGCTCTGATCCTGCTTTCCACGTTCTTCATTTTTATTCTCCCATTAGCAACCTTGACTTTTTGCTCCACAGAAGTGATCAGGAGCCTCAAGAGATGCCTGAACACCAATTCACCAGAGGAGAAATCAATCCACAAAGCTGTTCGCATTATTTACGCAAACCTGCTTGTATTTCTGTTATGTTTTCTGCCAGCCTTCTTTGGGTTACTTGCCAGGTTCATAATGAATAGCGTTGGAGCTACCTGCTTCATGCTCCAGGTTATGAAGAACATCTCCTCCATGACAAGGTGTATTGCCACATCTAACTGCTGCCTGGATAGTGTCTGCTACTACTTTGTGACCAAAGAGTTCCATGAAGCCCTTCTACCACCCAAAACCAGCAGTGAAAAAACAGGTGAAATCCACCCCTTGCAGACACACACTTGCTAAATGAAAGCGAGGGGGGGAAGGAGGGATGCAAGAGGGATAAAAACCAGCAAACCCCCCAAAAAACACCTCTGCAACATTAAAAGAAGACACATCTTCAGTGTTATTGGGATAACTGTTGCCCTTTCTCTCTGAAGAGATCATAGAATCATTGAATAGTTTGGGTTGGAAGGGACCCTCGAAGCTTATCTAGTTCTACCCCATTGCAATGGGCAGGGACACATTCAATTGGATCAGGTTGCCCAGAACCACATCCAGCCTGGCCTTGAAAGTCTCCAGGGATGGCACAAGATCTTTGTTAGGTTTAGCATTACTAAGTTAATTGTAAATTACACCCTATGCTTCCATTAATTTCAAAGAGCTGTGTGAAAGTCTGTATGTAATCTCTGGTCATTAACATGTCTCCATTCCACCCTCCAGTTCCTCTTATGACAATACAAGTGAACCATGTGTATCTCCCTGGTTCTTTTTTTTGACATCTAAAATCTATTGATCCTTATTGTCAACACATACAAAGAGAATATATCATGTTATACCTCATCGTGTATTTCAGGTTGTTTGCATTATTAAATTAATACAGTTAATTTATTTCATATTGCTTTGGTGGGGAAGGGGGAGGGCTCAGGCAGTAACAGCACCTTACCAAGTACATGGCCCTACAAAACACCCTAGACTCTGCTAACTGCCCTTCCTCTTCAAGTCAGTGCATCAGATAGGCGCGAAGGATGAAAGCAAGACTTATTTGGTCCCATAAAAGCACAAACTCCAGAAGATATCAGGGCTGAGCCCTGACAGAGACACCTCCCCAAGGGGCTGCTTCTGCCCTCCTGAGGAACCCCTTTTAACTTTGTCTAGACCTTTGCCACCCATGCATGTGACCTGCATCTGCTGCTGCTCAATCTGCTCTTGTCACCTCTGGAGCCGTGAGTTCAGGAGACAAGAATTAACGGGACAAATCCTGAGGAAGCTAGAACCTGACTCCCACACACAGGACTGCAACTGCTGCAGCCAACAGGCAGCAAACCCATCAAAATCACTGTAAAGTCCCACTGGGGAATGCACTTAAAGAAGTTTCTACAGGTCCTGACAGTGTGCTCACTGCCTCACCAGCATCTCTGACCAGTGACTGTCATTTCCAGCTCAGGCTTTGCAGTGATGCTGATGAGCAGTGATAGGCACCTGATTGCTTTGCAGAGGATAAGCCAGCCCATACTGTCTGTCACCCTTCTTATAAAGACACTGAAGAGAAGCACAGTGCGACCTCTCACCCTGGGCTCACTATCATGGGGTGCACAAGCACTGACGTGTCCCTTCAGAAAAGCTGTCAGCCCCCCCACTGCACACACTCTGCAACCACACCGGAGGCTGCCCAGCCTGCTGTGCTCCCTGGGGGACCTTTTGCTGCCAGAAGCGCAATTTGCAATCATTATGGGTTGTATTCCAGAAATTATTTGTTTTCCCAAGACCGAAAACATTACATTTAAATTGCTGTGGTTTGTGTAAGGCGAGTAGGGGTGTACAGTCTGGGTGGGTAAGGATGGCGGTGAAGCACAGGGCTGACGCAGAGCAGAACAACAGAGGGCACCAGAGACTCAACTGTCCCAAAACCTAAGGGATAAACAAAGCCCTTTTGGGGAACAGCTCATTGCTGTGCTCCAGCTGCCGACAGCAGGCTCCGGGACAGCTGTGCCCTGCATGGAGTAGCATACTGCACTGATACCCACGGACTTGGCACATCCTCTCCCCTGTCACAGAGCCTGCAGCTACACTGCAACCTTAAGGAGGATTAAACCACCCTGACGGCCCCACAAGCAGCAGGTAATGGCTTTTAATTCCTCCCACGCCAAAGCGTGCTCTGCTCAAACCAGAATATGCTTTCTCACCTCTTAACTAAAGCCTGCTTGTTAATAATATGCATGCATGAGACCCAAGATTATTGTAACAAACCTCTGCTGTGAAGACAGGCTGAGAGAATGAGCCTGGAGAAGACAAGGCTCCAGGAAGACCTTAGAGCAGCTTTCCAGTACCTGCAAGAAGTCTGGAGAGGGACTTGAGACAAGGACATGTAGTGACAAGGGGCATGGCTTTAAATGAACAGAGGGCAGACTGAGATTAGATGTAAGGAAGAAATTCTTCCCTGTGAAGGTGCTGAGGCACTGGCACAGGGGGCCCAGAGAAGCTGTGGCTGCCCCATCCCTGACAGTGCTCAAGGCCAGGTGAGACGAGGCTTGGAGCAACCTGGTCCAGTGGAAGGCATCCCTGCCTGTGGCAGAGGGTTGGAACTGGGTGAGCTTTAAGATCCCTTCCAACCAAAACCATTGTCAATCCTCACCTGCACACAGATGCTTTGGTGTCCTCCTGCTTTGCAGCCACCTGTGTCTTCAGGGGGGTCTTCATTCCTCACTTTGGTTTCTTACCGGTTCCCTTTCTGTGCGCAAAGAGATACCCAGCTCAAGGCAAGCTGCAGCACACAACACTGGGAGCCACTGCCAGGGGGTTTGATGGGGCTGGGATGCCCATCCCCAGCCGCCCCTCAGGGAAGTGCTATGCATGCAGAGAGTGCTTTTTCACTGTGAAATGACCCCAGTAGGCTGGAAGGGAAGGGCTGCAAGGTAGGTAGTATCACAATGCAGCTGAGGACCTGTGAGGCTGGGAGCCCAAGAGAGGCAGGATACCGGCTCCTTATTAGTTCCCCAATAAATTCCACCCTACAAATGACTGTATCCCCGTGGTTCAGTAATGGCATGCTAGTTCCGGTGCTACAGCAGGTGCTGCACTTTCCTCTGTGGTTGCCAAATTCATCTCCAAGTCTCTGACACTAAAACCAGTTCAGTTAGTTCATGCAATTGGGCATTTTCACTACAGTTTAAATACTAATGCTTACAAGATGCTGACTTATAAGGCAATGTATTTGTAAAAGATTGTAGGAATCTGGGTGTTTTCTTTTCCTGCCTCGATGTAAACACTTCCTTTACGAGGGGCAGACTAAGTCTGATTCATCTTTCACAGCCTCCTTGCTGGTAGAAGGCATCCTGAACATTTGAAGGAATACCAGGAGATAGTCTAAGTTCCGGGTTTCGTGTTTGCTGCTGTAGCAACATTTTGGCTTTCTGTCTTTGAAGGTTCAGATCAGACTTGTGCTCACATTCCCTTCTCTCTTTGGAGACCTCAGACTGGATCTGCTAGGGCTGGTGGTACTTAATGCTGAGCAATTCCTCCCCAGCATCCTGCAGAGAGAGTGGGCTCATGGCAGTGTCACATAAGCCAGCTTGTGCCCAGGCAGCCAAGTAGGCCAACAGCATCCAGCAATAGTGTGGCAGCCGGGCCAGGGCAGTGATCATCCCCCTGTACTGGGCACTGGTGAGGCCGCACCTCAAATCCTGTGTTCAGCGCTGATTAGCTTACATCTGCACTGCAAGGGCAGGAGGAGCTCCAGAATCATGAGAGCAGGGCACTGCAGCAGGCCCTGGCCCAGACAGCCTTTCCCCAAGCTCGGTCTCACGCCTGCCCTCTTGTCTTGCACAGACAACCCAACATGGAGAACTGCACCGAAGACGACGACATGCAGAATGGCATTGCGCTGTTTCAATTTATAGTCTACATCCCAGTGCTCTCTCTGGGGATCCCACTGAACGCGATTGCCTTCTGGGTCTTCTGCTACAAACTCAAGAGGCAGACCAAGACCAGGGTGTACATGATCAACCTCATAGTCGCAGACAGTTTTCTACTCTTTGCCCTGCCTTTCTTGATATATTTTACCAAGTATGAGCATCCCATGGACAACCTGTGTTTCACCATACAAGGGATCTACTTTACAAATATGCCTATGAGCATCCTGATCATCACCCTGATCGCGATAGATCAATACATTGCAATCAAGTTCCCTCTAAAAGCTAAGATTCTTCCATCCCCACTGAAATCAGCATCCATCTGCGGGGCTCTTTGAATAATACTAATGATTTATTCCTACCTGCGCCCACAATTTTATGACAAAAAGGAAAAAGTCTGCTTTCGGAAACAATCTACTCAACCTAGTTATACATTGTTAGCATCCCTTATCTTTGGCTATTTTATTCCCTTAGCGATTGTGACCTTCTGCTCAGTACAAGTGATCAAATGTCTCAAGAAGAAGATGATTATGAGTCCTCATGAGACAAAATTAATCCAGAAAGCAATCCGCATTATTTCAGCGAATCTGTGCGTGTTCACTGTATGTTTTTCACCCCTCTACATTGCCCTGCTCTCACAGCTTGCAGTGGATGTTGCTGGAGCTTGTTCTCTGCTCTCGGAAGTTAACGCCTGCGTTCAGATCTGTGCGTGCTTAGCAAACTCCAACTGCTGTTTGGATGCATTTTGCTATTACTTTGCAGCTAAGGAATTTCAACAATTTCCTTCTCTGTTCCCTCCTTGTCTATCGATGAGGCGCAAGATGAGCCCAAGCCAAGAATCCCAGTCACCCACTGATCAAGTCATGACACAAATAAGGTATAGCACACTACAGGTGTTAAAAGCCACAGGGCTGCTGCGGTTTTGAGGCAGAGGGAATAGGACCATCTACAGTATTTGCAATCATTGTAGCTATAGGCGTACCTGCAAAAAGGGGCAACCCCTTCCAAGGGGTCTGATAGTAACTGCAATTTTGTCCTTCTGTCCCCAGTGACTTGACTCCAGCTTTGACCACAGTCTTAGACCATTGTATCACAGCTTCAAGAGGGAGAGCCGCGTGGGATGGAAAACAGATAAGGCCACTGCTTCCACCATGCACTTATTTGTACATAACATGCAACTAACATAGGAAACTGAGCACGCACACAGCAATACACAAATCCACTTCTGGTACTGTTACAGAGATGGTCACTTAAAACCAAGAAAAAACCCATGCACTGCAATGCCAAACCTAATATATCTGTGCTACTCACACCAAACCATACACTGGTAGTTTCCTGACACCCTATATGATTTCAAAGCTTGCAGCTATCACCGGGACACAGCTATCGCTGTGCGTGGAGTAAAGACAGTGGCCTGAGACTGTTGCCCCATTCCTGCCATTTAACACTTGCATCAACTTGTGGCAACACCCTGGCATTTGTGAGACTAAAATCATTGTGGGTATAAATAAAGCCATTACTGCACGGAAAAACAGAGCCCCACAAAGCACAGTGGACCCCAGAACAGAACTTCTGCATTGTGCCTATCAGGTATAAACCTGTGAAGACCTGACCTCACCCAAGCAGCTGCTGTAAGCCCTGGTGACACGTTTGCTGTACTTCAATGGGATCAGCTCTTCAGTACGTGTCCCGGCTGGTGAGAGGTGATCGCATCTGCTCAAGTTGTCACAGCCTCATGCTGCATCAATGCTGATGCCCAGAAAACAGCAGTGAGCAACGTGAAGCAGATGCAGCCATAATCCCTGCCTTACAATCCACGCACAGCTTTCAGGGGAGGTTTGATGAGAGGGCAGACCCACAGCTGAGGTCTTTTTGGGATTACCCTGTGTAATGAAGCAGTGCTTTGGATTTGGTGCTTTTTCACTTTCAGCTGCTTGGACAGTGCACAGTAAGGGATCAACAGCTTTCCTGCACTTCATTTTGAGATATTTAACTCTGAAGGTGTCCCTGCTCATGGCAGGAAGGTTGGAAACAGATGATCTTTAAGATCCCTTCCAACCCAAACCATTCTATGATTATACAGAGAGCCTTGAGCTTCCCTAGCTGGATCCTGGACCATGCACCAATGTAAATGCCTGTCTTTCCAACTACAAATCTCCTCTGTAATACCTGTGCTTGCTGCCTGTGCACTGTGTATCCTCCCACCCTACAGGGAAGTGACAACAGAGCAGCTCAAAACAGTTAAACCACAAACAGAAATCTTGGGGCCCTAGAAGGAAGTGCCCCACAGAGTCAGCATGGGAAACATTACAGAGTTGTTGCAATGCATGCGATAGCTCTATCTCCTTTGGCTTCATGGCCCTTGACTCCAAGTGTCCTCTGTCTTGTAAATACCTAAAACATTCCTCCAGGGAATGCACATCCATGTTCTGCTCATTTAAACCTACAGGCAACTAACTTTCTTGGTGACAACTTACAAAGTGTCCTGTCACCTTCAAGTATCTGCAGACCACATTCTGAAACCACTGTCTAGACACCAGCCAAACAACATAGGAAACCACCATTCCCATCACAGAAAACACTCCTCATCCAACCATTAGATCCAACTGCTTTGTGTCAATACCTTGGCACAGGTCCCAGCATGACGGAAGCTCAGCATAAAAAGGGATGAAACCATTCAGGTCACTCAGTTGATCATTTATGTCCCAATTTTCTTGGGTGTATTTAATGCTCTAACATGAATGGTCTTTCACTGCTAGCAGAGTGCATGTGACCAACTCAATCACAGCGCACACTGCTTGGCCTTCATTCTGACTTTTAAAGTCTCTTTTCAAAGAGAGCAAAAGAAACAAGTCACAAATGGTGCCTGATCTTAAAAATCATCCCTTGCTTAAGGAGGTGCCTGTTATCACCCTTGTAGCTGTCAGCAAATACACAGCTACTAACTATCCTTGGAAAGCAAGAGGCTTAGGGCACCTGTTAGCCCATTCTCCTTTATGGCGTGCTGTCAATGGCCATGACAGGCGTCACTTACGTGTCCGGGCAAGAGGCGTTCAGCAAGGAAGACATCTTCTGTTTTCAGAGACAGCACACAGGGCCTTCAAAAACGTGCTTTGCTGTAGGATCCCAAACCCCTTCTGAGCTTCTGCATCGCATTGGTTATAATGAAAGCCTGTCCCAAACAGATTATTATGAAAATGTTAATTACTATGAAAAGAGATGAAGGTTGAGCCATGTCAACCTGTTATCCTACTGTTAACCCGGAAAGCAAACTACATACTTGTTCTGCAAACCCTGCCATATTCATCTTGTCTGCTGTTGACACGGGGCACCTTGTCCAATTTCCAGTGAGCTCCAACGAAGTTGTCTACTCTGAAATACAAAACAGTAATGCGTGTGTGTCTGTGGCCTCACAGGATGGCAAGTAAAAGCTGCTGCTCAAATACCATTTGCTACTGTTTTATAACCAAAGAATTTCAGAGCCATTTCCTTCCCAAGTGCAGAGTTTTCAAATCCAGGAAGGATCACAGACAAGGCGCTCTATCAAATAAACTAAACAGCTTCCATGGTTTCGCCCCAGCCAGCAGCAAAGCACCACACAGCCGCCCGCTTACTCCCTGTCGATGCCAAAACCAGTACGAATGCGCTAAAGCATTTCTAGTCGGCATTCCTACACACAGCCAAGCTTGCTGCATATAGAGCTGTATGAGTGAGTGCTTTCCTCTTGTAGGAAGCAAACTGAGGCCTCCCGCTGCTCATGTTCTAATTAAGAATAATTGTTTCTTTTCCTCATTGTAAAATTGCCATTTGTTGACTCCACAATCCCACTCATCATGAAGTAATAGTTTCTGCTGTTTGCACTGACTGCGAGGAAAACAAAAAAAGCAGCATTTTTAGGAAGTGATAATAAAGCTATTTCATAGTATTACACCTATGAATAAATATTCAGTCATCACCATTATACATCAGAGTCCTCTATTATTAATGCTAAACTTATACCAGAGATTGTGAAAAGAGACTTAGCTAACATGATACCAAAGCTGCTTTGCAACAGGCTGCTTACAGTGTAACCCTAAGATGAGCAAGGAACTTTCTGATTACCTGAAGATGCAGATACTGCCTGGGACAAAAATCATTATCTGCTTCACATGTCAAGTTAGAATGATGTTAATGGTGGGTTTCTGACACCTGTCTTCAGTCAGAACAAAACCTCAGCTCCATGAGTGCTCCCAGTAAATGGACAGCACCTTTGCCACAGCAAACCATGGAACCTGGGCCACGGCAAACTAGCAGCCGTCGCACAGCACTGGAATAGCAAACCATGAGGACAGCGACACCGTTATCCACTGATCTTTGTGATTTCCTTGCACGGAAGCCTGGCTAACAAAGAAGGGAGCAGCAGCCACAGTCCATCAGAGCTCCAACAAGCAGAGCTGGACCACTGCATTCTGCTGATGCTTCAGCAAGTAAGAATTTAGGCTGTGGGGAGCAGGGGGGACACAAACAACAAGAAAAAAATACCATGCAAGGAAAGTGATCCAGATTCTTGCTTCTATGGGAGCAGCCATCAGGCTCAGCAGTTTTGGCCCTTCCAAGCAGGGAAGGCAGAGGCCGGCAGGAGGCATTATTTCACTGCGCTGATGCTGCGGGAGTATGGAGAGGGCTGTAGCACAGAGAGCCCTGCGAGGCAGACAAGGCCAAGATCTTCCCTGACAGAAAAAGGAGGCAGGAAGCCCATCAAACCTATTAGCAAACCGTACCAGGAACACAGGAAAAGCGCACAAGAAGGGCTTTCTTTGACTGAGAAACAACCTCAAGCAGGACATCAGGCAGAGCTTACCAGGGAAGGAAAAACCACTGTACAAACCAGAACTAAATCTCAGAGATCACAAAGTACAAACGTCAAACGGGTCTCAGCAAACTCTTTCCTTAGACATGAAAAGCTGCCTACAAATTACAATCAAAGAAGTGAGATCGCCTAGTACTGCTGCTGCTAAACCCAACAAAATTGTCCAGGTACATCCAGAAAACTACCTTATTGCTTTATCACAGCTTTCAGCAAGGATGAAGAACCCCAAAAGTCCACAGTTTTAAAGCAATTGGCACATGAAATCTCACGCCAGCAACAAGGCTTTTACATAAGTCAGACAACATAGGGTCAGGGGGCAAAGACCACCAAACAGAGACCCTTCTTTTCGTGCAGGTGCTGGCTCCCAGTAGGGCCCCCAGACCACCCTGATGGAGAGCTGCCAGCAAGCAAGTGAGAACCTGCACTGTGCCACATGCTGACAGCACTCACCGGGCCGAGACAGGCTGAGAACCTCTGCGGCAGGGGAAAACACCAAGTGAGCATCATTGGACCGAGGCAGAAGTGATAAAACCTGCAACTGGATAGAAGGAGACCATCAGCAGCTGCAAGAGCCTAGAGGGCAGCTGGTAGGGAGCCGAGGTGGAGAAAAGCAAAGCATGACGATCCTGACCCAGTGGTGTCCAGGAATCATACAGAGACCCAAGAGCCACACCAGGAGACACTCAAGGTCTGCAGGTAAGACTACATCATAACTGTGCCTACTGGTAGCTGGTATTGAGTTGCTCTGACATATCCTGGTGAACATGATGAAAGCTTGCCCTCTCTTTTTTTTCTGAAACTTAGTTTTGTTTCATAGTTGGAATATGATTTAGAGGATTAACTTTAGTCCTCAATTAAACCACTGTCCTCTACCAACATGAGAAAGCACCCAACAGCAAACCCAGCTGTTTCCATCTAGACAAAAGGGAATATGCTTGGTTTTCCCCTGATGTTCCATTAAACCAAAATAAGAATGTTTAATCAATTCTTCACCCTGGTTTAAAAAAATAATAAATAAAAATATCAAATGCTAATTTAACCTTTATGATTCTAAATGTTCACTGCAGGGCTGAAAAAATGAGCTGTTTCGACAGCAAGAAACACAGCCAGCAGAGTTTCCATCATCAGTGTGCAGCAATATCCATACCAATGGTGAGTCACAGTGGGTTCGGCTGCCTCTCAAGACTCGGATAGTCTGAAATCGCTGTTGGCCAGGAGCTGTGTGCCTCATTTGGTGGATCACTCTAGCATTGGTACATTGATGCAAGTCAGAGGGCAGAACACTTCCTAAGTGCTCAGGACAGAGTTTAATGGTTGGCAAGAAGGGACTGGATCACAGAATGGTTTTGGTTGGAAGGGGCCTTAAAGCTCATCCAGTTCCAACCCCTGCCACAGGCAGGGACACCTTCCACTAGAGCAGGTTGCTCCAAGCCCCATCCACCCAGGCCTTGAACACTGCTGGGGATAGGGCAGCCACAGCTTCTCTGGGCACCCTGTGCCAGTACCTCAGCATCCTCACAGGGAAGAGCTTCTTCCTAATGCCCCATCTCAGACTCCTCTCTGGCAAGTTAAAGCCATTCCCCTTGTCCTGCCCCTACAGGCCCTTGTCCAAAGCCCCTCTCCAGGTTTCCTGTAGCCCCTTTAGGCACTGGAGCTGCTCTAAGGTCTGCCCTTAAGGAGCCTTCTCTTCTCCAGGCTGACCCAGCCCAGCTCTCTCAGCCTGGCTCCAGAGCAGAGCTGCTCCAGCCCTTGCAGCATCTCCATGGCCTCCTCTGGACTCGCTCCAGCATCTCCACGTCCCTCTTGTGCTGTTGCCCCAGAGCTGGATGCAGGACTGCAGGGGGGTCTCGCCAGAGCGCAGCAGAGGGGGAGAATCCCCTCCCCTGACCTGCTGCTCACGCTCAGGGGATGCAGCCCATGACACGGGTGGTTTCTGGGCTCAAGCCCACACTATTCGCCAAGGGTACTGAGCAGATGAAGCAGCTGCCACACGCATCATGGCGGCCGCAGCGCCACGCCAGCTATGGCGGGGCAGAGCCGGGCGACCCTCTCGACATGGCTGCAGGGGCAGGACGCGGGCACACCCGCCCCGCCTGCCAGCACCAGCAGCTGCGGCGGCGCTGCCGAGCATGCCCCCAAGGCACAGTGCCCACCGTGCGGAGTGGTCCCGGGGCACCGGGGAGCCCCCGAGACGGAGGCGACCAAGCGGCTCCCGGGCCGTGCACCCACCATAGCGCCCACAAGATGGCGTCCGGCTGCCCCGGAAGAGCTTGGCGCGCTGGAGGCGCCCAACATGGCGTGGCGGTGGTGGGCCCGCGTCTGGGGCCCGCGGCCGCACAGGTACCCCCGGGTCGGGGAGCGGAGCGGGGCGGGCGGTCGCTGCGATACTGACGGTCCGCGTCTTTTCCCCCGCAGGCTGACGGTGCTGCTGGAGCAGCGGCAGGGTTTCCGCCGGGCGAGGCCGCGGCCCGAGGAGCCCCCAGCCGTCACTGCCGCCGAGGCGCGGCCGGGCCCGCCGTCCCGCCGCCGCAGCCTCTGCCCGCCGCCGCCGCCGCCGTCCCGCGCCGGCCGCCCCTCGGCACGCCGCCTCGTCAAGCCGTTCCTGTTCGCGGTGGGGGTAAGCGGGTCTTCCGGGCCGGGGGAGCGGGATCGGCAGGGTGCCCTGTGTGTGTCCGCGGTGCCTTCGTTCCCGTTAACGCGCGGGCATTGCTCGGGGCTGGCATAACCTCGGGCGAAGCCGGGGGATGGTGCGTTCATTCGGACATTATCGCCCAGTTCACAGGCTCTGCCTTCGGATCCGCCGCCATCTGGCAGTATGAGTCGCTCAAGTCGCGGGTCCAGAGCTATTTTGAGGAAGCCCGAGCAGACTGGTTCGATAAAATGCGGCCGCAGAAGAGGGGGGACTTCAGGAAGCAGGTACGCGGTACCTACAGGTACCTGGCCTGGCCGCGCACGGGTGGGTCCGAGCCGCAGCGCAGAACGCGGCCCTCTGGTTGCAGGCGCATTTGCAGCACCGTTTGTACAACACTTGCAAATGGGGACAAACAGGACAAGTAACTTGGAGAAATAGTAGGTTCTTGGCAAATTACAGGAGATACGTGTCCTTACAGGAAGAACTGACAATTAGTTCTAGAACGCTGTAGCCCACAGTACCACTACAGCAAGTATACTGGAGAAAAAGGCCATCTTCACCCTGCAATGCAGGAGGATTGGTCAGGAGTAATAGTTTGTGTATCTAAACTAGGTACACTTTTTACTTTCTCACTGTATAAAAGAATTATCTTGTCTCTGAGTATTCTCAGAAGTGAACACGAGTTCCCAAAGAAGACAGAGCTAAATTCTGAACCTTAAGTGTAAGATTGTTTTTGAATGCTCTGGCTTCTGAAATGCATTTATATTTTCCACCTTTGCTTCACAAATGTGAGGGTTTAGAGGGCTTTTTTCCTTCATGAAAGCTGACATTTACATGCAAATACTTTGGGCATTAAGAACATCATATGTGCTGTGAGACTTGTTATAGATTCAGTTGACATCCTGAAAATATCAGTCATTTAGTCTTGAATTAAGTGTATTTCAAACTAAAGAAAATATGCATGTGTTGCTTTTTTTGATGAGGATGACACTATATGTTAGGGAATATCACTTTGGTTAGTTCGGGTCATCTGCCTGGTTGTGTCCCTTCCCTGCCTATTGTGCATCCCCAATCTATTCAGTGCAGGGGCAGAATGAGAAATGGAAGAGGTTTTGATGCTGTGCAAACACCATTAGCAAAGGAGAGAACATTAATGGGTTATCAGTACCATTTTGGTCAAAAATCTAAACCACAGCACTATGTCTAAGCTGCTATAAAGAAAATGAACGTACATCCTAGCCAATCCCAGCACAGCATGCTTTGTTGCTCGGTGTATATGTATCAACTGCCGATGAGATTATGACTGCCACTTAACATACTAAGAATTTTAAAACCTGAAGGGAAGATGTGATTAGCTATCCAAAAAATAAACCAAAACTGCCCTGTTGTTAATAGGCTTCAATTCCCAATCCCCATCTTCACCTGGGAAGTCCTACTTCTAAAAGTTCAGGATCTCCCAACAGCTTCTAAGGGCATGTATTTCCAGTCTTTTAGAAAAAGCATGTTTGTTTAGCGCTTTTAAACACGATAACTTTGTAGGAAATAGGGGAATCTCTATCTTGGGTGACAGAATCAAACAAAAAAATGCAATGAAATTGCTACTTTGATATCAAATAATGAATTGTTTCATACCGCATTATTTCCCACTGCCTCCAACCTACAGATAGTTTACATGACGTCCCCATCAATGTAGTTGGAAGGTCATTGAGCTATCAATATTTGTCCAAAAATGATTCTGAAAGCTGAGGAAGGGAAAGGGGGGTGAAACTTGTCTGTGGGCTGACTGCGCTCAAAATGAACTTTTTCAGGGGTTTTAAACTTGGAGGAGGGCTGGGTGAGCTGGACGCAAGGGGGAATGGATTCCACATCTTGTGAGCCACCTCTGCAAAAGTGACCCTGGCACAAAAGTGGGATCTCTCAAAGGTGGGTGGTATGATGTTAGTCAGCATTAGGGTGAGGCTTAGTCAAGGAAGGGTTTATGCTAACTTTGGCTAATCTGCTAAAGTAAGCATTATGGGCTAGATCAAATTGAGTACAAGCAGAGGTAAACCCATTTAGTTGTGTAAAAGGATATAACCTCTTTCTTTTTGAAGAAACTCTTCAGCTACGATGAGTTGTTTTATGAGGAAGAGTAGAGATGAGCAAGGAAATGCCAACTTGAAAAGCTAAACCAATCAGAAATAAAGTTTGAAACTGATTTACTTAACAGATTTCAAACAAATGCGTTCCATTCTTAACAAAGTAGACCCTTAATGACTGGTTTTCAAATGGCAAGTACCTCACAGTGGCATTGATGTACAACGGTTCTGTTTCAGGTTAACAGCTGGTGGAATAGCCTGACTGAGGGTCAGCGGACTGTGACAGGTTTGTGTTAGCTTACAGGTATTAGACATTCGCAGGAAGAGAAATGTGGCAAACAGGTACAGTATGTTAAAACAGGTGCCTTTCACACCACGTTTAGGTTGGTAGGCACAAAGCATGTCTAAAGTTACACCTGCACATGCACTATTTCTGCTACACTTCCTTCACACAGACTAGTTTTTGTATGCATTAAAAACATTCCTATGCATCAGTGTGAGAGTGTGGAGGATTAGCTGGAATTCTCTGCCAGCAACATTTTTCTCAGGAACTGTGAAAAACAGCAGATGTTTTTAGAAGGAAAAGACGTATATATTCCACTGATATGTGGAAATAAAATTCCATAATAGTTGCTTCTTGTTTGCAGCATGATGCATGTAAAATAACAGAAAACCACCTTGTGAGCTTTCCTTTGGTTATGATGTAGTTTTGATTGGTTAGCCTAACAGCACTGGAAACCCCCAAGGTAAATGTCATGTGTGGTGAGAAATTGACAAGAACTTGATTCAAAGCCGAATAAAGTAGCTGAGCCATATCCATTGTTACATATTCTACTTCAAGTACTGTATATACTTGTTAGCATAAGGTTACTTAAATGCTATTTCTGTGTCATTTACTTTTCTACAGAAACATTGTAGAAAAAAAAATATTCAGACAACTTACTAACTTACTAACTCTGAAAAGTTGACTCCCAGCCTAAGAATAGATAGCATAAGTGCTGAATGTTTTGGGCAAACATAATCTCAGGCCCTCAATTAGTAAGTGCTATCACAAGCTTTGTACAATGCTTTGAAATGCTTTTCAGTGTGCAAGCCAGGATACAGATACAAATACTTATTGGGGCAGGGCTGGTGAAGATACCACTCTGTAGTCTCTAGAGTAGTTCTAGGTGATCTAACAAGTACTACAAATTCAAGTTTGTGGACACTAACCCATGCAGATGCTTACTGTTGATTACTCTAGCAAGATTTGGCTTGCTATACTGAAATAGTTGACAGTACTGTAACGCCTTGGTTTAGCATGCAGGGAAAACACTTCCTCTAATAAGAGTGTGACATAATAGGACAGAAGCGAAAACAGATCTATTGACATTTTGGTTCTAGGACTTTTTCACAGTTCCTACAGTTTGTTGCAAGCTTCAAATATAATAATTACATGATATTTGCCATCCTGTAAAAGCATCATTATTATTTTCCTCTTGAATGTTTCTAGCAGATACAAAACATTTTAAATACCTAAACACTTGGATAGAAATAGAGAAGGCACTTTAACCAAGAAACAATGAGTTCGTGTCATTGTTTCTAATCATTTACATTCTTATTTAAAATAAAGATCACAATAAATATCTGTGCAGTAAAAAACTATCTCCCTTAGCAATGCCAACTCAACTTTTTATGCTCAATTTCTAAACAGTAGCTTTACAATTCCCTCAAAACAAAGCTTCCCCAAATTGGATGGAAGGTGTACTGTGTGTTTTATGGTTCCCCTAGTCTTTTCCCCTCCATGTGGGGTTAAATCTGCATCCTACTGTGCATCACATTAGCTGCTTATGTCCAGATGCTACCAGAGAGGCAAGAAATGGGACTTCTTAAGCTGGCTCTTGTTTCATGGGTTCTGCATTTGAAGTTGTAACTTGCATGTCTTCAGTACAGATTTTCTGGACTGTTGTATTCATTACACTGTATGTTTAAACAGTTGCAATTAAGTGACATATTTCTGAAAGACTTCCACTTGATAAATGTAGCTTTCAGAATTTGCCTTTGCCTTTAATAAACTTTATAAGTTAAGAAGTGGATACTGCTTTAAATGGAATAGTGAAGAAAAAGTATGTTTCTTGTAAGTGTACTTTTGAATGGTTGCTTACAGTCAGCATTACGGTGTATTACACTCATAATTTGCTTTTATCCCTTTTTTTTCCCCTCCTCTTAATAGGTATTATAGCTGCAAATGTCTTTGTATTCTGTTTATGGAGGCTGCCTGGTATGCGACGGTTTATGTTTACATACTTCACCTCAGATCCATCATCCAGTAAGTGAATAGTTATTTGGGTGACTTTTCTACACCGCGCTGTAGTAGAACCTCCGATCATACTGCAGAAGCTTCAGCTGGTGCATGGCTTACTTGTAGCTCCACCACCCACAAGCCATCTCAGTCATGCCCAAACACATCATTCTGTCTACACAGAACATGGTTTGAGGGGAAAAAAGAAGTAATAGATTTTATTTTTTAACTACAAAAAAACATGGTGCTTTTCTAAATATTGTAATGTCAAAACTGTTGCCTGCTTTTTGGCCTTTTACTGCATGTAGTAGGATACAGCTCCTGCCTTTGTAAAGGTGAAGATAGGATACAGATACAGCACTTCTCCCAGTGATATCCAGCTGTACAAGAGAATGCAAATCATGCCACTCTTTGGGAAGGAGCAATATAAATTGTACTATGCATGCCATTGAAAAAATAGACTCAAATGTAATCCCCACACCCTGTTAATATTCTGTGGGATGCAGATAGAAGTCATCGGTCACATGCATGTGCGCGTCCATCAATAGACAAGTGTTAGTCTGTATGTCATGTACAGAGTTCTTGTTGCAAAGCTGTGCTTTGAGTCAAACAATAACAAAAACCTAACAAACCCGCAAACTTGGCTTTCACTGTATGTGATATGTTTTAACAGGTCAAGGAAAGTAAGTTAGCAGTATTTAATGTAGAACAATTAGTTGTTAGAGAACAGAATTAAAAGGATGAGACAAGTATGCCTTAGGAGAGTACTTTCTGCTTACTTGTCCTCTTAATTTCTGCTGAAAAAGTGGAAACTCAGCCAATTCCCCACAGACATCCCAAAGCTAAAAGCTGGTATCCAGAGCTGAGCGTCAGTCACTCCAAACACTCCTATTTTAAACAGTGTTGACCTTCAAACCTGCTAATTGGCACTTTTTGTACTTCCAAGGCTGCTGTTCCAGTGAGGAGAGCTAGTAGCTTGTTTTCAAAACTAGCTTTTCTTTGAGCCCATCTCCATAGCAAAATAAGTTTATATAGTTGCTCATAAAAGGCATTAAAAATCTTTCACTATATACATATATAAAAGTCTCTTCTTTCCAAAGCATAGGAGATGGGTCATAAGGTAAATGTCTTATATGAAACATTCTTTCCAAAGCATAGGAGATGGGTCATAAGGTAAATGTCTTATATGAAACAGTAAGTAATAAAGACTTCCTAGGGTAGCTATTTGTACAGTTTGTACATCTCTGGGGTACATGTTGTCCTTTTCAAAGGCATTATGTGGAATCTGAAATATTTTACATTTCTGGGTTTATTACCAGGTTGTATTTGAGAATTCAAAGCATTATTAGCCTGTAGTATGTCTTGATGAATTTTCTAGTCTGTATGACATGTAAGTTGAAGCATATTAAAACCCTGACTTTCTTCTTGCATTGTTCTTTCTCTTATAGGAGCCCTGTGTTCTCCCATGCTGCTTTCTACATTTAGTCACTTTTCTCTCTTCCACATGGCAGCAAATATGTATGTTTTATGGAGCTTTTCCAGCAGCATTGTCTCTCTTCTGGGATGCGAGCAGTTCATTGCAGTGTATCTTTCTGCTGGTAATGTTAAATAGATATATGTTCACAACACTTTACATATGTATACATGCAACTAAAGTGTGTGCATGATAATAGATGTATGACAGTTGGCTATTGTTCAGTCCCACACATTGCTTTATACTGACTGCACTACTTATCTGCTATTATACAGAATTTTGATGGGTTTAGGATATTTAGCTTTAAAATACCGTGAAAATACAAGTAGTTGGTTTTAATTCATCCTTAGCTGCCAAAATAAAATAGCTCAATACAGACTTATGAGAGTTTAGTGGGAAAAGATGACAGTTGATGTTTGAAAAACCAAAACAGCCACCACCACCAAACAAGGAATCCCACATCACCTGCACTAGCTTCTTTAGGGAGGTGTTGGGATAACGTTGTACTTTCTGATGCTTGTCTGCATTGCTGGCATTGTTTCCAACAGTAATTTTTCCTTTCTAGGGGTTATCTCCACTTTTGTCAGTTATGTTGCTAAAATGGCCACTGGAAGGTTTGAACCATCACTTGGAGCTGTAAGTATCTCAGCATATGGGAGACCTTATAATGGTTTCTGAAGCCATTTTCAAAGCCTGTTGTATTCTTTAACCTGCTTAAAAGCCAAGAATGTATTTGGGATAATAGAAACTAGTAAGGTTTACCAAAACCAAGTAACCAGGCAGTGATTTCTGTGCAAGAACATGCCAGTTCATCAAATATGTTAACTCTGTTGCAGCAGGAGCCCAGAACAAATGCCACTTAATGCTTGTAAATGAGTACTTAACAGCAGGACCTCTTGTCACTGAGCAGGTAGTTCAGTTTTATTAACTTATTTCATAAATATTATTTCATTAATTGTGTATCAGTCTAATTGAAAACAGAAAGAGATGATGTAATCAGACAGCCAAAATCAGCATGTGATGATAGCGGAAGCTGTCGGGCATGCCATACAAAAAGGGCAGCACTCCTGCCAAAAGTCTCACAGAAACAAGGCAGGCTGAGGAGGTGTTGTGGTTGTCTGTTCTTTACAAGTATTAACTTGCTATAAGTTTGAGGTGAACCTAGCTATTTGCCAAGTTTTAAAGGCTTCTTAACTTACTTTACTAAATAATGTTGGTAAAAGCCAGAAGTTACAATCTTATTTTTCAACTGGAATGAAAAACAGGCGTTGAACTGTCCCAAAGTTAGAATTTTGGCAGTGGTGTCAATGTATTGTCCCTTTATCTTATGAACAAAGTATATCTGGAGCAAGTTAACTTCCCATTAGTCTTACTGATCTGAACTTACTGAAATTGCCACACATTGCATTACTTCACTGTATTCACAGCCTTTCCACTGAGATATTTCATGGATACAAAAACCCCATGGTCAGGTTAGTACAGACCAGGGAATTACTCATTTCATTGACAAAAGCTTTTTGTCCCTTTCCATCTGTTATTTTCCTTGTTTTGGTACAAGCTTTGGAATGATTCCCTTCATTCGAGATGTCTGTGTTTGATTAATATGTGTTAAATTTCTAGGCTTTACTGGGGAAAAAAACATAATTTGTTATCTTAAAAATTGGGCTGCACTTGAAAACAAAAGCCCGAAGGAAAATAGAGAAAAAGAAATTTTCCCTTATGTAACATCTCTGCTTACTGTCATGTATTTTAATGTATTTGCAGTCAGGAGCTATAATGACTGTCCTTGCAGCCGTATGTACAAAGATGCCAGAAGCAAAACTCGCCATCATATTTCTTCCAATGTTCACATTTACAGCAGGAAGCGTAAGTGCCTTTGAACTCTAAAGCAATTCTGCTCTTAAAACCTTTTCCCTATATCTCTCCTCTCTATCTCCTCTGCACACGTGTCCTTCATTTGTGTTTTTAAGCTGTTATATTTGTTTTCAAAGTGAACACAGGTCATGGAAGTCCTGGAGACTGAATTGTTGCAGCCTAGCACAGTCATTGCACAAGTGTGTAGTGACTTGAGAATTGCCCTAAATTCTGTCCTCATTGGGTCTGTTTCAGATCTGATACTAAGAGGTGAAAGAATTAAGGAGGGACTTGGTTCACCTGTCGGAGGAGGCGTGCATACACATACATACACATACTGTTCTTTCTGATGAGTGGTATTTTTATAGCAGCACTTTTACAGGATAATCCAATACTGATAAGCTCTTTTTGAAGAAAAAAATATCAGGATGGGAAAAACAGAATGTCACTTTTCAAGGGAAAAAGCATTACCAATCCCAGAGGAATACCTGCCTCCTCATTTGGATACCGTCTTTTCCTAAAATGGTTTGGTACACTGTTGAGGCTTTTTTTCACGTGTAACACTAGGACTCGTTTGTTTCGTTAAGTTCTTTTAAGCACATCAACTGCCCCATTTAAGAAAAGCTGCTCATGTGTATCTTGACCTGCTTTAATGAGTTAATCATCTTGGATCCACTGCTTAAAGTTGTTCTGCTGTTTTACTTAAAGCAGTTAAAGCTTTGTCGTTTCAAGATCATACGATTTAGTATTTTTGGGAAGCGAAGCTTACAGATTTAAACAAGTGTTCTTAGATGTAGCCTTCCTGGTTTTCTTGCACTTCTGCTTGAGAAGACCTGAGATTTTTGCTGCTACTTTTTAATTGCATCTCTCCTTAAAAAGATGGCCAGGACAGAAATATTGGCAGAGCCATAGAGAACATAGCCATGAGGAAGTACTTGCTGCAACAGTAAAACAAGAGCAGCATTGGCTGCAGCAGTGTAAATGTTGGAATGATTTTAGCCTTATTATATAATTGCATTTTGAAACTTTATGTACTAGGTTTAGATACTCAGGCTACCTCACATATACTGTAATTGCTTTTTAAAATAAACAACCCAATGTAGCAATAGAGCTGCTATTCTAAGACACCCACTTAAGGAAAGAAATCCTACTTAAAGTAGCATTTCCTCCTAACATTAAATCTGTTGGTCTTTTTGGAATGAGGTGCTTAGTAAAATTTTGCGTAATTACAGTTATGGTGGTTTGTGTCTCCTGAGGATGCTGCACCATTGCTTATGCTCTTTCTGGCCACAGAGTTGTTCAAAATCATCCTCATTTTCTACCTTCCAAGAGATTTGTCATTAGGAAAGTGTGATGACCAGTTTATATTAGATGACAGGGATGCTGCTCCGTATGTTCCGTCCACTGAAGGGTTGCGTTTGAGAGATCAGATGCATATAAATCTAAGCTATGTCAGAATTGGTGAATGAGAATGTTGCTATTATGTATTTTGTGGGATCTTTTATACTGTGCGCTCTTTCAAGTAACTAAAAAACCTCTGACCCGAGTTTGGAATGTATGCATAGCTTTAGAAGTGAAGATTGGAGTGACAGAGTGTTTGAAGAGGGCACATTCCTACCCTGCACTATTCTGTAGCTGCTCATGTCTGTATTTTGACAGTATAGTACAGCTAAGAACTGAGTCTGTTTTAAACCAATTTGGTTTAGGTTTTGTTGGGCAGGGGGGAGGAGGGTGGAAGTGTTTCTTACAGCAATTGCTTTGATATAAAATTCATGGAATGTTTTTTGATCGCAAATTTCTGCTCTGTGCCAAATGGGAAACTGTGTTATCAGTGGCCATTTTATACTGTGACTGATTTCTCCATACCACATTCTGTTCCTTTCCAGGCACTGAAAGCCATAATCGCATTTGACTCTGCAGGACTTGCTCTAGGCTGGAGACTTTTTGACCATGCTGCACATCTTGGGGGAGCCCTCTTTGGGATGTAAGTCTATTCACTAACTTCTGTTTGTTTCATATTTAAATTCATCCTTAATTTTTCTTCTTTACGTCCTCTTATCTCTCTTTTTGTCTCAAATTTGTCTTGTCTTAAGCAGCATTGAAGACAACTCACTGTTATCCTTGAGTGTTATAAAATAGTGCAGAAGATGCTGTTAGTCGATGCTTAGAACTGAAAGAATTGAGCTGAACTGACACAGAATGAGAGATTAGATATCAGGTTGTCCTGTCACCGTAACCTGGGCTGGTTGCCTCTGTCCTGCTCTCCCTAGCACATTGAAGAGAGTCACAAGGCAGAGAAGATTCTCACAAAACACAGCATGCCCAAATTAAAATAACTTTAGAATTAAGCAGCTAAAAAAATTTTGTCCAAGTCTTTTTCCTTTAATTGTCACTTTAGAGCTCCAGAGTTACTATAAGCTCAGGCCAAATTCCTTTGAGCAGCCTCTACTGCTGTTTCTCAGTGTTGCTGCATTGTCTTTGTGTGGAGCCTTCCAAATTGGGAAGAACTATTAGAGACCAGTTTGTAGGAAACAGTTCTGCATTGTTCCATGTTTGAACTACATTACCTAATGAGTTTTTCCCTTCTGCTGTTTGCAGCATTGTCTTAATTTGCACACTTATTGCTAAGAGCATTTTTAAACATTTTTGTAGGCATTTTAAAAGCCCTTCCTCAAGTTTAACTAGGCCAGGCAAAGAACAGGTGAGGAACACTTTGTTTTAGTCTGCAAACTGTTTTGGCTTTCTTTGCTATTGAGTTGTGCTGCAGTCTCCTTTTCTTGCCTTCTCTGGTATCACAACTGCATCTGATGTAGTCTTGCTGATCCATAACTACTTTCTGCCATGATGTATGTATATCAGCTTGTTCTTTATTTGCAGATTCACATATTAAAATAGGGTAGCAGTTGCAGTAAAAATTGTCTTGAGTTGACTAGGTGAGGAAGACAAGATATATTCTACCTATATATTCTACTTCGTGATCATTTTGGTTTCTTCATCCTAAAACAGGACCTCTATTTAGCATGTATGTTGAATAGCCCAAGTATTTTCTATACATTGCCTCACAGCCAACTGTCTGCTTTGGAAAGAAGGTACATGATTTATAGGAATGGCCTGTTTACCCAGTACTGGCTGATGGAAAATGATTATTCAGGACTCAAGTGTGAAGTTAGACTTGTAGGAGAACCTTCAACCTATTTCCATGCAGTTGCTTCCCCTCCCACCTCTCTTCTCTGCCATAACCTCCCTTGCTGAATCACTTATGTTGCTATTCATATATCGAGATATATAATTCTTTATGAATATCAACAAGCTAAAACACTTGGGTAGATTAAATCCTCATTTAGATGTTTATAGAATAAAATGTTTTGAATAGAATGTGGCTGTTAATTACGGGGCAGTTGTATTTACATATGAGAAAAATTTACTTGGTGTTGTCAGTAAACATTAGCACAAGCAACAGAGACTGTTTTAACAGTCTCTTAAGTAGAAATCATATAGAATCATAGAATCATAGAATAGTTAGGGTTGGAAAGGACCTCAAGATCATCGAGTTCCAACCCCCCTGCCATGGGCAGGGACACCTCCCACTAAACCATGCCATCCAAGGCTATGTCCAACCCCACCTTGAACGCCGCCAGGGATGAAGCATTCACAACTTCCCTGGGCAACCCATTCCAGGGCCCCACCACCCTCACAGTAAAGAATTTCTGAAATTAAAGGCATGCAAACCAGTCATTCTCAGGACTGAGACAAGCAAGAACATGCAAGTTAATTATTAGGAGTCATGAGAACACGTGGCTTACCTGCCACGGCCACTTTCCAAGAGTAGTGTTCTTTCTGCCTTGGTTTTTCTTCTTTCCTATACTTTCTATGAGTAGAAATGCCTACAGGTATTTCAGTTACCTGATTTTAGTGATCAGCCTGTTCCTCAGATACAGGGACAAGTTGCTGTTAGTTTTAACTAGTCTTTTCTTTTTCTCAGGTGGTACGTAACTTATGGCCATGAGCTCATATGGAAGAACAGAGAACCACTGGTGAAAGCTTGGCATGAAATGAGGACAAAGAACACAGGAAAGGGAGGAGGTGGAAGATCTGACTGATTCCAATCCTAGAGATTCCTTGTGCCCAAGTGGTATATTACTTGAAGACACGGGATTGAATTGGTTTTCTGCTACTCCACATGAAGCCTCTAAGGAGCTGAAGTTTCTAATGTAAATTACAGTTACAAAAATGCATATCAATAGAAAATGAACTGTGACAAAGGTGGAACAATAAAGGTTTTTATCCTGTTGCTTTCTGAGGTTAATAGTCTGTGTTACATTTTTTAAAGGAGAAATACATATTAAAAAAGGCTTTCCACTGAAGTGACCAAATGATCTGTCTACAAAGCTTCAATCTGGGGCACAACTGGTTAACACTTAGTAAAATTCACTTCCTTAGCTTTATAAATGCTTATGAATCATGCATCCTCCCAGTGCCCACCAAACACTATTAGGTGTTTTCCCAGAAGGCATGCTTTAGGCAGCCTGGACTCAACATAGGGGTAATGTGGTAAACTCCAGTAGGCTTTATTATTGACAAGATTAAATGAGATAAGCCAATGGTCTCTATTGATTTTAAATGTGAAATACATGAAGCAATACTGGATTGTTTGCCAAAGCTTACATACTGGTTAATGGTACAGCTTTATTCATTCTGTGATTCTATTTATCAGCTGCAGCTTTTTCAACTTGGGGTTTCCATTTCTATCGGCTTCCAAGAAACTGTCAAATCTGGTTAGAATTTACTACAGTGACATCTTTTTCATAATTACATGCAGTGGAAGAATGTCTTGTACTGTGGTTTTGAATGTTTTACTGTGAGTTATACTGCTAGTGCTTTCTATATTCTTTCACTGCATTAAGTTTCTGGGTTTGGTTTTGGGTTTTACTGTTGTGCTATATTGCTAATTTTAAGGTTTTTCTAAGTACTTTTAAACCTTAATATTTGCTTAAGAATGTGCCAGGTCTATTAAATAAGCAGCTACAGCAAAACCAGATTAGGTGCCTTAGTAAAGGGTAGTACCATGACCAATGTACCTACTGTACAAATAAAAACAACAATTGATTTTTGTGCGTGTTGCTACCCTGTGCTTGTCCTGCAAGGAAGACTACCCAACCCCTTGCAAGGGGCTGAGGAGCCTGCCCAGATCCAAGCTGGTGCATTCAAACCCTTAGCTTCTTCCTATAGGCCGAATTAGTCATTGCAGGTAGACTGACTTGCCAAAGAACGTTGCTTCTGTAAGAAGCCAAGTTGTGACTTTCTACTCGATGACAGTGCCTTGCAGAAAATAATTTCCTTTAGGGGCAAAGAATACAGAATGCAAAAGGCACCAGTCAGAATAAATGATGGAGTACGAAATTGCTGTAAACTCAATTATTGCCACAGGCCTGTGTTCAAGTCTCATTGTTTTCCTCCCTTGGAAAAAATGAGGCCCTTGAGAATTTGTTCCTTAAGTGCCCGTCAACTTAAACACTTGAAAAATGGAGTTTAAAGCTCTAATAGACCTTTGCTCCGCTCCAGAAGCAGCCTGGTAGTTTCTAACCTGTTACCTCAGTCTCAGGATAAGCATGCCAGTTTTTAGGGCTTCAGCCACAGTGCAGCCCTGCCTGCAGCAGAGAGAGGGCAGCCGAACCTGCAGCAAGAAGCTGCTGCCAGCAGCAGTAACAGCAGCCACCTCAGCGGCATTAAGATAGCCACTGAACAGGTTATCATAAGGGAGTATTTCATGCCAAAGAAGCTCAAAAGCCATAGCTCACAGTATTTGCATGTTGTTCTCAGACACGTTTAATGCTTATCTGTTGTCTCTGCTCACTTCCTTTTATCCCCTCCCCCCCCCCCTTGCATTACCTCTTGTCCACTCAACAGCTTACCTGTCTATTCAGCACTTCCCTATTTGCTGAGGGTGTTTTTTAAAGAGATCCTGGTTGAAAGCAGCAGGGAGTAATAATGCAGGAAATAGTGGGTAAAGCTTGAATGACGTTACGTTTTACAGGTCTGGAAGAATAACCCAAGGTTACAAATAAGTTCTTCACCAGAGTAGCCAGTGCCTAACTCAGACTTTGAAAGTCATTCCCCTGTATTGCTTGCAGAGGGTGGAGCCCCACTTGCGGTCTGTTAGACCTGCTAAGAAAGGAAGGGTGCAGGTAACCATCACATTTTCAGGCCGTCCTTTCAGAGGCAATGCCTGCAGTAATGCTGGACTTCTGATGTATAAGCTTCACCTTAACTTTAGACCTAACAGCCTTCTAAAGGCTGTTTGATACCTGAATCTTCCTTATTTATAGGAACCCTAGAGGTATTTGACATATGTACAAAAGTAAACTATCTTCTCTGCTCCAAAATGACTTTCAAACTGCAACAGGAAAGTCAACACTCAGACAGGGAATAGCCTGGAGTTATGACAGCTCACTAGAGTACAGAATACATTTCTGGCAAGCAAATGCCCTTCTTGCAAAATCTGGCATCAGTATACACCAGTACCTCAGTATTTAGTCACACCTTTGAATAACAAAGAAATTAGAAGAATTAAAAAAACAAACCCAGAAAAAAAACCCAAACCAATAACAAAAAGAACCAGTCACCTAAACCAAAACTAACCACACGGAAAGACTTCTCTCCCCCTTTTCAAAGAGCTTATTATTGTGCATAAGAATACAATGTAGTAATTATGCAGACTTGGCAGAGACAGCAGCCAGTGTTTGCATAGGGAAATAGCACTAAGTGTAAAGTCGTGGTTAATTGTGTAGAGACACAATCATTCACCCTTTTCTGATCCCTAAGAATGTCTGCTGTGGCCTTGCCATGTTTCAGGGGTATTTTGTTTCCGTGTAGCGAACTGCTCCATCGAAATTTCATTTTATTATTAGAACAAACTGTCTGCTGGAGGTTTCAGCCCCCATTCCTGGCAGCAACAGCTGCTTTGCTTTCTGATTTGATGGCTTTCCTTAGTCTTATTGATGCAGTATTCCCACCCCCTCCCCCAGCTTTTAATCACGATAAATCTCTTCTAAATGCAGACAAGTTTTTAATCTCACCTCGTGTCTCCTCGATCCCCTATCCAAGCTAGCCTTTGTGCCAGCTTCATACTACCAGCAACGATGAGCAGCAGCTCAAAGCACTCCCTGGTGCTGTAGGTGGACTCTGAGACACGCAGCGCCAAGGCTGAACTCCGTACTAGGAAGCGGCAGGCACAGGGAGTGCAGAGACATCCGATTTATTCTCCAGTGTATTTGGCTAAGCCAGGAACAAGGATCAGAGCATCATTTGTACTGTGCCAGTGATAGCGATGATAAAGCGGATGTTCTGTTTTCTCCCATGGCTGTGAAGTCCATTTCTGAAGCGCTCTGAACTTCACTCAAATCTGATTTATTTTTAAGAATAGCTACATAGAGCAGAATAGTTCCAGAAAAAGACAAATACAAACCAAAATGCAGCAGAATATTAAGAAATGTCTCCCTGAATATGCTTAAAAGCAACATTATGTTTGTGGGCTTTTCAGGCATCAACTGAAAAGCAGCATCCAATACCTCATATGTTACTGTGTCAAGACTTCGGTGTGGGATCAGAAGTATCACCTGGAATTTCTGAGTCTCCCTGCCCTAAACAATAGGCACAGGGGTCAGGGGTAATGAGAACCACCAGCAGCAACAGCAAGTGCCAAATCAGGTACTTAAGACACCAGCATCATCGGCAAAAGGAGTTTCTTTTTATCCTTGGACAACTATGTTTCAAAGAGAGGTCGAACAGACAAGGAGAGGTTCTGCCTCAGACTAATACCTGCATTTCCAGCCCTCCTCCCCACCAGAGGTAAGTGCAATCCTGGACTGAAGCCTGAGGTGCAAATAAACTACAGATACAGGCTGACCAGCTGAAATAGAGCAGTAAATCTCAGCTTTTCAAGTTCCACTGCCTAATTAATTTCTTATTAGATCTCATCAGACAGCCACCTGCAACTAGATTATTCCATTCCAAAATAAAGTACCTGTCAAGTTAAATAGATGATTTTCTAATAGGTGGCATCTCAGTTTATCTACACTCTTCACTTTTACAGCCTACAGTGACCCATTCAGATCCAGCTTCTTCCACAGTAACCCACTGAATGGTGAACTGGGGAGGAGCATTATGGCCTGTAGCCACTTATTACGCAAGATGCCAAGTTTCAAGAGCCAGACTTATCTCCAGTGCAATTCTGTCAGCTTTCGTGGTTTGTGCTGGGTCTGTTTGGGCATGAACCTCAGTGTACAAAAGAAAAGCTGCAATTTCCAGCCTCTGGAAAACAGTAAATGATGTGGACTGTACACTGAGGTACATAACAAATGCTTGGGGTTTGGTCAAGAGGTAGTATTTTAAAAGTGAAGCAGTTACATTGTTAATGCAAATGGAAGGAGAGGTGGGGTATTATGGGGGGTGGTGTAGACGGCTATTGGAAATGAACATTGCAAAGCTGCTATTTCTCATCCAGATCACTTATTTTATAAACATCAGCTTTCACATACAAATGATTTTGCTAATCAGAGATGGTGATGGATAACTTGAAATTATAATTATTGGCATTTTACAAGGGCCTGTAGTGACAAGGCAAGGGGGAATGAATGGCTTTAAACTGACAGAGGGGAGATTAAGATTAGCCATTAGGAAGAAGTTCTTCCCTGTGAAGGTGCCGAGGCGCTGGCACAGGGTGCCCAGAGAGGCTGTGGCTGCCCCATCCATGGCAGTGTTTAAGGCCAGGTTGGACGGGGCTTGGATCAACCTGCTCTAGTGGAAGACGTCCCTGTCCGTGCCTGGGTGTTGGAACTGGACGAGCTTTACGGTCCCTTCAAACCCAAACCATCCTGTGATTCTGTGATAACTGAGCAGTGCTACCCAGCTAGAGCAGAGCAGTGTTCCCTGCCTGTGCCTGGATACGCTGCGGAGCTCCGCGGGAGCAGAGAGGGCTCCTAGCGCACCGAATGCAAAACCCGACTCGGAGGCGCAAGGGGGAGGCAGCCACCGCAGGCAGCAGCCGGGGCCGTACCGGGGCTCCCCCCGCGAGCCGCCCGCAGCCGGGTCCGGTCTCGGCGACTGCTCCCGCACCGCCGGCAGCCCGGGTCACGTGCGCGGTCCGTAATCCCGGCGAGGGGGTGTCGTTACCGGGAAGGGGGGCGGCGGGAGGAGGGGCTGCCGCCCATGAGGGCTGAAGCCGGGTGCGCGGCCGGCTGCGGGCGCCGCTGCGGCCATGGCCTGGCCCTGCATCAGCCGCGTGTGCTGCCTGGCCCGCTTCTGGAGCCAGCTGGACAAGTCCGACCTCTCCGTGCCGCTCACCATCCACAACTACTCGGACATCGAGGAGCAGGAGGACGGGCCCCACCATCAGCGCGGCGGAGCCCCTCCGCGGGGCAGCGCTCGCCCGCCCGCCCCGGCCCCCCGCCCGCGGGACCCCGCCGCCGACACCGGGAAGCCGGGAGGGCGCAGGAAGAGCCGCGCGGCCGCCGGCGGAGAGCCCTTCGCAGCGGAGACCCAGTACCGGCGGGACTTCCGAGCGTGGCCGCTGCCGCGGCGGGGGGACGCCTTCCCCTGGGTCAGCGCCAGCAGCGGCGGGAGGGACGGGGCCGCCCCCCAGCCCGCCCCGGGCCGCGCCGCCTGCGCCCTACCCGGCAGCGGCGGCCCCGAGCAGCTCCGGCCGCGGCCGCAGGCGGACGGCGGACACACCACCTCCTACAGGTAAGCGGGGCCCGCTCCCCGCCCCGAACCAGGGATGCTCCTCCGCAGCGCAGAGAAGAGGGGGGCTGTGAGCAAAGGAACGGGGGAGGAGAGGGACTGCCGCCTCAGCCTGTGCCAAAGCCGCGTTTGCTTTCGGAGGTGCGGTCCCGCAAAGCGTCGCTTGGTCCCCGGGTGCCTTTGCAGCAGCGGCGGCTCTGCTGGGCCGCCCTGCACTCCCTCCCCCCTGCCGCGGATAAGGAGTAAAAGCCGGGTAGGATCCATGATACCATCCCCAGCCAGCAGCTCTGCACCTAACCGCTACTGGGAGACACGGGCTGGGGATGGATGGAGCTGCACAGGACACGGCTGCACTCAACAGTCGCGCTCCCCAAACCTGCCAGTGCTATCATCTTCTTCCCTTTAGAACTCCTGTAACGCCACGTTCAAGGCAAGCCAAATGATTGCCTCAAAGATTAGTCAGATGCAGGCACCAGGGATATATCCCCCCACACGTACCATCTAATGCGTGATGGGAAAAACCATCACAAACCACCTTTCTCAAAGAGCCTGTAAAATTATTACGTGACTTTCATGTCATCAATGCCTTCCTTTCCCAGTGATCAGGACAACCGATTACCAACACTTATTTTCTGGAACAAGTAGTCAGGCGGGATGCACATAAATCCAACCCTTGTTCTCACTGACATCCATCATGGGAGGAGAGGGGATTTCAGCCCCTACAAGGCTGCTGTTGAATATTGCACCAGTTTCACATTGTTACCACACACTTCCTCAGAATGATATTTGGCAGGCTTTAATATACCTATGAGGTACACCAGGAGTAACTTTTTACTCCAGTAGAATCCCAAGCATTTAGATACTTGCTATCTATTATGCACCTAGGAGACATTTCTCTTTGTAAGTGCAATTCCTTGTGTTATTTATCACAGCACTTTTAAGACAAACACACTGAGGCCCTGAGAAGATTACAGGCCAGCAGAGGAGAGTGCATTGCTTATCCCACTCCTCCTCACACAGACAGCTGCCCTTGTACTAGCGCAGTTACCATGTGGATTCTGGAAGGATAACTGCAGTGCTTGAATTTATGCACTGTTCTATCCTTTTCCACTTCTCACAGGACAGCCACAGGGTGATGATTGGTTTTGAGGAAAAGCACTGACAAATTTCAAAGCAGCACAAGAATTACTTTAGAGAAACCTCCATAGAACAAGACCAGCAAGGGGCATCTTTCAGAAACACATCCATCTCCATGCTGTTGTTGAAGCCTCCTCTGGTTCTCCAGCCTGACCCCAAAGGAAGGGTGCATTAGCATACATTGGAACTTTCCTACAGACATTCTAATGCTCATAGAGTCACTTCTCACCCCTTTCTTCCGTCTGACTTGTCTGCTCTTACACAGGGCTCTCAACTACTTTCATGGAGGAGCAAGAAGTTTACAGATCACACAACAAAGTACTGGCTGGGGGGACATACTAACATGCAAATCAAGCCAAACCTTACAACATGCAATACTTCAAGGTAGATTCAGGAGGAGCAGGGCAGGGTAAGGATGGAGGCAGAAGGCTGGGCAAAGTTCTCACGTAAAACCTTTAAGCTGTTTGGAGGCTATGCAATACAACTAATACAGGTAGGAATACACGCATCAAGCCACTTTGATCTTACTCCAATAATTCCCACAGTTTCTTTGAATGATCACTTAGTACAACATCGCAAATATAAGAAATTTCTAGACCACTGAGCACACAGGAGTCACAACAACCAGCAGGAAGAAAGCCCACAATAGCTTCACAATCTGCAAAAGTCTATTTTGATTTAGATTTGTTGCCTTCTTCTGCAAGCTGAGCACTTCACCACATTTCCACTAATGTCATTATACTTCAGTTCTCTTTTCCTCTTACCTTAGGATTTCCAAAGGTAGCATTGCAGCCCACAGACATTCATCTCTCCTCAAGGGTTGTTGTTCTCCAGCTTCTGCTCTGGCAAAGGCCTGTGGACTAGGCTGTCCCTTGGTAACCACACACAACTCCACTATCCTCTAGCAGCAGGGATCTGCCCCACCACTTGTAGGCTGCATCCACCCAGAGGCAAGGAGGCAACTGGGGAAGGAGAAAACACAGGTGACCTTTGGGAGAAGCAGAGCAGAGGGCTCTGTTACAGGCAGCAGCTGGAGTGTGCTGGGCCCTGAGCACCATTGGTGAACCATGTAATGTTCACCTAAACAACTCTAAAGAGTGTGCCCGGAGGAAGCAAAGATGTTCTTCATTTTGAAAGACAAACTCTGTATAAATGGTGGAAGAACAGCTTAGCTGCCTGACCTCCAAACTATTGTCCTGTGTCCCCAGATCTATGGGGCAGCTCCTGCTTCCAGTCCCTGGATTTGGGCTGGAGTTCTGCAGGGTCTGAATGAAGTCAAACCCCAACTAGGCTACAGGGAGGGAGCTCAGGCACACAGGCTGAGGCAGATCGATATAAGCTACACTTGAAAGGCTAGAATGGGATGTGCTCCAACTGTGAAAAGACCCTGGGGACTGCAGAGAGTTGAGGTGGATTATTCCTTACCGATGCTGGAGGAGGTGGAAGGAAGTGCTGAGCACCCACTGCTGCACCTTCCCAAAGGTTTGTCCTTTGGGGCCATGGAATTGCCTTCTCCCTTTCAGCAGTAAGATGCAGGTGCTGTGTATTTCAGGTTTTGCACACAATTAGTCATAGCATTAGGTCTTGACTGCATTTAGCAGACATGCTGGAAACAGATGAGTGCTTTACTCAGCTCCCTTCTGCAGTGGAGGTGAGAAGCCAGTGCTTTTGGCAGGTATCTCCAGCTAGCCCTGTTCTCTGGATAGCATCATCTCACCTTGCTAGAAGGCAATGTGGAACCAGGCACAACCTCTCAGCCAGGGCTGGTACTGCTCAGAGGAGAACCCTGTGCAAGGCCCAGCTGTACTTTAAGTCACTTCAGACTTCAGTTTTCCCTTCAGTAACATGCCAGCTTTAGAAAAGCACTTCAGATGTGCTTTCACATCTACACAGAGCTGCGAGCAACTGTTTTGCCTCTTCTTCCCTCACCCATCACCTTTACTTGAATTAGCACTTGGGGAACGGGGGAATGGCTATTTCTGTACATATGCACAGCTCCAGCCCCAAGCAGAGCTTCATCTCTGCAGCTGGTGTTTCCACACCATAGGTGTTTTGAGCAGGAGTGAGAGTTGTAATACCCGACTTGTTTGCAGATGGGAGGCACAGCTGTAAAGCAGACCAAACTTGAGATCAGCAGGGCTTCCTGTGCACCCAGGGGGAGCAGTTTTGTTCTGATGAAAAGAAAAGGTTTGAAGAGCTGAGGTCATTAAGGAGATGTAGCATTGATGATGATTTTGGGAATAGCAGGGTGAAAGATCCGTCAGCAAACTGAATTTCCACCTTCTTGTGTGAGTATTCAGCACGTGATGTCCATTGCACTTGTGCCCATGGAGCAGACATCCTCCACACCAAGGCTGATACCACAGAATGGAGGGGAAGACACTTTTCCCATAACTATGGATGCAATCACAGAGCATGTTACGTGGCTGTCCATACTATCCACCCCCTTTCATACAGTGTGCAGAAAGGTAACATGAACTGTGGTGACTGCTTCACGTTGAAAAGCACCTTATTTCAGCTGTGCAGAAGAAAACAGAGAAAATACCTGCACTTGTGTTCAGCAATGTGTGGGATCATTGCACATACCTGAGCTGGCAGGGTTAACAGTACAGTGTATGAGGAGCTCCATCCTTGATCCAGCAAGATATTTAAATGCATGCTTATCCTTAATAATAGGAGTAAAACTTTTATAATCAAGGCTTTCAGTTATCTTTACATTCTTAAGTATCTTGCTACTTGGGGAAATTAATACTGATGCCCCTGATTTTTATACCATTTAAGAAGTAAGCTTGCTTGGGGCAGGCACTAGCATGGATCCAAAGGGACCCACTGTGCACTGTATAGCCTGGCTGGGGGAAGGGAGGGCTTGAAGGGGGACAGAGCCACGGGAGGAGAGAGGAAGAGGGGCGAAAATAGTGCCTCAAGAGAGGATGTCTGATATGCAAAGTATATTGCAGAACTGAAATGGGAAAGATTCAAAGCTGCTGCATAAAGGTGGGAAGAATTTCTTCCACTCAAAGTACACCCAAACTTCTGTTAGAGAAAAAGGGGAAAGAATGGGAAGTGGGCTAATGACAAAAGACAAGCTCCTAAGACCTACCCACAACCCCTCATTCACACAGCTGCCTGTCCTATCACACCACTGTAAGTACTCCTTCCTCAGGGATCTCTGTGTGGAGAGCAAGCCCTTAAAACTCACCCTAAGACAACATTTTGAGGCTTACAGATTTTTTCTAGCCTTTCAGTCCAGTCTTTTGCTGTTGTTTCCTTCCTCTGAGTTATGAGCAGCTCCAAGTACTGCATTACCTTGCTGCTGGCAATAGCTGAGACAGGAAGCAGCCAAGTTTCTTCTGCTTTCTTCCTCTCTAATTCCTGTGTGCTGGTCTCTCTACCCTCATAAGGTTTTTCCTTCCATCAGCTTTTCCTTTCCTCCATTTCTGTCCTTGTGCTGTGCTCTTCGGCCAGATAGGAGGATGGACAAAACCTGCTCTTGTGTCCAAGACTTGGAAGGGGCTCTAGCATGTGTCAGATCTCAGAGGAAAAGCAGTTCAATGGGTCCATTATCCAGGAGGGCTCATGCAGAGATCAGTCATCTCTGTTTTGCTCAGCCCTTTCCTGCAGCTCAGAGTCCTGGATTCACCCAGGGAAAACGGTGACTGCAAGAAAGAAATACTGCTGTTGTGGGTCTGAGTCATGGCTGTATCTGCCCTCACACTTCCATTTCTATGGGTGAAGGCGGAACCTTTCCTCTGTTTGTAGGTGCCTTGAAAATAGCCTTGGCTTTCCAAGCTGAGAGGGGAACGGTTTGACTTCCAGCCAAAATGAGGGTCCTGTGATCCAAAAGGGCTGTGTTTGGGGGCCTGCCAAATCAGCAAATGATCTGTACAAAACAGCCAGACAGAGCTGGCTGCAGAGACAGGCAGCACGATCATTCATGGAAAGCTGGGTATGCACTCCATTGCAGCGTAATGCAGCAGGGAGTCCAGCCAGCACAAAGATGAATAGTTAAGAATCAATGGCACCACCATCTTTGAGGCTATCCAGCTTTATGTGGAGCAGCAGGTTCCAGTTCCTGGAAACTGCTGGGATGTAATTGATGGCTTTGTACCATTTTGCTGGTATTTTTTGCAGTAGCTGTGTGTCCTACCTCTGGCTGTACAGCAGTGACAAGCTCAGATTGTAACTGCATTCACACGTGGCTGGGATTCCCTGCTGAAAGGTTGCCTTCTTGGGGCACTGTTTGGCCAAAACTGCCTTTCTGCAAAGGTGTTTCCTTATCCTCAGGTGCTAAAGCAGCAGGAACCTTATCATCAGCACCCTGAGAGTTTCTCATTGGCTTAAATACAGCCCAGAGTTGTACCCTGTGCCTAGAAATTGACCAAGAAAACGGGCAGCACTTTAAGGCTGAATCTATGTTTAGAAATCAAGCATAAACCAGCCAGTAGGTATTTTGGTAATATACTAAAAGGATTGAGACCAAGCTACCCATTCTTAAGTAATACTCCACACCTATACACTTTAAATAAGATTTTAAAAAGAGGAACTTGCAGCTACTATCAAAATAGTAAATAGCATGCTTGGGAAAGTCATAATCATAGTATTATAGAATGGTTTGGGTTGGAAGGCACCATAAAGCTCATCCAGTTCCAACATGCTGCCACAGGCAGGGACACCTTCCACTAGAGTAGGCTGCTCCAATCTGGCCTTGAACACTGCCAGGGAATGGGGCAGCCACAGCTTCTCTGGGCAACCTGTGTCAGGGCCTCACCACCCTCACAGGGAAGAGCTTCTTCCTAGTATCTAATCTAAATCTACCCTTTTCAGCTTAAAGCCATTCCCTCTTGTCCTGTCACTGCATGTCCTTACCAAAAGTCCCTCTCCAGATTTCTTATTGGCCCCTTTAGGTATTGGAAGGCTGTTACAAGGTCTCACTCACGTCTTCTGCTCTCCAGGCTGAACAACATGAAAATCAGAAAGGCTATGATCAAAGCTAAGCTCGGCACATTAAACAAGTCCAGAGGAAGGCCACGAGGATGACCAGGGGCTGGAGCACCTCCTGTATGAAGATAGGATGAGAAAGTTGGGGCTGTTCAGCCTGGAGAAGAGAAGGCTGCGTGGAGACCTCATAGGAGCCTTCCAGTATCTGAAGTGGGGGCTATAGGGACTCTTCATTAGCGACTGTGGTGATAGGACAAGGGGTAACAGGTTCAAACTTAAACAGGGGAAGTTTAGATTGGATATGAGGAAGAAATTCTTTACCGTAAGGGTGGTGAGGCACTGGAATGGGTTGTCCAGGGAAGTTGTGAATGCTTCATCCCTGGCGGTGTTCAAGGCTGGGTTGGACAGAGCCTTGGATGGCATGGTTTAGTGGGAGGTGTCCCCGCCCATGGCAGGGAGGTTGGAACTAGATGATCTTAAGGTCCTTTCCAACCCTAACTATTCTATGATTCTATTTCCCTAGCCTGGACAGGGCTCAGGACTCAGTCTTACCCCTTGATCCTGTGTATAAGCAGCTAGTAAAGGCTAATAGCCTTTGCAGCTACCTGAGCAGACGTACCTTGTGAATATGTTGTGTTTTATTGGTTCTTCTGTCTTAATCTCATTTCAGGCAAGAATATCGCCCATGGACTGGAGCAAAACCATCCAAGCCTATAAAGACAAAGCAAGGCTTCATTATCTCAGAAGACCACTTTGTTAAAGAGACAAGCTACAAGGCAGACTTTAAGGTAATTGACATTTGTTAAAATCCCACAGTTGATATGAGTAAAGCCCAAAGTGCACATTAGGAACTCCTCATTTTTTATCAGTGTGGTGCATGTAGAATAAAACCATGCCCTCATTGACCACTCTTTCGTCGCAGGCTCTTAGGTAATGTGACCATCCTTTCCTTGGGATTTTCCTGCGAGTTTCTACAACTCTCTATATACCAGCTTATTTTCTTGGAGAAATACATCTAAGCACTACTAGAAATCCTACAAGGAAACGTCTCTTTGTACTCAACATTTTCTTTGGCAGAGCTCCACACACTCCCCATCCCCATGAAGGAGGGAAATGTACTCAGCAAGGCTCTGGTTTAGCTGCCTATTGCAGCAGACCACCAAAGAGAATGGCACTTGACAACCAACCCTAAAAGCCATTCACTGGCAACACTGAGAGACTGGGAAAGCAGAAAGAGGCTGGGGCTGAACTCCCTGCCCACAGCGTGCCATGGTGTTAGAGGTAATAGCAGCTGCTCCAGGGCCACATGTAAAAAAGTAAATCTTAGCCTTGCAAAAGAGGAGGAGGAAGTGTTTAATTAGCAGACAGCCAAGTGTCCCCTCCACAGAGGATTGCTGGCATACTGCTGTGACATGGCACACAAGGCACAGGATGGGTAAGCTCCACTAAAAGTGGGACAGTAACCTCAGGCAAAACAGAATCTGCAAACCTCACCAAAACTACTTCCTTTCTCTGAGTAGTCTGGGCTGATTACTGAGGTGCAGCAATGAGAACAGAGGTTATTTAACCCTTAACCCCTACATTTTGATCCTGACAGGGCAAAATACAGTGTCTTCCTATTTGGCAGATAGGGTACAAAGGAGCAGGGTCCAGATGAATCCCTCAGAGTCACTATCCCAGTTCTCAAGGAAGGGAAATCCCAGACACAAACACATGCCACTGAGGACACTGCACTCTGGACTGTGCAAACAGAGGCCCCATCTCCTGGAGGCCCAGGGTACCACCACAGCCTCTCCTGCAGACAGTATGGGAAAGGTGTAGTGTGGAATAAAGACAGTGCCGAAGAGCCACCAGTTCAAAGCGAAGTTGGACTCTCCCTGGTTTACACTTGGCCATTTAGACCTGCCTATGGTTTTGCTCCCATGGGGGAATCAGGGTTATGTTGTGTCCCGACTGCCTGCTTTGCTACTGAGCTGTGCACAGGCTGTTTGTGACACTCCTCTTGTTCCTTAGTGTGTCAGATGCATCCCCAGAGGAATGGAAAAATCAGAACAACGAAACAACCACCAGATCGATAGCTTTCCCTGTACTCTCTTTGCCTGTGGTCCTGCTCTGTTTTCTCTGCTCAGATGGTGCCATCAGAACACTCAGCACTCAGAAAAACTTTCCATCCTTTCATGTTTTACAGCCAGATTCACACAGAATCTTGGGCTGGAAGCACAACTATGGCCAGTCCTATTTCAAATCCTTTAAGCATTAAGGAAGACACAAGCATCCGGGTGTCCCTCATGCCTCAGTACAACCACAACAGCCACATACTGCATGAAATACTGACTCCACAGACATCAGAAAGAGCAACCGCTGTTATCTCTACCTTTCCTTCAGGCCTGAGGAGTTAACATCCTTATCAAAGCCCTTGCAGTTTCACAGTCTGGCACAGCCAGTAACTGCTCCAGGTCTATCTTGCAGAGGTTGGCTCAAGGCCTGTCCAGCCATGGTTGTCCCTCATCAAACCACACACCTCAAGGTGCAAGGGCTGGGTTACAGCAAAGCCCCACATCTTGTACACCGAGGCAAGTCCCATTGAGTGTACAAAGGCTGCAGAAAGGCCCAGTACACTCAGAGTGTACCAAGGAAAGGCTGAGAGAGTTGGGGTTGTTCAGCCTGGAGAAGAGAAGACTCTGGGGAGACCTCATTGCAGACTTTCAGTACTTAAAAGGGGCCTGTAAGAAAGATGGGGAGAGACTTTTTAGCAGGGCCTGCTGTGACAGGACAAGGGGTAATGGTTTTAAACTAAAAGAGGGGAGATTCAGGCTGGATGTGAGGAAAAAATGCTTTTACACTGAGGGTGGTAAAACACTGGCACGGGTTGCCCAGGGAGGTGGTGGATGCACCATCCCTGGAGACATTCAAGGCCAGGCTGGATGTGGTTCAGGGCAACCTGGTCTAGTTGAAGATGTCCCTGCTCATTGCAGGGAGTTGGAACTGGATGAGCTTTGAAGGCCCCTTCCAACTCAAACTCCTCTATGGTTCTATGATTGATGCCCAGACAAGAACTAGTGCTTGCATGTTACAGGGGAGAGCAGATTGTCACAACACCCCAGACCCCTCAGACTCTCCAGGCAGTCCGGTCACACCCTGTGTCGCACTAACGTTTCTCTCCCCCCTCACCCCACTAGATCCCAGAGGTGAAGACCAGGTTCTCCCCCAACCCTTCTGCTGTTTTCCAGGCACCATCACGGATTCTCAACGTGTGAACCCGGATCCTCCTCACACCCAGGCAGCTCAGACATGGAGCTAGATGTATCTATGCAATTTTCATGAGGAGTGTTAAGATCAAAGAGCCGGTGTTACCAACAGCAGCCTGTGATTAATGGCATGCACACAAACTTTCTGTTAACAAACCGCAAAGCGCTTGTTTCAGAGCTGGCAAACAACGCTGTGAGGAGTGACCTAGTTTTACATGGGAGCAGGTTCATTACTGTGCCAGCTGGCCTCACATTAGGAGACTGACTTTGGGCAGCAAAGGCAGCAAGTATAGCAGGCAACATCCCTGTGCTTAAATACACAGGGTGGGAGGGGAAAACAGTTACAAATGGGATTGATAATTAAAACCAAAAAGAGTTTCATTTAGCAGCATCCTCCAAGTAAGCCAGTGAAAGACAGGGAGCATCTGACTGACTTCAGAGCTTCTTGAGAGGTTTTGGAAACAGAACCTCAAATGGCTGTACCAGAAAACAAAGCATCAAAAGGGCTAGTGTGAACTTCCAGGGTTGTTTCAGAAGCTGGAGGAAGCCAGCATCATTGAACTCCAAAACGCACCTGGCATATGCAGTGTCTTGGGGCTTTAAGGCTGGGAAGCTGGATGTTTCCAGGACTGGTGGGCTCACACAGGAGCAAGAGGGGACGGAACTTCGGGAGACAGCCCTGAGAGCTGCACCAGCCTGGTTTGGAGAGGATTACATGAACAGAGACAGTCAGGCACCTGCCAGGCTCCAGAGGAGCTGAGATACGCATGTAATTTGTATAACTGTTAGGGGGAGTGTAAATACTGTATATATGGATTTTACCTAAACCAATTTGTGATCCTTTAATGAAAAGGACATGCTTATACTTTTAAAAAATGTGAAGTCTTTGCATATGCAAGGTGGGAAATATTGCCTTGAAATTCCTAAATTATTGCCTGTGTATTGGTAATGCTAATGCTAGGAACAACCAGAAGCGAATGTTACTTAGAAACTCTTCTTACCATAGAATGTCAGACACCCTTGATTTTGAAGATAAGCCATTTTAAGTGTCATTGTTCTAAAGCTGATTTTTTTTAGACTGGTCTGCATTTAACTTTTGCTGAGGTCCATGTGTTTTAGGAAACCATTTTTTAGCCTTTGTTCATCAGGACTGTAGTGGGTTTACAGTTTCTGTCTCAATGACTTGTGCAACAGGAACAGTCTACTGCACATTTCATGGCTTTCCTAATTTATTTTTGGGGAAAAAAAATTGAGAAACTTATAGTTCATCTATACATATATAGTTTGCAACACAAGTATGTTGACTAGAATCAAAGGAAACAATCCTCAGACTTGAAGAGTGATCAGATATTCATTCATCTGTAATGAATATTAATGAAATCAGAATCATAGAATGGTTCGGGTTGGAAGGGACCTTACAGCTCATCCAGTTCCAACCCCCAGCCATGGGCAGGGACACCTTCCAATAGCCCAGGTTGCTCCAAGCCCCATCCAACCTGGCCTTGGGATGGAACTTCCCACACTCATCCCCGAACCCCTAAGAACCTACAGTAATACCAGTGCTTGCCAAATTAATTTTTCAGGAGACTCATTTTTTCAGGAAATCCATTGGAAACATTGTACAAAGGTTTTGCATGTTAGATGTTTCTAAGAATTCAATCTGCTTGTGTAATCTCTTTATAACGTTTCTTACAGTTTTGTTCAAACAGTTTGTTTCAATTCTGGACTTTAACAACAGCTAAAAGAAAAGAGGATAAACTGTCTATTCAGTCTTCTTAATTCATTGTATTTCTTAAAAGAAAAAGAAATCAATGCAGTTGTAAACAAACTGGTAATACGATAAGCTTGTATTTTATCAAATGCACTGGATTTAATTTAATAAATTAAAATGTATTTTGGCTATTTGTTCTTTCCCCAAACATTTTTTTTTTGTTGTAAAACATAACCCTTGGGTATTGAACCTTGCAGATCCCTGTGTTTCTCTTACCCAGCAGCATGTGCAGCACAGCAGGGCACACAAGACACCAACTAAGGTGTAAGGAGATGCCTGACTGCAGTCACAGCCATCAGCAATCAATTCCTTACTCCTTAAGCTTATCTTCAGGCACAGACCCCCCCCAGCAAGAAAGACTTCCACGGCACATTTCAAGCTGTGGTCCAACTGCTGATTTGAAAGCACAAGTGCTTTCCAAAGGAAAGCTATTGCACTGCAGAATTCATAATCACTTGTGGGATTTTCCACAAACCTCTTCAAAGGGAAAGCAAACTTCAGCAAGCAGTCCATCACATGAAGGGGAAAAGAGGGTGAACCAATGATACCAATTTCCCGCATTCACTATCGAACACACAGGGGCTAAATCTGCTCTGATGCAAGTGTCATGCTCTCAAGATCTCCTTTCAGTGGCGCCTACAGTGTGCCCTGTTTACGCAAAGGGACAAGCAACTTTTGTTTCATAGAATCCCAGACTGGTTTGGGTTGGAAGGGACCTTAAAGCTCATCCAGTTCCAACCCCCTGCCATGGGCAGGGACACCTTCCACTACAGCAAGTTGCTCCAAGCCCCGTCCAACCTGGCCTTGAGCACTGCCAGGGATGGGGCAGCCACAGCTTCTTTGGGCACCCTGTGCCAGCGTCTCAGCACCCTCACAGGGAAGAATTTCACCTTGGTTTCACTCTGCCATCTCACACAGACCATGAGGAAATGGTGCTAGCTTTGAACGTTAAGAGAGACCATCGCTTTAGTTAGAACATTTTAGTGAGTAAAAGGCAGTGAAGGTACAACAAGGCTCCCTAGACAGTGTGGTACCAGCTGTTTTAACTATGCCTCAGGATACTTTCAGGAGAAAGCCAAAGGCTCACAAACTATCAACTGGCTCTAACTACAGGAGGGATGAATGGAGGGCAGATCAATCAGGTACTTACCATTACAAGGGATCGGGTGATGCAACTGGCTTCGGCTGTCTGCAACAGCTAATTTTGCACCTACCTCAGCCAAACTGAAAGGTATCACACCAAGTTCCTCTGAAGGGGGCAAATCTACACAGGTTTTGCAGGCTCCAGGAAGTCAGAACACCAGGGCTGCTTTCAATGCTGCTCTCTCACTAGCATTTCTTCCCAGTTGCCCTAGGTTTACATCCAACTCCATGAAGGCTTTCCAACTGTGAATCACACTACAAACAAGGGTGTTATTTGACACAGAAAGAAATGTCATTTAGAGGGAAGGTTTTACACTGGAAACATTGTAATTTACTATCTTTAGGGGGACACTGAACCTGCTTGTTTTGTTCCAACTCGCTGACACAGGCTCGTTGGGATGCTGACAGTGAGTTTTGTGCCTCCTGCATGCACTATGCCTGAGAGTTGTGAACGCCTGCACTTCCACATGCTGCTTTGTCTATGATGGTAACTGGCAGATGATGTCCCTGTTTTTATCCTGACCCACAAGCCTTATTTTCTACCCCTGCCCTGCTGAAGGGAGCAAGAGCAGCAGGGTGGGTGTCCAACAGCCAGCCAATGTCAACCCACCATGCTTTCCAATCTTCCACACCAACCAATTACTCGCTGTTTAAAAAGGCTGCTCTGGAGGAGTTAAGCTTGTTGAGCTCTGTGCTTCCCTTCCTCCAGCCTCCAAACCAAAGAGCTTTTTATAGGAACTAGAAAAGGGAAAAACTACCTTTTCCTTCAGCTCGATTCCACAACTGCCCATTTTAATCCGCAACGAGGACATTCGGAATACACACAGCACACAAAAATCTGTGGATTTGGAGACATTTGAGTGACAGCTGACAGTCAAGACAATCAGCACAGCTAATAAAAGAATTTATTGTAAACATATGTATCTTACACAATTATACAGTATAATACAGATAACATGAAGGATTTAAACACTCAGCATTACAAACAGGGGCAATATTTGTAAAGAGATCTTTAACTTGCATCAAGACTCTTTAGAAAGCCAGAGAAATATACTGCAACATCTCAACACACTGGACCACCTGTAGCGTTCCACACATACACCTGAGCAGGTGCATGAAATTCCACAACCTCTAAACTCATCTCCAAGCAATTCCCACAGGAACTTCAAGGACAAATTTTTCTCCCACCCCTTTTCAAAATTCAAAGAACTTGTTGCAAATGTTTCCTATATCTCAAGGACTACACAAATGCGTTATCTTCTAGCTGCTTTTAACAGTTTATTTTTCTTCAGCAAACTTTATATATTATTAATATAGCATCCCCTAGGAGAAAAACCTGTGGTTGTTCAGAAATGTAGCAACAGATCTGCACTGCAAGAACCCCATTAAGAACAAGGGGTATTTACTTGCCTGCTTCAGGGCCACATTCAGGACTCACTCTGCAACTCCATTCCTCACAGTAAAGCAGGACACAGGCAAAGGAAGCCACTATTTGCAAACAGATGCTGGAAGACAAGCTCCTGCATCCTCAAGAGCTGCTCTGGGCATATCAAAATCCACAGGAGACAGGGGCTGGAAATGCATGTGTCATTGTACAAGATCCTAGCATGACTGAGTCTTCCCAAAGGGCTGCTCCCACACAACCTGCAGGCTGTCATAATGATAGTGACAGGTATCTTGGAAATGCCCTTCTCTCTTGTGAAAGCTGTGTACAGGGGTGCCCAACAGCACTATGGACTTGGAGTTCACTACAGCCTACAAGCAAAGTGTGGGGCCTGCAGCTCCACAGCTACCTGGATTCCTCCCGACTCCCAACACTGAGCTCAACTATAATCATCAGTGCTCCACTCCTTCATACCTCAGCTGAAAAACCATAGAATCATAGAATCATTAGGGTTGGAAAGGACCTTAAGATCATCTAGTTCCAACCCCTCTGCCATGGGCAGGGACACCTCCCACTAAACCATGCCACCCAAGGCTCTGTCCAACCTGGCCTTGAACACCGCCAGGGATGGAGCATTCACAACTTCCCTGGGCAACCCATTCCTGTGCCTCACCACCCTAACAGTGTCAGGGCTAAGCTGGGCACTTTACTTGTGCAGGCAGTCCTGCACTCAGCTCACCCAAATCAGCCAGGATTATCTTCTGAATCCAGAGCGTATGAAGTGCCCTATGTAGGGGGCATTTAAGTCCTTCTCTGAATGCTGTTTGGATTTCATCCACTGGTCCCATTTCCTAGATTCACAGGTCAGGTTCTGCCACTCATACATTCAAGTGAACTGTAATTCCCTGGATTCTAATGAACCAACAGGGGCTTTCCTGCAGACTCTAGTTTTACTTATGGTGGTGAAGACAGGCAGTATCTCATCTGAGGTACATGGTACCTTCTTCAGTTCAAGAACTGCATCAAATCTATGTTACTGTCCTTGGAAGCTTGAAACTACCCTCTTCCACAGTTCCTGCACAGTGGAAGTTACCATCTGTACTGCATGTTACCATCACCTGTCTTCTAGCCCAAAAAAAAGCACCAAAAGATAGCATTTTGAAGACTTCTGTTCCTATCCCAGATGAGGAAAGATAACTGTAGTTTAATGTTTATAAAAGGCTTTGTATTGTCAAAGCACGGCACCAACAAGAGTGAGGCCTCAGTACACCCCTTTGAGGTAGGTTTCCTGCTCCCCATGCTCACAGATGGGGAAACTGAGGCACAGAGTGATTCTATCAAAGACCATGCAGCAGATCAGAGACCCAGCTGAGATCAGCGCATTGGAGGTCCTGGCTGCTTGATCCATACTCCATCACATGACAGCACTGCCTCACAAAACCAGCACCCTGAAAGCATGACAGTCCAACAGTTATCCCACTAACCTCACAATGGCTTATTCACGCTACTAGCAAGCACCCATGGGGGAGGACAAAGGGGTGGTGGATGTGGGGCAGTCAGGATGTTGCCAGTGAAGCCTTCTTCAGTGAAGTGCTCATAGCCAGGCTGCAGACATGTCTCCTACACCAGAGATGTTCCTGAGACAGTTAAGTGCTGAGGTTAGTAGCAGAACTTCTTCCTGCAGCCAACACATCAGAGGAGATCCCTACAGGCAGCAAATCTCTGATCTTTTGATCCTATCAGGCCTCTGTGTTGAGCAGAACTTCAGCCCAAGTGCTGCTGCTCCCCTAGTACTTCACAATCCAAGCTGATCATTAACCAATGTTGTACAGACATTATGACCTTACAACACAACTTGTCACCTGTCTCCCAGCACACTCCAAACCTTCAAGCAGCCTGGGGAGGCACTCGCTGGGTAAGCAAAGGGTTTCAACCAGTCAAAACCTACAAATACTGTCCTCACTCCTTTCCTATGTAGGACAAATGGTCAGTCAAATCTTACCAAGCCTGACCATGGTTTGTTCATGGTGATTGAGCATGTGCCAGTCTACCCTTCTGAGGTGACTAAGAAAGGCAGCACCTGGCACCTCTTCTAGAGAGGTAAGGAATTTGGTTATTCACTTTGCTGAAAAAGCTGACAATAAGCCTACCCAGCTTACTGATGTGTGCTTAGTCACAAACATCATATGCTGTAGCAGGACTGCCAGAATTCGTTGCAGCCATCGGCCTCCTGCTCACCCACACCTAAACCTACCTGACCAACTCACCCAGCTACTCAAGTAACTACCTTTAAAAGCTGTCTTTGACTTCTCATATTGAGTGCCAAAGCAACTGTTCTGCCCACTGCATGGGAAGAACAACTCCTGTGCAGACTGCATCAAAAAGTGTAATTTCTTTCCTAAGTAAAAATGTTCAATCTCATCAAAACAGCTGTCTGAGGGACCAGGCCTGTGGAGTCTCTCACAGCTAGCAACTCGATGCAAACTGACAATGTTTGTTCAGCCACTGAACATACACTTACCAAGTAAACACTGACATTTAACAACTTGATTTGGAACAGAGCATCATTTTGTTGCATTAAGGTGCATCTTTAATTGGAGGTAACAATCTAGTAGCCCAATGTTATAAACGTGTATAAGTGTCCTACAGAAACACTGGATTTGTCAACCCAACTTCAGTCATAAATCCACCTTTCCTGTAGCATCTTCTTTGCTCTATTTCATTGTTCCTCATTTAGTATCTTCATGTGTTTGTTTGTGAGGAAGTCAAGAAAGGGAATATTACAGATGGCTTTGTGAATATTCATCACTGTGATCTCTCTCGGAGTCCTGCAGGGAATGCATCAGAGATGGTATTATAATACATAAAAAGACATTTGTCCAGAAGACAGTAAGTTAAGAAAACTACTAGGGAAAAATAAATGAAAGAAAAAGAAGGAAGACCCATTAAAAAAACCCAACCCAAACCAAAAGATCAAGTGTTACAGCAACAAGCATTAAACTGTCACAGCACAAAAAAAACACTCAAATGACTGAGGGGAACATCTTGGGCAGCAGGACAGGAAAATCCAGTGCTGAAGTATTAATCCTTGAATTTCTGTAGCACAGACTGTGTGTATTTTCCTCTATATAATATAAATGCATATGTTCAATATATATTATATAAATATTTATACACTGCATGAGTAAATATTTAATCTAAGCCTTTTCTTGTAGTGTTACTTTTTTTTTCTCCCAATTCCAAGCTATCTCACATCATGATGCTGAAAAGAAGTCAAAATGTGGCCTAAGCATTACCATAAAAATCGCTCAGTATCTGAGTTAGAAAAGAGAAAATAAAGAAGATTTTAGGTTGTTTTAAGTTCTGGTGGGCCATGGGTAACTCGTCTACATGGTAACATGAGATGGACAGGAGTGAGAAGGCCCTTCCAGCATGGCTCCGGTCATCCTTTGAGCATGGCAACAGCAGGGACTCCTGCCTCAGTTTTTAATGTTGTTTATGTTTCCATCCTTTGCCACTATGGAGCTAGGAGATGACAAACCCCCTCACAAGGCCTGGATCTTCTCAAAGAATGTAGTTCATAAATTCCCTCCATCACGTGGTCTGATCACACAAAATCTGACTAAATTTCTCAAGCAACTCAGCCCTTCTTTGGCCCAAGAGGAAACAAGGTGCTGTACCTGTTGTGAGGTGCTGTCTGGTATGCCACAGCAAGTGCTTGCCGTAGGATATCACTCATAAGCTGTTCAGTGGCCTGTGACAGAAGACAATATTAGGAGACAGCATTATGAAACGAGGGAAGCAATATGCTTGGGCATCAGTGCAGGAGCAGCTGAAATTCTAGGTCACCTCAATCCTGTATTCCACCAGCAGGGGCAGTTCTGGATGCCCAAGTGAGTTTTATTAGCACAGTAATAAGAATTGAGTATATTTAACAAAAAGTAATAGACCTGTGGATGCACACAGCTGACTGGGACTGCCCAGTCTGGCTTCTCTCCAGACCTGCAGAGCAGTATGTGCACAGCAGGGTGGATCCGATGCTTCAGAGCCTGCGCTTCAAAGAGCAATTTAGGGCCCACCCCCTCAGAGACCAGAGCTTGGTTTCTACATGGCAAATCCCAGATACTCTCCTGGGAGCTGGTATATCCTTGTTAGCACATACCACTCCCTGTGGTCACCAGCTGATGTCAAGACACTTTCACAAACACCTCCCAGCCTGGACAAGCAGCAGATGGCAGCCGTACGCCCTACATACTTGGCTTAATCAATGTTCACTCAAAAGCTAATTAAGGTTCTTGGCTTTCTGCGCCTGTATCAAGACTATGGCAGAATTTTCCGGGACGTTCCATCAGGAAAGCTGGCATAACTCTACAGTTATAATGATGCAATCTGATGGTAACAATCTGTCTACAAATGGATGTATCCAAGTTCAACTACGGTAAGTAACAGAAAGTCCAGCAGACGTGCGCATGTGAGTATGTGTGCAACCTGGAACCAACTACCTTTTGTAAAACACATCTTCTGCTAAGCAGCAGCCTATATAAACAACCCCAGAAATTGTCTTTGGCTTCAAATACAGCAGAGCACTGCTAAAACCCATGTATGTTAGCCCCCAGCTCCATGCTGTTCAAAGCTCTGGTAAGAAACCATCTCTGTTTTTCCAAAAGTGATTAAGATAGAAAAGCGGTTTCTCAAATAAGGCAGAATTGCTACTGTCTGCAGGAGTTCATCAATCTCCTGCCACAGACACCCCAGACAAAAAGGAAGTGAACAGAATTTAGGACAAAAAATAGCTAAACTTGTGTAAAATAATCAAGCCTTACAGAACTCGGGCAGATTCCCCTCCCTGGTTTGGAAAGGTAGGACAAAGGAAGGGGGCCTTTCAAAATTACAGAATGAGTCAGTATGTTACTGGTAGGGAGAATCTGCAAATCTCTATTCTGTGTCCAAGCCAACGAGTCAGGTAGAAAGCTGGAAACACACACAGAAGCATACAACTCTCTTTGGCCAGCTACACACTTTCTGATACATGCACAAAGAGAAATATCAGACTCTGCATCTCCTGATTTGATAAATGCATATTAGTAAATACAGTCTAATTTCTTTCTCTCCTACATTGCTGGGTTAACACACTTACAGAAATGTTCTTATCGTTATTTCTTACCTTTAAAATCATATCTTCTATTACTGATGCATAAACATTCTTTTGTACCTCAGCAGGCTGAAAAGAAATCCCTATCTATAAAATGAAAGAGACGAAAAAAAGACAGTATATCAAATAACACAAAATCCACGTTGTACTGGGTTTAGATTAAATGAGAATGTTACTAGATTAGATGAGAATGAGATTAACAAAAGAAGTCTATTATAAATGGTAGTTAAATAAGCAAGCAAACAGTCCACGACTTTCAAGCAGTGTAAACTCAGGCTTCACTTTTAAAAGAGCCTGCAGAAATGCCCTTAAAACACAGAAGAAACAAAAGCATGCTTTAACTTTTGTTTCAGAAAGTCCACACAAAAAACAGGCTGCATTGGGCACCTCTGAATTGAGAACAGAAACTCAATACTGTACATATATTCAACCCATCTGTTCATCATCTTCCCTGCACCCATGGCAACTGAAACCACTTTAAACAATACTCCTGGCACTAAAGTTCCACCTTGAAAGATTGTTTCATCCCCTAGTCTCACTCTCATAATGCGCATGCCCTTGTCACCTACGATTCTAATAGACCAGGTACAAAGCAGAACCAAAATGTGGTCCCTTAATGCCAGCATTTCAGGTGGAGAGGGAGATCCTTTCTTTCCCTCGGAACTGCTGCATGCAAACTCCTTGTGCCCCTCCTGTCTCCTTCCCACAAGCTGAGTCAGTCTCCTCCCTGTCCTTCCTGCTGCTGTGACAGAAGACCCCCCTCTCCCTTTCTTTTACTCTAATTTGAACAGGGAGAAGAAATCCAAGCAGTAGAGAAGTTGGCTGCGGTCTAAGCTTTACCGTGAGCCCTTTTTCAGAAGCTGCTATTAAACAGCACTGGTCCAAGCAACAGGTCCCAGTCTTTCACGTGGTGAGACAGAAGACTTTGGTGACAGTGCTCCTCTCTCCCTCATTTGTCCTTGCTTCTAGCCTTATAGAATGACTTTTCTGATACTAAGCCCTGTAACACAGGTACTCTAAAAAGACCTCCTGGCTGGCATGCTTCACTTCCTCCTCTGAGCAGTGGCCAGCTGAGTGTCATGAATCAGAAGGTCCAGTATTTCCAGGGCATTTACAAAGATTCCCATAAAGCATCCAGAGGCCCACATAGATGAAGGAAAGGCAACTAAATAAATGTAAGACTACAACTAGTTTAATAACAGCTCTTACTAGGTTTATGATTCATTTCTTACCTTCTCTGCAGCATCTCTCACAAACTCTGATGCAGGCAAGGAACCCAAGTAGAACTTCATCTCTTCTTGTTTCTCCTCCTGTTCTTTCTTAATGTTTATTTTTAAAGGCTCACTGAAGTTGAGAACATCTACTTCCTCTTCATGTTCTGGTTCTCGTTTAAGAAACTGCTGTAGCTCCTCTAGTTTTCGGCACAGCTCCTCACCACTGCTGTAAGATGAAGGGCATTCTAGAAGCAATAGAAATAGAAGCAATCAATTAAACACATGATAGGTGTTTATAACCAGATACACTCTCAAAATACGGCAAGAAATTAACATAATTGGAAGTTATTTTTGTAGTTCCTACCAAACATAAGGATAAGCAGAAATGCAGTCATTGACAGATTTGCAGTAGAATTAAGAAAGAGTAACCTCTTCTCTGCATGCTCAACATGAGCCACTAAAACCTACAGTGGAAAACTATGTAATAAGCAAATTCTTTTTTGCAAAGGCAAACATAAACCTAGTTGGGTAGATAAAAATATCAAAAGGTGGATGTAGGCTTCTTTTATACCTTCAGCGACTGCAACACATGGCCAGACTTTGCAAAGAATAAACAATTCCGTACACTTCTGTGAAATCCTTTAAATCATAGAATCACAGAATGGTTTGGGTTGGAAAGGACCTTAAGATCATCCAGTTCCAACCCCCTGCCATGGGAAGGGATGCCTCACCCTAGACCACGTCACCCAAATCCCTGTATGTTCAGAACAGAAAACCATTCAGCTTTGGGAAAGGGATTATCTGAAGGTGAAACAAGGGAGCTTAACTGTGAAGAACAGATTAAATACGTATGTTTAATACACACTAAAATGGACTGTGGAGATGTCTGAGCTATGCCTAGAGGAATAACGTTGCAGCTGTAATAATAAAATGTAAAGCTTCACACAGGCCAGTTCTCCTCACCTTTGGAGGTAAATTAATCCTCACTGAGCTCCACACCATCACTATCAGTTTGGTTGTTTTTTTCTTTTCCTTTTCTTTTTGGCACCTCAACTTATTCACACTGTTTGCATCTTAAATCTTATCTGAGGCTATGCTTACCCAAGGACAGAAATGTCATTACTCCTATGCTTAGTTTGTGTGCCCACTTAGAAATTATTACACTGTGGGACAAGAATCATTTCTGTCAAGGTTTATCTGTGCTTGGCCTCCAAGGGTCCCAAGGCTCAATAAAACCCAAAAGAGGCCACAGAAAACATCAGGACTGGTAAGAACAAGGGACAGCCTCACTTGTAAGCTTGCCCTTATCATCTCCAACTTTTGTCATTGCAGAGTGAGCTAAGTTAAAAGCAAAGAAGGAAAGAATCCCCTTCTCTTGGAGAAGCAACACGTGTGAGCATGCAGAGCCTTGAGCCATTTAATAAACAGCAGTTGTGGTAGCAACGAGCTTTCTGTCCCTCCATACTCACCTGGCTCATTGTCTATCTGCGTCAGCACATCTTCAATCGAGTCCTCGTCGTTCTGCAAGGTCTCAGGGTCAGGTGGAGTGTACCCATGGCATCGACACCAGTGCACCACATACTTTGTTTTCAGGGGTGTAATGTTGTGAAACCTGGGGTGCTTCTCTATGATTTCTTGTAGGATCTTTTTCACTGTCATTGCTCGTTGCCACTGTGACAAAGCAAAGGGAAGTTAGCACACTGGCTAAAATGCTTAAGGCTAGACTACTGCCCTGAACAATAATCCAGGTTGCAAGAAAAACAAAAGGAACATGATTTTCTCAGAAGTCAGAAAGGCAAGGAAAAACAAATGTGGAAGATGGTCTAAATCCTGATACTAGGCAGCTGTAGGCAGGTCATTTAAACTCTGCTTTGTCATCCAAAGAAAACCTCAAGAAAGAGACACACACATTTACAGAGGCCCAGACACATGTTGCCTTGAAACGCCACATCTCCAAAGTAACACCTACAATGGTATACTGCAAGAAATCCACTAGAGGTAAACAGGCTTCTCAAAATATTGGTCAAACTCTTTAATCATCTAACTTGGCAATAGCAGAGAGTCTCATTAGTTCCAACATCTTCCCCGCAAAACTCCATAGCAGGATGACAAAATTAGGAAGAAATAGGTGGAGACATAACAACCACAATACAAAAAGTTCTAGATTAACTGAAATATTTATCTTGGGTGAACTGACAATCTATTTCAGCACCAGCAATACTTACATTAGATCCCTCAATGCTCTTCCTGAAGGAAGCAGACACAATCACACGAAAAGACAGACAAAGTATGTTGGGTAAAATTCCAGTGACTGTAATATGCCACAGAGCAGTGATAAGGATAAAGTGCTATTAGGACAGTTTGCAAAAATGCAGATTTTTAAAATGCTTCAAAAACATCTTGCTTTGAATCAGCTGGAAAATGACCTTCGAGACCCTTCTGCTTGAGAAAGTCTCTGCACAATAAACAGGATCACTACCTACACACAAATCAGTGCATCTTGCAGTAAGAAATGCTTCCATTTAAAATGTGACAGGCTGTTTCAGAAAACAAATCAGCCAAGAACAAGGAAGGTTCCGTAATTCAGAAATCCTTCTTGTGTCCATAATGGCTGCTCATGAAACACAGAAGAAGAGGATTACCTCAGCTGCCCTCCTCTTCCCAATATTCCAGCCGTAATACTGTTCCACTGAACAGGCACAAAAAGAGCTTGCATCTTCACCTAGAAAACACAAAGTCAAAAGCAGTATTACATTTTGAGTAAGCAAAGGAAGTTGAATTCATCTTACATTTTAAGTAAGGTGAATTCTGTTTTTAATGTTACTTAGTGGAGAGAAAGAGGGCAATGCATTTCATGTTCGCAGGATCAAGGACTGTAACTCTCTAAACTTTCACAAATGCTATGCTCTCTCTGAGCACAGCACAGGTATGTGCAGCAGACTCTGTGGTTTTTGGATTCAAAATCAGCAGCCCTATTGGTCACATACACAAATATCAGCAGCTATAGGTTGTTCTAAGCCTCTTTTTCCCCCAAAAAAACCCTGTTATTATGTAGACCTGTAAGTCTGTCTTACTGGTCAAAGAGAAAGAAAAAGCACATCCATTAAGGACAAACCAGGGTAAAGACAACCTTCCTGCAGCCATTAGGTGAGGAAATAAAATCAACTTCTACCAAAACCAGATGAAAGTTAATAACTGCTGACAACACACTTGGCTTTATTGGAAGAATCTAATTCTAAGCATCTTTAGAATAACCCCTGGAGTAAGCTGTCTAGGAGAATGGCTGCATTTCATTCCAACTCTTAACAATTTTGGTGGCTACAGAGTATGCAAGGCTTTCTGTTAATACATCAAAAACAGAAAACAAAGCCTGTTCATTTACTGCTTACTTTTTTCAGCAATTAATGGAACCTTCTTCACTATTGCTGTTAAAAGCTGCTGGACGTTCTCCAAATATTCTATGCTGCAAGGGATAAAAAGAATCACAATGAAGAATATCATTGGAAGCAATGAATCAGATGCAAAAGGCTTCAAAATCACGGCACGGTAGAAAGTCCCTAGCCCCAAGGCATTATAGCAATAACAGTGTGAGGATAAACTGTTATGCCCTGATCCAGAAGGTATTTCAAATAGCCCTTCCCCCTGCCAAAGTGTCCACATCTGAAGCTGTATCTTGGAAAAAAACCCTACATCATCTCACAAGCCGCAACACTACTTTGAGGGATAAGACATACCTATTGGTGCAGGCTGTTTGTGTAGGAAAACGGGATACTGCAGTTTGGGTAAATTTTAGTTAGCCAGACATACTGTATTTAATTGGCAAGAGCTGCATTTTCCATTAGTTATTTCATAACTAAGACAATCTCCAGTGTGTAATGACTTCAGATTTATTCCTGTCTCCTACACACACTCTCCATTAGGGTAATGTCTGCAAGGATATGTCAGGATAACAAAACTTTTCAAAACATGGAGACAGGAAAGTCAGCCACTGGAGGAATCAAGAGCAGAAGAAACAGCCTACACATTACCAGAGATATGCAAAGAAAATGTTGCAAACTGAATTCTGGTTAAAACACACTAACTAGTACTTGCAAGAACATCACAAACAAGCCACCAGATTTCACAGTATCCAGTGAAGAAATACTCCATTTAATTCCAATTCTACTCCATTTAATAAAAATTCTGAACCAAGGCAGCCCTCATACTAAGTAATCACAGAAGTAACAAGACTAGAGAGGCAAGAAGAGAGACAATTCTACTTATTTCAGATGCCCCTTTTTTGACCTGCATTTCACTGGGCAGTTTCACCTCAGTAAGGACACACACTGCCAATGGGAATTACACAAGCAACGGATGATAACAGATTGTAGCAAAACCAAAACAACTCCAAATCTTCCAATTTTTCACGAGCCCTACATGCAAGTCCATTGACAAAGAAAATATTACAACACTGTCTGAAACAAATGTCACCCAACAGGATTAGTACTGTTACAGCAGCATATGGGACTGAAGATTTTATATTTCTAGGTCAAGCTTAACATTACTGCACATTTCCCTGGAATCATCTCCACTCCCCCACGTTATTCAAACATTGGAAATCCTTATAGAGAAATGAACAATTACTTGATAATGTAATTCCCAAGATCAGAGCTCTCTTCTGTTTTTACTGCTGCTTGGCCTTCTTGGGTACCCACAGAGCTGCAGTTTTGTCCTGTTGAATCAGGCTCCATCTTAACTTCAAAGAAACAGAACACATTTTAAGACAAAAAGTACCAGTCAGCTTGATAAAGAGTGTCTTGTGAGACTCCACTAAGACTAAGGGTCTTAGATAACATTACTTCATTTGTTGTTTGCACTATTAGGCATGAACAAATTTGACTTTCAGTTCTACTGAAAGAAAGCCACCAGAACATGTTCCCCCTCTCCAAATCTCTGCATGCTCACATCTCATCCTGTTTAGAAAATCTGCACAATCAATTGCTGATGTTTTGTGTATGACTGCCTCATTGAAACTGCTGCCTTTTTGTAAGCAAAGAGCTGACACAACACTAACAGTCTTTGCAAGAAGTGACATTTCAAAGCGAGAACTTTCTTGAAGACATCACTGATTTTGACATCAGTGAACCTTCTCAAATCTAGGACAGAACTCTGGTGAGACAGAGGCAGGGAGAGAGATACGTTCCCAACCCAGACTGGTGAGGCAGTCTGGTCATCCATCTAGGATGAGAGATGCATGACAGTTCTGCAAGAACTGACTTTGAATCTCTCAGCTCAGGACTGTGCATTATTCTGGAAAGTACTGTACGTGCATCTTAACCCTGTGTGTGATCATGCACACATCCTGCCTGCATCTAGTGCTGCTGGAAAGCATTCTCCAGTGCCATAGTACTTGAGGACAGCAGTAACTGATTAAACACAGGCTGCTCTATACACCTTTGCAAATACGGATTGAAACAATGAATGTTTAAGGTACTCATGGTAGCTTCCTAGAATATCCTAATTTCTCCCTGTATCTGCCTATGCTTTGGGATTTGTGAAGGGGGAAGTCACTGTTAATTTCCTAGTTCCCAGGTGCCATTTTTACTCAATTTAAATCCTACTAGTAATGGAAATAGAAGAACTCACAGTCACAGGGTCTATGTTCTTAGTCAGGCCACTTGCATAAAGCAGCACCAGCAAATTTCTACTGCTTATCTTACTGAGAAATTCCTTGTTACCTTTAGTGATTGATGCTGTAGTGGAACTAGGGACAAGTGTACTTGCGGCTGTGACGGCTGAAACTTTGCTGGTGGTAAGTGACTGTATCACTGAAGAGGAAAAAGAAGGAAAAAAAAAAGAGGACAACAAAGAAGAGAAAGAAATATCAAATTTCAAACTTTCATACACTTTGACAAATAACCATGTTCAGAAGCAACACAGCGTTTTTGCAGCATAAAGTTTAGGGATGAATTTCCTTGGTACATTTTCTTCTATCTCTAACTTTGGACCACGTATGCCAACAATGACCAAGAGCTACCCTGTGCCAAAGGGGAGCTTCAAACACCATCTGTCATCCTCCTCTGCCCTTTACCTTTGTTCATAGGCATGAGTATTGTCTGAACACCTCCAGAAGCTGTGTTTACACCGAGCTGTTTAAGCTGGCTGGGAACTGTCAGAACAGCCTGCTGTGGACTAGACTGATTTGAGTGGATTTTTAGCAACCCTGCAAGAAGAACGGAAGACAAAATGTTAAATAAAACACATCTTTTAGTTTATCTCCAGCTAATTCCCTCTCTGCCTGAACCAGGGTGGCAAGTAAGCTAGCACCTCTTAGCATGCTACAGTTCAGTGAACTGTCAGACAAGGTTTTACTGACACAAATGATTGCTAAAATACTGTGGGGGGAGGGGGAGTGTGTGCACACCACAGTGTGCACAGCATTATACGCTGCACAGTACTCTGATATTTGTGAAGCAAGTTTCCTAATGACCTAAGTAATCTTAAGCAAAACTTGGTGTTAACACAAACCTTTCAACTGAAGCAGGCTCAGCACAGCGCGGAATATTCTCGCCAGAACAAGACCTTACGCTCAAGGGTCTGCTAAGCCAGTGAACTACAGTGCCACTGCACTTATGGCCACTCTCACTGAGGTATCCATGTGCGGCATACATCTCTGCAATTCAGCTCAGCAGCATCCACTGTAGTCAGCAGAGCACACTCCACCACGTTTTAAACAAGTGACAAGCCCAAGGCTGCATAGCAAGTCTGATGAAGGACACACCTGAACTGAGCAGCCTGTGCCTTTCTGTAACATGCACTCAATGCATCCATAAGGATGGCTAATCAAGCTATGAAGCATATTAAAAGTGGGGACTGAATTACATCATTGATTTTAAGTCCAGGCTAAAGAACAAGCAGAACATTCAAATACTAACAGCATTATCAATGGCAGTGCTCAGTGACTTTGGTGGGAATCAGCATGGCTCCAAGCTGTGCCACACTGCCATATGCGAGTAACACTCATCACCTGTCCACCAGCTCTCACCTCCACAGTGATAACATCCCAAGCCACCACAGCCAACACTCTAATACAGTGATTCAAGCTTATGTCCATACTTTTCTATTGGTAAACCACCTATTTTCACTGTTACTGTAGTCAGTCTATAGCTAACTCTTCTTCAGACTGAGGAAATTTGATAGGCTTCTATTTTAGAACATTGACAGCAGCAGACTTCTTAGTTTCACGATGGTAATTTTATACTCACGATTTGTTTTGCAGTGAAGTTCCCACTCTCTTCATTTTTTATTATTATTTTATTATTAGCTGTATTTAAGAAACACAGCTGCCTTCCAAGAACGAGACATGTCAGGTCTGCCAAAGATGTCTCTTGGGTTTGAAAGATGCACAGCACTAATCATTCAGACTTTCACCCCCAGGAAAGAAAGCTAACCCAGCATTCCAAATTCATTCATGCATTGGGTGTGATGCACAGATGTGTCAGGATAGGACAGCAAGGGACCCAAACAGCAGGCAAGCAAGAAGGGACATTTTCCACAGACCCTATTAGCCTGACGGGTGGGAGACATGGTTTGTTGCAAAACAAGGGAAAATACGAGATTCTTTCTGAAGAGCTGCCTTTAATAATAAAGCTTCAGAAATTTAAAACAGTTTTGTTGTTGTTGCTTGGGTTTTTTGGTTGTTTGATTTGTTGGGGTTTTTTAAGATGGAAATAACATGTTTTACAGCCACAGTGCTTCTTTCGGGATTCTTTAAGAAACAGTGTTTCATTACGAAGTTAGGTTACAAAAACCAACCCAAAATCTAGATAACAGTTTTATATCTACATGGGAGTTTTAATCCAAAAGATATGCAGAATGGTATATTTTCCACAGAAACAAAGCCTTGCTGCTTTGTTTGCAAAGAGGAAAACACTTAACTTAAAACTCAAAACTAGAGCGATGACAAGCGAGGCGTTTGGAAGACTGTGCACACAGGAACCAAGAAGAGCCCATGACAAAAAAAATACTGTCAAATGAGCTCAGTGTCACTTATTTTCTCTTCTCTGCATTTTTATCCTGTTTCCACTCAGTAAGTAAGAGGCCTCTTCAAGTGAACAGCACATGCCAGCAGTTAGTAAAAATTAAAATTTACCATTTTAACCTGTGATACTCAAACCCGCTGTATTTGCTCTTCATGACACAAAAGACAGTGGAAGACAATAAAACTGAGTAAGAAAAACTTCCCTCTACATAAATGTAATCTATCTTTATTAATTCGAGACATTCAAGATCCAGCCCACCCCACCGTACTTACTGGTTTTGACTTCAAAGCCTTCAGCTCCCCCTGATCGACACCTCTCTCCTTTCCAGACCAAAGGAGAGCAGATGCAAAGCCTCAGAGCCAAATTCTGTTCACACACCTTCTCAAACTTCAGTGGAGTTTCACTTTTACAATAATCAAGCCAGCAGCATTGCTGGTACCTTGACAGTTTCAGCATTCAGTGGCACACTGTGCTCTTGAACAGGCAGAATGCACCTTCTAATGAGAACTTGGCAAGAAAACTACAACCCCTCTCCAATACCAATGAGCGACTTGTGCTGTTATTCATAACAGATACCGTCAATGCACTGACGTAATAGGATGCCAAATTATTTAGACATCTCTCTGGCTAAGCCAAAAGTTAAGCTAATAAGATATGTTTCTGAAAGCATGACTTGACTTCAACAAATTCACAAATGCTCTAAATAGAAGAATACAGAGTCATCAGCAAATGGCATCTGAAGAACTAGCACCTGGAGTTTAAATTCCTATAGAAAGTGCATGAAAGGCTTTTAATACCTGATACTGCAGCTTTTCCAGTTACAGGCGTTGGTGTAGTCATCAGAGAAGCAACACTTACAACAGTGGAAGTAGCAGTCTTATTCACTACTGATGAAGTAGACTGGCTCTGGCTTATACAGATTTGGTGTTGCTGTCCAGATGTCTTTGCTGCAGAAGTTCCAGATGATAACGAACTGGAACCTGCATTATCTATTTGCTGTATAAAAGAGGCAATAAGCACAACAAAGCAATACTTAGAAGCAGCAAAACTAAATGTTTATTTATCAATCATTAAGAAGCAAGAGGTTCTCAAGCACATATCCAAGAGCCCATATACAACGAGATCACATACAGAATGGAGGCTGTTTTGAGCAGAAACATCATGCTCAGGAACTACTACCACAACTGCTTTGACACCATCTACAGCCACTGTCCCATAACATCAGCAAGCAGCTAGAACTCCGGATGATAAATCTGACCCAGGAACGTTTCATATTTCCCTGCTGCCTAAAAATCCAGAAGTATCAGTAAACAAACAGAAAAGAAGTTTGGGATAAAGAGGTTGAATGGAAAATTCTTCTCTCTGCAGCTTCACCAAGAGCTGTATGAACACTGAGTAGCATTCAACACAAATTTTAGCATCTCCACCTATACATGCTGCGTGTTCCAGCATTCAGCCCTCTGATGACAGCATGGCATCAACTCTCCTCTGGTTTAATCTTTGCCTCCCAACAGGCAAAAGTAGCGAGGCCAGGGGAACCCTCAGAGTGAACTACATACTCTTACTTTTTGCTGCTTCCTCCCCATCCTGTCAACTCCAATTCCACACCAGGCAGACAACCTGCATCAACGTGCAAGAGCATTTGCTCTAGGAATGAAAACATTTTGCTTCCAAGCTCACTCTCTGCTGAAGCACCTCGTTCCAAGGCTGCACTCTAAAGACACCCTCGGGGTGGTGAGGAGTAACATCCTTTGAACTCAGTCAGCACTAAAGGATCAGGAACTCTGGCCACTGCCAGTGAAATCTGCTGATAGCAAATGGGGCACTAAGCCCTGCGGAGAGTATGTGATCTGAGATCTACAGTCTAGTTACAGCTGGCTTTCACTGGCTTGCTGGTTTCAGGCCTTCTACATTCTTCCGCAAATTTCTGTGCCAGCAGCAGATGCGGTGTTTGCAAGCTGTGTAGCCCCAAAAACCTGATCTCTATGATTGCAAAAGCTGTTTCAGATAAAGCTTTCCCTGCCAACCTGAATTTTAACAACAGAAAAAGTAAGAAAGTGCAAGTTTCAGTTTTGCTTCTCCCCTTGTTTCTTCACAGATACTACTTCATGGCAAACAGCAAACAACCCACCTGAAAACCAGTTGCATGCACTATGCTGGTACACAAATAAGAGCAGACCCACCAGCAATGCTGACTGACAAGAATACTAATGGGGGGTGGTGGTGGGGAAGCAGAACTTCTTTCCTGGGGATTATACTCACTAGAGAGCAAACACTGTATCGCAGAATATTGGCGATGTTCTTTCTCACCTGGGCCACCCCGTTTGTGGGAAGGGCCATGGCAGGAGCAGCAGCCGTGGTGATGACACCTCCTGAGACTCTCAACACAGTGGTGCCAGGTTTGGAGAGCTGGGATGAAGCAGGCACTGATTTTATAGACCCATCCGATATTTTCACCAGTGATGTCTGTCCACTGGCTGCAGCCTTTGGAAAAAGAATTCAGCATAAGGAAAAAGCTGTAATTGTTTGGAATTTTTAAAAATTCCTTAAAGCTCATCAACAACAAACAGGACAAATGCTTTTGACACTGCTGAAAAGTATTTTCAAAACACTTTTCAAACAGGCAAAATGTACAGTAACACCTGTAACAAAATTATCACCTCAGGAATCGACTGTATCAAGCTGCTGACTTTGCAAAACTACGCCTATCAATCTTGAATTTTGGATAATCAATTACATGCACTCCTGGGGAGTCTAAATTTCACTGGGACCACTTGGTAGTTTTTAAAAGAAGGACCTTTGCTGGATATCAAAGCCCCAAACTTTTTTAAGAGCTTTAGCAGCAGACCCATTTCTAAGGCTCAAATATTTAAGCACATTTTTGTACGTGACTGTGCTCACTTCTCTAATTCCATTTCACTAAGAAATCCCAGAATACATTTACAAACTAGCGACCCACGCTTAAACTTCACCCACTCCAAGAACATAGATAAAGCTGGAAAACTGTGGTCCAGTATCTGTATATGTAAGTAAGCCTTCATGGGCTTTCCTCATCATCCTATAGCCAGCATCATAATTGGACAAAACCCAAACAACTACAAAAGGCAACACCCTCGTAATGGGTGGCTGTGGTTCCTATCCACATCATTTGCATATTACCTGTGTAAATAGAGCTGTTTTCTGTCCAGTTATCACTTTCAGTGCTTGTCCTTGTGTGGAAGATGCTCCAACTCCTACACTGCCCTGAACAACTGAAGCTGGAGTCAGCTGCTTCCCAGAACTCTGAGGAGAAGGTTGGCCAACCAGAAAGGTGCCCTACTCCACAAATAAATTAAGGAGGTCAGCATTTGGAAACATAATTAAGAGTCAACAGAAATCTATGAGCGTCAATACAATATAAAACCCCGTAACTATAATGCAACAGTATTTCATCTTCTAAAACAAGGCACTGCTAATTACAGTGGATGCTTCTGCAATAAGAGATGGACACAGCCTTCTCTTATTGGTACAGAAGAACACTTCCTGATGCAAGGGAAGGGGTGAAAAAGCCATAATCAGTTTCCTGTATTGTCAGAGGCATCCACAGCGATTTAGCACTTCACGCTATTCAGGTTTACTCTTTGTGACAAATGCTGCCTAGCATGCAAGATCAGAGGCTGCTGCTGGGCTAGGCAAAAGGAAATAAGAGAGAAATCAAGACATTCTGTCACCTTTTCACTTCAAAATGTATTTAGTTCCCCCACAAGAACTATATACTCAGACCTCAGTATGCAGAAATGACAGTAACACCTGGAGGTGTGCACTCTATAACCTATCACCTGAGACCTTAACACTCTTCCTGCTTCACTTCACTACTCAGTTGTTACCCTTCAGAGGCTTCATTCACCCACTGTCACATATGGATCCCTTCACAATCTTCTGTCTCCTTATTTCTCTTTCTTACTCAGCCTTGCTCTTTTACTCCAGTAACTCCTTTATTCTCCTCCTTTTCATGCTGTCCTCCAACTCTCACAAATCTTAACTGTGTAACATAGCTCTGTCACATCACCTCTCTTGTTTCAGTGCGCTTTGTAGCCCTGCCACCAGTCACTCTCTCCCTCCACTGCTTACCCTGGCCTTATTCAGTGCTGCTTTCTCAGCCTGCAAGGGACCATAAAGGCATGACCTGCAAGGGGAGGCAAGGGGCAGACATGGCAACAACAACAGCAAGTGGTAAAGCAGGTGGCTGGCAGAAGGATGAGGTGCAAAGGCTGCTACAGAGGATCTAGATTCCATAGCCCAAGTATGCTTCACATACTACAGAACGCCACTGGAGCCTGAAATGTCAATCTACTTCAACTGAGATGCTTATGCCACTGACCTGGGGTGTCTGCTTCAGGATGTAGGATGTATAGGTGAGGTGCTGTGACAAGTTACTGCTTGTGCTTTGGGTTCCTCCTCCTCCTCCTCCTCCGCTATTTGTGGAAGAACCAGGTTGGAGACCTGTAACCAGAAGAAGAGGCCTGACCCTTCGGTAACCAGCCACTGCCAGCTGCTAAAGCACCCCTGTACATACAAGTAATTGAAAACACTTTGCAAGACATATGCTGACACGTTTTGCTGCTGAGTAACATTATTACCCAGTACAGTACCCAGTACTGTTCAGATGTACTGCTGTGCTTTCTTATAGCTCAGCGAACACCATGAATGAAAGGGGTTACGGGTGAAATAAGGACAACTGGTGGCTAAGCAAAGCTCATTTCAGGCAGTTTTGCATTTTCTATCAACAGAAAATGCTGTCTAACAGATGAATAGTCTTTTCATCGGTCTTTTGCAGGTTATGAATCTGCATCAAAAGCCCTAGAAACAAAAGTCCCACTGGCTTATTAATTTTACTTTCATTGGCTGTTCAAGTACAATTTTGTTAACAGAATATGAGATCGCCGATACCAAGCAGTAGTAACTTGCAGCAACACATAGCTATTGCTCCACCACTAGAAGGAACAGCCTGAACACTGTCTTTTTTGCAGTCTCTCATTAAGAGTAAAAAAAATACTTCTGGCTCTGTCATAAAAATCACAAGTATTCGCTCTTCCTTGATATCTGTGGGATCATTTCCTTGTCAAAGGTGGACTGCCCCAGCTGCCTCTCCAAATCTCAAGCAATGGGGCTCCCATCACAAGTTCTACAGCCCCAAAACACCTTCACCATGGGTATCTGCTTCTTCAGTGACATCCACTCTATTGCTATGTTGCTAATATTTACAGCCTTATATGCTAAACTGAAACTCTTCCTCACTGCCAGTATCAGGACTGGGAGCAGAAAGTTCACACCAATCTATTCCCCATCCTAACCTCCAGCCTCAAAAGGAGCATTCTGCAGAAGGGTCACAACAAAACTTCATCTACCCAGTCCAAACCTGAATTATTTTTTCCCTACAGCAACAGCAAACTTTAAACAAAGTATTGCCCATCAGAACTATTTTAGCAACATTCGTCTTCAGGTTATTCCCCAGCAAGTTTGATTCACAAGGCCATTTACAAAACCTAAGCGTTTCTGCTGGTCTCAACAACTTGGGGCCAAACCTTTAATCAATATTCAGAACAATTTCTTTCCCTCATTCCAGATATAGTATCTCATCCTTTTCAAAGCCAGCTCCTTATGTTTCTGGTTTCTCCAGGGAATCACTCCATTAGCTATTAACTGCTTTTTTAACAACATTGAAATCCATCTCAGTTCTACATCACAAAGGAGGAGTTAAAGACAACCCTTCCCTGAATCTTGAGGAAAATTGCACTGTCTGCCTTCAGCACAGACAGACATTGAGAGCACTGCATGAAAAGCAGTTTCATTAAAAACAGAAGACACTTGTGAGATCTCAGTCTTAAAAAGCACCGCCTACTGTGTTGCTGTGATCAAAGAAACCCCATCCTATTACTGACTTCCACAATACCAGGATGCTTCATAGCAAAAATGCCAAACATATTAATTATGCAGTGATTACATTATTTAACTCATTAGATTTCCCTGCAAGACTAACTAGCATTATTTGTGGCTCGCAAGATGGCTCCTTGGGGTATCAGAAGCAGTTTTCCTTTCCCGGAAGGATTCTTGCTGTTGGTGGTGAGGTACAGTTTGGTGCCTGGTGGTAAGTTTGCCAAGTTCGCCAGGTTGGTGGCTGGTAACTGCAGTGTAGCCATCACTAGGAAGAAAGAACAAAAAGAAATATAACTACTGCTTGCAGAAAGTAGCATGCATTGAAATCTGCACAGCATGACAGTACTAGGAGAGACATACAGCTAGCCTTTGATAATCCACACTTAGGTGGCCTAACTGGAGATTAACTCCCCCAGTGATACACAGACTATTTGGAATAGGCCTCAAAAGAGATTTCTCTGCATGTAGCACCACTCATGGCTGCAGGCTGAAGCAGCACAGCCATGGGACCTACAGGCTCACTCCACAAGGTCACACCACCTTGCAAATGGTCCAGAGCCTGAGCTGACATGCTCAGCTAAAGCTGTGTGCAGAAGCAAGCAAGATGATTCTGCCCTTGCTCCTGTAACTGTAAACACTCAGGAAGATGCGAAGATGCAACGGAGACAGTATGGCTCTTGTTGGTTGGATTTATGTGGAGCCCTTTGGGCATCTAAGGGACACAATGCTGATAAGCAAGAGAGACAGGGCTCCATGAAGATCTATTAGCACATTCCCCACCATATCTGCCTGATCTCCACGTGGAACACTGCATGTTTTATAGTACTTGCACTCCCTCTTCCCCCTTACAGATAATGAGTTGACATTTTCTTTACTGATCTCAGCCTGAATTTCCCTACAGACTTCTCTACTCACTTTGAACTTTTTCATATCGCACACAGCTATTTTGCAGTTAAAGAAATCATTATAAAGCCTCAAAGTCTACCCATCATGAGCTATTAACAAGGTGGAAAATTACCTGAACCTTGAGAGGTACTTTTCTGAGCACCTGTGGAAGAAACTTGTGCCTTTGTGATAGTCTGCACAGGCTGAGCAACAATTGTCCCTCCACCTCCGCTTACAATGGCTTTGGCTACACCTTGAGTCACAACCTGCTTCGGACCAACAGTCTTTGCTACTGAAGAGCTGGATTTTGCCACAAGTATCTGGCCACCACTTATAGCCACCGCTTGTTTCACTGTCGACTGTAAAGCAGAGCCAACTGGCACGCCAACAACCTGCAACAAATAAGTACTGGATGATGTACTGCTGGCAAGAGCAACCATGTGAATTCTAGCTGGGACACTACCTCCATCTCTAGACATTTCAGGATACTTCATACACGTCTAGTCATGTATAAAGATCTCTTCATTCAGAAACAAAATTAAATCAGCAAGAGACTAATCCCAAGTACAAAGATCAACTGTTAAACACAATTGGGATTTCAAAGCACCCACAAAAGATTAAGTACATTCAAATTACAGGGCACTTGCATTTTTCTCATATACAAGCAATGGCTTAATTCCAGCTGAAGATAAACCTTGCCTTGGCAGAGCACAGAGATCCAGAAATTCAGTTTCAACACATTTATGGGAACAGACTCCCTGGGAAAGCTGTGGCCTCAAAGCAGAGCCCACAAAGTGCTTTGATTTTATGTGTTGACAATAACTTCAGGGAAACATAAGTTTGCATACCTGCTTGAATAGTCAAATAAGGCAGTAAAAAGGACAATGAACATTTGCAAATGTAAATACGTATTTCCTTATGCAAAAGTGAAAGCTCCATATGTAGTTTCTTATGTTTGCCATGTGATTTAACTCTATCGACAATGGGAACAGGCAAGAATGGAGACAATTTCTGACATTGTCTTCTCAGGAGCTGTGTCACTCCTGTCATAGCAGCACTGCATTGGCACAGACTCCTACAGCAAAACACTCGAGTGGCCACTCAAGTAGAACTGCTTCCACCTAATTCTAGCTCTAGCTCAGCCTCCACCCCAATCCCTACTTGTCCTGCCCTTTTTTGCTGTAGGCCTACAGTCCAAGGAAAGAATTTTCCTCCTCTTACAGAAAGACCTGGATGCATTTTAGCAACAGCTACTGATGGCAGCCAACTTTGTGGGTCAACAAGCTTCAGTTCAAAACCACCCAAATCCCACTGTTGCAATGGGTTAGACAGAAGTGGGAGATGTTCCCTGTACATAATGCAATGCAACAATGCCTGCTCACCCTGCTCCCTTCAGAAGGACTACAAGTAAGCATGATATGAGTCTCTCTGTGCACATGGGGAAACCAGCTAACCACGGTGGTACTGCCTGGGTCCAAGACAGAAGCAACCATTCAACCCCTGACAAAAGCATGAAGTGTTGCAATAAAACCACCAGACAGCTTACACCACACAAAGATACCCAAGCACCTCATACCTTAGACTGCACTGTCCCCTCGCCCGTGCTCACAACTGGCTTCTGCGGTGACAAGGCTAACATGTGGCTTCCTTTGACAGTGACATACTGCTGCACAGCCGACTGCGTGGTTGTCCCTGTCACTGGTAGTTGGGGTTGCTGGGGCAGCTCTCCTGGCTCCTGCTTTATTATCACCTATTAAATAGAAAGAAATAGTAAGGAAAGCAAACACCTTAAATCACTGCGGATCATTTCTGGAGCAATCTGTCTGCAGGAAAGGGCATACAACAGTCAGTAAACTCAGATGTGGTTCTTACCACCAGGCAGACTCTAACTCAGGTCCGAGATGAGAGCTACTTTCAACATACAAGTATGTGTGTGTGGTTTCTCTAGAGAGCATTCCAGATTTGAGACATGCTTATAGAAATCAGAGAATCAGAGATATTGCTAGTAATATTACAACTACTAGTCATACTAACAACAGATTTGGCTACATCTGACTTCTTCAGGCCCTGCATCTCAACACAAAGCCACAACACTTTAAGGTTTCAATTTCCTAAGCACCTTTCTGCTCAGAACATGTTCTAAACCTCAGTATTTTCTTCTACCCTGCCAAATTACAAGCGATATTATAGCTACAAATATTGTATATTATTATAGCCAACATTATTCTCTTGCTTATATGTTTTATGTTTCTCTGGTACAGGCCCTAAATCTAATCCTTAGGAGCAGCAACTCCAGAAAGGCTCGTTTTTTTTGCTTTAGATTGAAGTAGGCACTGTAACTGGTAGGAACCATATTTCTACCTTTTACTTGGATCACCTAATATTGCCAGAGACAAGTTTAAATTCCAGATGGTAACATTTAAGGATACATATTCAGAAACAGCATTTGAGATTCAGAAATCACAGTATCATTTTTTCAGAAGCTCCTGAAAGATCTACTGCAGTTTAGTTTTACTGTATCCCACTACCAATAGCTTTTAAAATACTAGTCTCAACGCAATAATGATTCAAAGAAAAACAAGAAAGGATGAAAAAGAAGATGATAAAAAGAAAGATCATAGGTTCAGTAGAGCCCCAGGGGAACAGCAAAACACATTGGTTCCAGGAACAGTTTTACATGCACTGGAAGTTAGATGGTTTGTCGCACAAGTCAGCATGAAACGGCACTACTGGGCTCCTTGTCCAGGCACAACAGCTAAGAGAAATACCTTTGTAAAAGCTCCAAGTCCTCCCGTGACCGATTTGGGGCTTTGCACCTTGGAATGACTCCCAATAGGACAAAGGGGTGGCATGGTGGCAAACAGAGAATCCTCCTGCTGCAAATAGGAGGACATGGTGCAATAATCAGCGAAATGTCCAGTACAAGAATTACACCAAGTGACTACTAATAAAGGGTACCACGGACCATCTGGGCAGGCCAAACTTCCCTCAGTCAACACTGCAGCAAAAGGAGTGTAACTTACTTAACACAACCCACAAGGCAAATGTTATTTGGAAAGTTACACCTCCAACAACTGTTTCTTACCACAGCCTACACAGGTGAAAGAACTCATGTTCCCTGATCAGCCTTTATACAAAGCATTTCAGAACTGTGAAGCTCAAGTAAGCTGAGGGAGGGATCTTACCAATGCATATGAATACCTGGTGGGAAGGTGCAGAGAAGATCAAGCCTGACAACACACAAATAAAGATGTCCCTGCTCATTGCAGGGGGCTGCAACTTTATGACCTTTGAAAGTCCCTTCCAACCCAAATCACTCTATGATTCCATGACCTCCAGAGGCCCCTGCCAACCTCAACCATTCTGTGACTCTATTCACAATCTCAAAGAGAGAAGATAATCTAAGATGATGGGGCAAAAAATATGTTCAATCTAAGTCTGCAAGCAAAAATCTTTCAGATGAATTTTTGCTCTCCTGTAACTCGGAAGATGTGATAGCACACAGCCTATCAGTCATTTTAAAGTAGCTCTAGAAACGTAGCCTGAAGTCATTAAGAAAAATGAAGAGAAAACCAGAACATAGCAAAGACATGAAAAGCGATGAGTTAAGCCCAATCTGTAACATCACACTGAATTATCAGGCACCCTGACCTCTTTAAAGAAACCATTAAATCACAGCTTTTCCACCACCAGAAGACATAGATCAAAATATATTTCTGTTTACAGAGCTATGTTTTTTACACATTTTAAAGAAAATATCTCCAGTTTTTAACGTTGCCCTGTATATACAGGATTCAACTGCTACTAATGACATGTGCCTACTGCGACTCATTGAAAACCTTTCAGAAAGAGCCTTCCCAAACCAGTGAGAAATAAAGACTAATGAATGGTTTTCAACCTAGTTAAGTGAGCTCCATCTGAGCAGACAGGCGTTTAAAAGCTGAACAGCCAGCTGCACACCTGACACTTAAAATGCTACTCCAAACAAATTGCTTCAGACAGCAATCTTCAACACTTTTTCCCCAAAAGACACTAGAAGCATTTCAGTTCCAAATGCAGAGTGATTTGCTCTCCGCAGACTGACTGGCAAGCCTCCCCACTGCCCCCCCCAATCCTACATTAATGTTCTTGTGACTTAGAGACAGGAAATGGTCGTGTTTTGAGCAGCACACCCACCAGCTGCTTCCAGAAAGAGCCTCACTGATGCCAGCTTCCTGCCAGAAATATTCTTCCTAGCAGAAGATGTGGGAGATTCTATGTTAGACAGTTCAGCTCCGTACCTTTTGAGCTTTGCCGATCAGAAGTATGAACTCTACTTATCGCTGTTTGTTTACACATTTGGTTACTCCTCTGTTTACACAAACATTTTTCTATATGCAGACAGTTGTAAAACCACTCCTTGAGCTATTTTCAAGCTGCTAGGAGCAGCTGCTGTACAAAAATAACAAACAGAGTGAACCAGGCCCCTCCGGTTTAATCACATACCTTCACTAACAAAGTGAAGAAGATCAAAGTCAGCTATACAAGAGCTTTTTTGAAAGATAAGACATTTTGAGAGCTATGCCCTCTATGAATTTCCTTGTAGAAATATGCCTTTAACGGAGGTGTAGGCAAGTCTAATTAGAGCTGCAGGAAGTGACACTATCATCTTGTATAACCACCATGTTCTCATATGGATCCATCTGCTAAACACAGTAAACCTTCATATGAAATCACAACAGAAAGAACTTGCCCAAAATGCAGAATACTAAAAAGCCCTATTGAATAGGAAGTTGGATTTTAAATGGGAAGTACACACCTAATGAGAACATTACCTTGACAGCTGAGGTGACAAAACTGCTCCCATGGGTCTTTGATACAGGAGATCCAGTTCCATGAGAGGCCTGACAAGCACTGGCCAGTTTGCTGGTTGGACTTCCTGTGTATTGGGAAATAAAGCAGATGTGGGATGAAGGCCCAGGAGTGGTGACACCAAACACATGAAACCTCTTCTAACAAGAAACATGGCATTTCATTTTAAGTCTGTATTCTCCATGAGGTGTGTCAGTGGGAATTGGCATGGGCACAAAACAAATCCACTACTGAATTTCCACCTGCAGAATCCATGCCCCAGAGAAGACGGTCTCCAGCCAGAGCTCTGTGTGCTGCAAAATGGTCAGGCACCTTCCTGGCTGGCTGAAGATATTGGGTAGAGATACAAATATGTTTAATTACAACAGTAAATGAGCTGCCAGTCACGACTTCTTGCTGTAACATCTTCCACTGCCCTGAAGCCCTGTGAACCTACACTAACCTCAGACACTGGTATGGGAGAAGCCTTACACGAGGCTGGAGTAGGAAGGAAAAGGAAGGCCAGAAAAAGGAGAGGGACAAAGTGAGGAGTAAAAAGAGGAAGGGACAGAATAAGCCCAGTAAAGGAAGAAACAGAAACAAGCACTCTCCTGACACCTGAGATGGATGGGGGTTCAGTGCTAAACTTACCCTGCATTATCACAGTGTGTATGCAACAGTGTTGCTAAGCAACAGTTTTCTTACTGCTGTTGGGTTGGATTGTTAAATTTCATTTGTTCAAGAGACGCCAAAGCCACGGATTACACACATGAAAACACAGTAATAGTCTCCCATACAGTTGTACTACAGTCTGTACTTAAATTCAAAAGTAAATGAGCAGCCATTGAAATAATGGGGTTTGGGAAGTCTGGCTTTCAGCGAGCATAAAGATCTCAGCCTTCTTTTTAAAGATGGTCTACAGTCTTATCGAAAACATCCCAGTGACTTTGTCTGTAGCACCACATTACACTCACTTCAGCCTGGCTGCTGTTGCCAGAAAGCCAGCTCCAAACCCCCTCTTGCACACAGGGTCTGCTGCTGAGGCTGCCTGGCAACAAAGCTCAATTTGGGGAGGGTATTCCTTTTCTGCTCTGCCACCAATCTGACCTGACTCATGCAGGGTACAGGTGGCGGGAGTGCAGGAGAGGGAGAGGCAGCAGGCAGTTTCTTCCAGGCCAGTTTGTACTTAAATCACACTCATGTGAAGGGAAACTGCACCTTTAATGGCGTTAAGACTTGTATGTCCAAGCCTTCTGGCGCATCTTCAGATCCTATCCTCCATGTACAAATCTTTACTAGGAGATCACAAAAGTCACCCAATCAATGATAAACCACATATGCAGAGTAGACAGACAGACTGGAGATAAAGAAAAAACAGAAAACAAAAAGGGCAGAAAACCCTCAACCAAACCACCACCACCAAAAAAACTCAACCCCTATTGGTGAAACAGCTTCAGTGTTACCAAGAAGCCCTAAACCATACTTTAACAAATTCAGTTACGGCTACACTGCCCCTACCAATGCCATCTGTGATGAAGTTAAAATGAACGTAACAACTGTATTCCCTCAGATAAAAGGAATAACCATTATTAAGGAAATTTCTGCCCTTTCCAACCATGCCCAGCAAACCATTTGTGTATCACATGGATAATAGACAGTGGTTCTTGGCCACAAATCACAACTAATCAATTACTTCCGAATGACCTTTCCTCCAGCCCCAACACAAAGATTACCAACTGACGTGTATACCTATCACCCGTCTTCTGCAGCTCAGTCCTCCCCGCTGACCCCAGGCTTACATCACCACTGAAGCACCAAGGGAATCTAATTAGAAGAATACAAACCAGCTTGAATTGGGCCAGTTAGAAGTCAAGAGCAGTAACAAAACCCAGCACGGCTACTCTCTTGGCACCCTGTGTCTACACATATCCTACATATCCAGAGCCCCACACACTGGGACCTAAGACTGATCTGCCAGTCGCCACAATCTCTCCATGCTTTTAGCTTACATCCATGATACAGTTCTCACCCAATCACCTAAGCACCATTTCTGTCTAAATTTCTGTGCACCACAGTCCACATTACTTTCTCCCCTTCCCTTTTTGCCTGCAAAGAACAGGCTCTCTTTGAAGAGGCATCTGTGAATTCAATTTGGCCGTACATTATGTGCTGTTTCCTAAAGGAGTTATGCTAGTCTGAGATACCCTTAACTGTGCTAAACAGGCCAGTTGTGCAAACCAATACCTCCCTCTTTGCAGAGTACTTTTGCATCTTCTCAAGCTCATATCCTGGTGTTATACTAACCATTCTAAAGAGAGAATAAACTTGAATGGGTAAGACTAAGCCACTGCCTTCTGTGATCACGCTACACACCTGTGCTTGTGGTTGCTGCTCCAACCATCTGTCCAGGCTTGTCCACAATAACATACGGGTTATTAATGACTGAGCTAGTAGAGCCTTGCTTCATGTGCACCGGAGTGGTGGTTGGGGTACGAGGTAGCGGAGATGGACTAGGGGTCGATATTGGAGAACCTTAAGAAAAAAAGTCCAATGCTTCCATCTTGTAGATGTTGTAAGAACATAAAAATACAGCAGTAGTTGTATTTTGTACAATGCCTTAGAGAAGGAACATTTTGTGAGGATGCATTTCCCAGCCTGAGTGAGATGAAGAAGGAAAGAGAAGACAGCAGGAAAAGAAAAGGTCTGTAGAGCATTATGGCTCCTACCTACCCTGGACACTCTCTGCCTAACAGGACAGGCAGGGTTCAAAGGAACCTTGAGAAGTCAGCGTCCTGAGGGACATTACGTAAATCATTCTCACTGCCAAGACCAATCCATCTGAGATGAAGAAAGAGAGCTGAGCTCCTTACCAGGTGCTCTCTTTCCCTTGTGGAGCCCATGGTACAGGCATTCAGAGCCAGGAACTGAGCAGATCACATAAAAAGGTAGTGTGATGTAGCAGCCATCAGACCAGCATGGACAGTCTCATCCATTCACTGGTTTCACTACAGCAGAAGCCAGACTGTAAAGCAGACTGTAAAACGTGCAACTTCTGGGTAACAGGACCAGGAGAGAGAAAAACTAAAGAAAAGAGCTGCATGAGGGTAAACAAGAAATGCAGAGAAAAGGACAGGCAAGGAAGTGATCAGAGAGAAGAGACAGGCGCAAGCACACTAAGCTTCAACTGACTGTTAATCTGCTTTCTTGGCAGTGGTGGACGATTAAAACAGAACATAAACGCTGAACAAATAAAATCCCCAAGTCTTCTAGACTGCTTTTGAAATCTGAAAGGGGTGATACTTTTTGACAGACAGCAGAGCCTTGGAAAAATATTTAGCAGGGAAAGATTTAAATAGCAAAGATCAACAGAGAACAGTCCAAGGATTTTAAGAAAGACAGGATGGCCCTTTGCTTTCTGGAAAGCCTTGGGAAAAGAAGATCAAGAGCAGAGCTTATTAAGAAGGAAGAAAGTACTTGGCAGAGGTTCAAATGTAAATCAGTCTGAGTACAGTTTTAAGATGTCAAGGAATAACATTGAAATTTGATTAAAAACCCAACAAACGAGACACACTTGAGGAAAATTATCTGGGAGGAGATCATCAGAAATCACATATATTGATGGCTGGTGCTTTAAACTCTCTGCCCAGAACACCAGAAAATGAAGGAATGTAACAGGTAATTTTTCAGCTTCACAACATGCGACATGGTGAGCTGCACATTAAAACTTCCTGATGTAAAACATCATCCAGTGGATGGCATCATGCCCAGGCAGGGAAGTGACTGTAAGTTAAGTCAGTAAACAGCACCTTGACCATGTCTGGTTTGGAAGCTATGAAAAGAGTATCACATTTCTCACTGTAGTCAGCTGATAATTTAATCCAACAGAGGGTGGACTTTAGGAAGAGGAAGACTAAAGCTGTTCCATCTGAGGAGATATTGCAAGTACAAGAGGGATCATTTGAGTCTACAAGGTTGAATCTAATTAATTTGCCCAATAACCAGAAAAAAATTTCTTCTTAATCCATGCCAGCTGTCTAAAAGCAGGATGAAGAAGAATAGCTTCTTCCCACATCCAAATACCCAACACATGGAAGATGGGTCCTTGACTAGGCCTTTCTGTGGGTAGTAGTCCAGTTAAAGACTATCTTTAAGAAGCATTCAAGAACAGGATGAGAAACAGCTCTTATCCTGCTTTTGATTTGATGTGAAGAAATTCACACTTGTATTTTTTCGTTGACCAGTAAGAATTGTGTTTAGTTCCTTATTCTAGAGTTTCCTACTGCCTTGTTCAAAACTTGGCAGGAAATCAGGGGAAGGACTCAGAACAAGTTCAACTGGTTCACTCTCTTGTTATCCACTGGGATAGGCAAACTAACATTCACCTGATACAATCTTGCAACTCATGGTGATAGGCTGGAAGGATTTTCCTGGTGACTCTGCAGGGCTCGGACTCTGGCCTTGAGGCACTATTTTACAGCTAGCTGCAATGGGTTGAAAGGCTGAATTTCCATGAGAGCCAAAGGCAACTTTCTGTGTGGCTAACTTGGTGGGAGTCCGTTCTATTGAAGATGGCAGGGAATAAAACGTGGCATGTCTTTCAGTTTCAGCATTCCCAGGGAATCCTGATTAAAACAGGGAAAAGAAGAGAAATAGTTCTTAGGCTGAGGCATCTAATTCCTTACCGTGCTTCTCTACACAAACAAAACCCAGGCACAGCAAACACGCTCTTGAAGGAAGGAAAATCAATTGGTGGGCAGCACTGAATGGGAAGAAAGCGGGATCGGGAGTTCCTCCCGTGCAAGCCTGCTGGATTTCTCTCGGAGCAGAAGAAGCTGTTCACAGCCTGCTCAGCTGCAGCTGGTGACCAGCCGCTTCTCACACATTTTCTTGGAACGACCCTTCCATTGACCAAAAGCTGCTGCAGTTTCACGTGTCCTCACGGCTCCACCGGACTAAGGCTGGATCTCCTTCACAGAGAATCTCACAGTGTGGTTTTGGAGTAAGAGCACAAGGAGACCTCCTATAGCCTTTTGACCTGGGTTAAAGAATCCACCTTATTTGATGTAGAAGGGCATCCATTAACCTGCAGTTGATGAGAGAAGCCACTGCCTGTCAGTGTAAGAAAGAGGCAGGTTTATTTCCTTCCTGTTGGCTGTAGCTATTGCTCACCTACAAGTGCTGTGTATCTTCCTGTATAAATAAAAAGCCTGTGCATTTAAAATTTGGTTGCATTTCTCCTTCTTTGACCACAAAAAACACTGCATTCACACAGTGGACATTCCTCTTGCTGAGCCAGAACACTGCCAGTGGCATCACAGCACCTATCAGAAAGCGCACCATGCCAGACACCAGCTTAAAGCCAATCTTTGAACACAGGATGAATCAAGAAAGGCATCAGACCATGTTGCTAGCAACCATATTTTGAAATATACAGTCGCTTTTTCCAGCCAGTTTCTCACACTAAAACATGCAAACCATAAAAGACACCCTTGTTCCTCAGCCCAGTTAAGCAAGGTCTGTCATGTAAGCCTTGACACCCTATATTACAGAAAATGAAGCCAAATTCTAACAGATGCAGTTTTTCCTACTTCACACAAACTAAAGATCAGAACAGTGTGCCCAAGGGCCAGCACCAGCCTGTTTCACACAATTCCAGTGATCTTAAGGCACCAACTGCTGCCCCACTGCAACAGGCGCTGCATGTCTTGACCTCACAGGGGCAGGTGAGAATGAGACCATGACTGGCACAGATGCCATCCCTCATACAAGTATACACATCTGTTTCACTCTCTATTTTCAACACCAGAGTTATGTAGTACTTTCTGTTCCCCCACAATCAGTTCATGTTAGGCACCAACATGTATACCTGATCACACCACTAGACCAATTCCTTAAATGTATACACAGGCCCCAAAATATTAAGAAACCTAAAAAACCCCTCTGAAAACAGTCTGCCAAGAATAAAGCTACAAGTGCTATTCAACAACTTTTTTTACCAAGTGCATCTGCTGCATAAAGGTCCATCTTCACCATGTTTAGCAAAACAGCCTACTCAACAAACTCCATGCTAAAAATAAACAAAACCACTCCCCTCAAATCAAACAAACCCCAAATAAATCATAACTATTTCTGAATCACTTTTCAGAGTACCCTGAAAAAATGATCATCTAGGGTGAGCAAGGAGCAGGTAGCACAGGCAACCTTTAAGGCACAAAGCAATTAAGAGAAGGTATCCAGAACAGCTGAAGGTCCAAGAACCCAAATTTCACCAACACCCAATTGCTTTACCTTTGTCCACCGAAGCATCTGGACTGGCGTCTCGTAACTGTTTAATCGGTGAAGAAGCTTTGACTGGTGCTGGGATGCTCAATGGCAGCGGTAAAGATGTAGGAACATCAGAAAGGTCAGACTCTGAAGACTGAGAGAAGAGATACTCCTCACCAAGGGAATGCCTATGTAGCTCCACATCCACTACCTTCCAGAAATAGGAGAAAGCACATTACTATTTGGTAACTGGGTAAAGACAGAAAAAGTGAGAACAACTACGCCTTTTATTTTAAGTCTAGAAACTTCTCCCTCCCCTCCCCCACCTCTGTATAACATTTCCATTCATTTCAAGGACAATTCCCAGAGGTCCAGCAGCACTTGAGCTAAGACAAAAATCTTGCAACATTTAACCCTCACAGTAAAATAGCACACCCCTCAGCCCATGGGGAAATCCAAACAGTGAACACTGGAAGGAATACAGAACCCAGCTCCAAACATCTCACTAAGGAAAGTGCTGCATACCCCCTTAGGGACAGGCACAAAACTGCAGCTTGACTTTTTTGATAAGGCCTTGAGAAACACACATTATCTACTCTTCAAAAGTGCTCTTTAATAACAGCAGACATCTCACATTAATTCTCCACAGACTGAAAAGCTGAAGTAATGCAATTTCACCATAAAAACTTCCATTCACTACAGTACAACATAGGGAAAATAACACCAAAAATCCTTCAGGGATGCAGCTGACTATGAGTTATTAATTATATATTTTAACTTTTAAGAGTTCATTTTCCATGAAGATGCTGAATCCTGACAGATGCAGAAACTTAGAAGTATTTAATATACCGTAAAATTTCAGCAGGATAGATAGGTGATCCCTTTAACTTAAATTCTTTATGTATGAGATCTGCAGCACATCAGAATGCAAATCAAGACATTTAATACCAGAAGCTCCACAAAGAAATGGAAATTATAACTGTAGGACAAGTTAACTTTATGAAAGAGCTAGAAACGGTCTCGTCTGAACTAGAATGGGCAAAAAATGACTGTTGTCAGGAATACTGACAAGGTGTCACAATAATTTCATTTAACAAGACAGCAAAATACACATTCTAGAAATTGTGAAATCAGATGGGTCTGACTCTGTGCTCAGCCCCATGTATCTTTTCCTTTTTAAACATCCTTAAGGAGTCAAAATACAACATCCATTGCACAATTTGTTGACTCACCGTTTCTGCACCGAGTGTCTGCAGGCCTGTGTACGTCCTGTCCAACTGGATAAAACAATACAATATATTTATGTTAATCCGGGCAAAGCAATATATTAGCTAGAATTTACAACACCAATTTCAACTCCTTTCAAATACGTAAGTTGAGCGGCAGTACATTCAATTTTTTGACGCCACAGGGTCTGAAATCTGCATGCTCTGTTAAGCACCCTCTCTTCTGCAAAAAAGCCAACCCAAAGCCCATGATGAAGTAGAAAGGAGCAAAAAAGCTGAAGGAAATGAGATTGGTGTGGAAATATTACTGCAGTCTAAGAGGAGTCTTAAAGGAGTGTCTTTTTTTCCTCCTGATGTCAATATTATGAAATAATAATGAGAAAAAAATCTCAGCTTTAAGCTGACCAGCACAAAGGCTATGCTTACACCGTAATTTTTGACTAATTAACTCTCACACTGAGCATCAGCAGATATAGAGGCAGAAAATCCCAGAGGCATCTATTAAGATACCTCAAAGAGGCTGCCAGCCACAGAGGAGGGCTCATCTCACGCCTATCACCTCACAGCAGCCACAGGATCAGTATGCAAACAGCAAAGACTTGCAAATTTGACTTCTTGTGCGCCACAGGCTATCTCAGTTTTCTTCTTGTCCTGGATTCAGCAGCAGCAGTCATTTTTTCTCCTTAGTAGCTGGTGCAGTGCTGTGTTTTTGACTTTCGGCCTGCGAACAGTGCTAACAGCGATGTTTTTAGCTGCTGCTTAGTAATGTTTAGTCTGACCAAGGACTTTCTGAGCCTCATGCTCTGCCAGGGAGAAGGGGAAGCCGGGAGGAAGCAGAGACAGGACATCTGACCCAAACTGACCAAAGAGGTATTCCATACCACAGCACGTCATGCCCACTACATAAACTGGGGGCACTTACCCGGAAGGGTTAGATCACTGCTTGGTCAGGCTGGGTATCGGTCGGCGAGTGGTGAGTGGTTGTATTCTCTTCCCTTGTTGTTTCCCTTATCATTATTATTATTGGTGGTAGCAGCAGTGGTTTGTGTTATACCTTAGTTACTAAACTGTTCTTATCTCAGCCCATGGGATTTACATTCTTTTGATTCTCCTCACCATCCCTCCGGGAGTGTGGAGGATAAAGGGGGGCAGAGTAAGCTAACAACTGTGTGGCCGATTTACCAACTGGGCTTAAACCATGACAGTTCTGTAAGCTGGGTTTCCTTGGCTGCACAACATCCATCACACTGTTACCAATTTCTTCCCAAGTTAAATATCTCCAAATATAACTTACTCATAATCTGCATGAAATGTCCCCAAGTGCCAGGGGAACATTTCCAAACTTTTCTACTGGCTGCGTTCGGGGCTGCAATGAGGTATCCGTATTAGCATGAAATTCATTCATGCAGTCAGGGTTTAAGTAAAACTAATCAGGATGCTCAGAGAAACAGGAAACTAAACCAGCTCAGGATTTAATTCCACTAACATTAGGAACTACTAATTAAAAGGAAAACAACAGCAATGGCCTAGTTTTTCAGGAGTGCTGCAGGACAGGTGAATGAGTTGAAAAAGGAGGCTCTCTTCAAAAGAAACAAAGAACTAACAGGAAATCTCAGCCCCTCTCTGTCCACTCCAACAACAGAGATAATCTCTAGCCAATACATGCAAGCGCTGAAGGAATAAAACAGATACAGCAACCACTCTACCAACAGAAAGATAGCCCTGCAGTACCCTGTCAAGTTAAAGCCAGTGAGAGGATAATAAAAAACCCACACTGCAGGGAAACAACAGGTAAATGCTTTCCTGCTCTCAGCAGAATCAGTTCCAGATTCTGCAAAGCTACGTTCCTTGGTTACTGCAGTGACTCAAATATAGCCAAGGTAAGAGGCTTCCCTGGATCTTTTTTGATTCTCCAGCTCTATTATTTATGTGCTAATAACAAGCAGGACATAAACACAACAGAGAGGCAGAAGCACACACACAAGCAGAGCCTCTTAGATATTATGCAGAAGAACTCATTTAACTGCCCTTCTCTCAAATATTTTGTTCAAATACCTTCAAATTGTGTATGATATCAATCCTCTTGTTCTGGCTATCCTTGAAGTGTATCTGGACTCTCACAGGAAATTCTCCCCAGCCTCTCCTGGTCAGGTGAAATGGAGGTTCTCTGAAAACAAAATGGTGATTCACATTTTGGTTGCAGAAGTGGTATAGCTTTTACCTACTTCCTTTTCAGAAAGCCCGCTTTTCTAGATGACAACTAAAGCTATCTTCAGGTCTGTTATTTACCACAGAGAATGCAATCACAGAAATGATAATTTTATGGCTTTGGACAGCTGAAAACATACTTTCATTTTGCACAAAGGCAAGAAAATATATTTGCACAGGGAAGAAAAAGGCAAAACACGGCTGGATGAGAGAACGCAGGAGACAAGCATCTTCAAAACAGAGAAGACTGGGTAATGCCAAATGAAAAAAAAAAAAAAAAAAAAAGAAAGAAAAATCCTTGTTTAAAAACCCCCAAATCAGCTCTTAGGACACAGCTGCAAGCTGAGTTTTCGATGCAGCATTTTGCCATCACTTTCTGCTGTTCCCTATCTAGTAGCAAGAAGGCACATGCTTCATATAAAGCTAAGTAAACAACATACAGGCAACAACAAATTGCTTTCATTCTCTATGCTGGAAAAGAAAGATGTTTTTATCTATTACATTTACTATTACTGTTTGTATTTCAGCCTGTTGCTTTTGTAAATCCCAAATGTAGTTTTGCAACAGAACAAAACATAAGAGGTTTAAAGGCTATTTTTAGTCCAGAACATTTATATTTACTACAGTGACTGGGACTATGCAACAAGAAAACAATTAACCAGACAGGATTAAAGCAGAAGACAAAAAGCACTGACATCAGATACTAGAAACCGAAAAAGGCACAAAAAGACAGCAGTCCAGTGTAATTCAGTATGTTATACAAGAAATGCAAAGGATTTGTTTTTGTCCTGCTCAGGGCTGCCTGCTCAGAAACATTACTGAGCAATACCTACACCTCTTATCTCAGAGAAGTCTTTCTGGAGCTGCCATTCAGTGCTTTAATTTTGCCAGAATTAAGTTGCTATCCTGTACCTAGGCAGTCTCCCCACCCTCCTGCAGGAGGCAGCTGAACATCCTGTAGAGAATAATTTCTTCAGGATGACACAAAGTAGTTCAAAGGCATCCCGCTGCCTTGTCCAAAAGAGCAAGAATGAGTGATTGACAGGGCATTTGCCTGCAGTGATCAGCAGAGAACTGAGCCCACTCATCTCAGAGTCACAGCTTTGAATACAGGTTTGGGAGGGGACAAAGAAGCTGCTGTTTCTGCAGCACCAGCACCATTACACTGATAGGAAACTCCTTGAAGCATGAAGCCAATGCCACTGATCTATCTACAAGGCAGAAATATTTGGGAGACGGATACAATTTCTTGCCCAACCTCACATTTATCATGAAAACTATGGGCAAAACAGCGTTCTGAGACTTCTCTTTCTTTTCCACACTGGAACGGATGGGAGGTAGAAAACATCTCTTCTAGCAACAGAAGTCTATCCTGCGCAAGCGACAGTGTAGCACATACAGGAGATGCACAAAGTGGCATGAATAACATGAAATGCAACTAATGAATGCTCCTTCTAAGTAGGAAATTAAAAAAACAAAAAAAACTCCAAACCACTGTTTGGCACGTCTGCTACATAAAATCTAATTTATTTTTTGGAGTAAGTCAAGCCAAGCAAGACGTTAAAGACAGACATGGAATACTAAACCAGGAAAAGAAGTTGCTAACTTTGTAAGAAACCTGGCATTGTAAGCCTGGCAAGCACAAAGACTGGAATAGTGACTGCAATTATTCCTTATTACCTCACTTCTACCAGGTCATTTGGCTTGTAACTGGGATGTAGAAAGAACCAAACTTTCTTGACAAAATGATTTATGCTGGGTTCTCTCCTAGAGCCTCGGACATACACCATCCATTTATGGGTCGACTGATCATTTTCTTCCCTCTTGTCAGGGGGAATGTACCTGGCAAAGAAATTAAAAAACAAACACAAGATAAAAATCCCAAATAGCTGAATACCATGAAAAGTATTTGGGCAAAGATAGGCAAAAAAATTGGGGATGGTAAAAATAATACTTAAACCTTGCCCCCTGTACAGTTCTGCTTGTTACTCCTTGACGATTCATCCAGAAAAAGAAAAAGGTCCCACAATCTTCTGTATGCTTCTAACACATTTCCCCTATTTTAGTGCACAACCACCATATGAAATTTAGCTCCTAATTAGGAAGACTTAATAAATATTAACATTCTACCACTGTCATATCCCCTTCCCCATCTTATTCTAAGATACTAGGAAAGAAAATGGCATCAAAACACATCACCAGCAACTCCACTATCAGAAATAAGAGTACTTCTCTTCTAGTAAGAACTCTTCTTATCAATTTTTAAGAAACTCCACAGTAAGCACTTGGTTCTGGGGCCAGGCTTCAGCAGATTTTCAAGATGCAATTCTAACACCATGAGTTTCATCAGGAAATGTTTGCTACTTTCTATGAAAGAGGAAAAGACTGACTTGAGTAGTATAAACAAAACCTGTACGGATTAATTTCCTCAGGTTCTGCTGGACTTTCACAATTCTCCTCATTCTGGTGGTCTGGTGTTAGGGTTTTTTGTTGTTTAAAAAAGCACATTGTCCCTTACACACTGAATTACCCATCAGGACAACTTGTTTTTCAAATTTTCACGGAAAACCTTGGGATTTCTAACCGGTCAGAAAAGGCTCTAAGACTCACCTTGAGAGGAACAGATCTTTAAACCTCCATATATATTTATACACACACTATCTACCTATATATAAAGAAAACAACTACTAAAACACCAGTTCCTGCCGCAAAAAACTTCATGCACACACTCCAGGAGGGCAGCCTTGGGCCCAGAGATTACTCAAGGGCAATACTTCATACATGACAGCCTAGCAATTTTGCCTCCTAATTTTAACCTCCTTTCCCATTCAATCCTGAAATAAAGGACCATCCCTCAGACTCTGGATACTAACTTGGAAACGTTGCCAACCACAATGGTTTTCTTCACATAAAGCCGTGAAGTTTCATCATTTGACAGTCCAGCATTTCGTTGTCCTGGTTTTTGAGAGCTTGAAACACCTGAACTGTCCTGAGGGTAGGGGAAGAAAAAACAGACAAACAAAAACCAAGCATTCTTCTTAAACATCACTTTGTCTGGCACTAGAAAAGTCAGGGGGTGGTAAAAAAAGTAAACCTGCACAGTTAAATGAGATCAACAATGAGATATCCCTAAAAATACTTGAATTGCTATCTAGGCACATTTAAGCAACTCAGGCATGCAACAATGATATACTACCTAGCCAAGTGTATGCTGCACGGCTTAGCCGAGCATACATCATGTGACATACCATGGATCAGAGCCATGATTTCAGCTTGGGTTTCAAAAGCACTGACACTGCCTCACCTGAAAAAAATCAAGCACTGCTAGAATGGCAGCTAGAGTGGCGTCACATTGATGGTCATTAATCAGAAACAAAGCTGCATCTCCCCTTAGTAGCTTCTGAAAATCTATATCTTTCTCACTCCCAGCCTCTGCTGCTTTGAGGGACTCCAGCATTGCTTTACAGTAAAGAATCAAGGCTGGGGTTGAGACAAGAACTCAGCTCCAACTTAAGAGGGAGAGCAATCAGCCACAGCATGCCACTGACATCTAGATAATCCTCTTCAATACTTGGCCATAACAAATCCAGAAAACTTTCAAACAAACTCAGCTATCAAACAGTGGCCAAGACTCCTCGTAAAATGATGACATGACCATTCACAGTGCCAATGCAGGCTGCACTGTCATTTGCACAGGAATGACAGGCTTTGCTATGACTGTTGGATAAAGCCACTGTCCACAGAATAAGGGACTTTCTTCCTTTCGTTACCAACAGAGGTGGTGCTGCAGCTTCCTGAAGTGTAATCCACTGAGCACTCATCAGACGAGGGTCAGTGTAGGGAGCAGTGGATTCTCTAGGAACCACTGCACCTCCTCTGTTAAATCAGTGATGCCCCGAACTGGAGCAAGCAGCCACACAAGGCTGAGATGACTTCTGCTCCTCTTCACTCTCTTAGCCACCTCTGGGCCATGTGATGCATTAGTTGAAGATGTACCAACATGCCACACCCAAGCAATACAACTGCTCCATCAACGTCCCCATGGCAGAAACAAATTATATTGGTCTGGTGGTCTATGATACAGGTGGGTCCACATATATTGTTTATCTGCCTTCTGCTACAGACCGCAGGCAGAGTGTCAGCAAACTGCAGCTCCTTTTATGAAAAGCGTCATGCTGTTCAACAGAGGTAGAATCACTGATCTTTTTGCCATGTATTATTGCAACTTGTTCAGCTGCAGAATGCACTCACAGGCAATGAGATACACCAATCCCTGGTTGGGGTTGGAGGCTGTACTTCTCTAGTAGGCCTGACAGCTTAAATGAACTGAAAGGAAACTGAAGAATTTAATCTCACCTACAAAGGCACATTTCATCAGCAGCCAGTGAGAGAGCCTCCTCAGTGCAGCTAACTGCAGCCAACAGGTAAAGAAAGTATTTCTGTAGCTGCACAGCATGCCATAAAGGGAATGGATCCAAGCCAGAAATAACCCAGAAAAAAGTATAGGGGCACAATGAAAGAAGATGCTTTTAACCTGGGTCAGTCTGGTTCAGTTTAAGCAAACTGTGAAATTAGCACAACAGCAAGCAGTACCACTAAGAGAAAAACAACTCAAACTACACACCCAGGCTCTACCAGTTCATGCTCCCAAGATGAGCTAATCCACTGCTGTCTCTACGTTTTCATCACAAGCTGCTGAGGAGGACAAACCCCAAACTCCTGTGGTTCAACCACTCTAAGCAATCCAGTCCCCATGGGCACCCACAGCCAGGCAGAAGCATTACTTCTTAACAACACTGCTAGGAATGACACATCTTGTTCTTCTCTCCCTTCCTGACCTGACTTCCATCTGCACAGCAAACCCCTTTGCTCAAGCTGTTAAACACCTTCTTCCCCAGAGGCTACCAACAAAGACAGCAGCAGACAGCTGTGCTAACACAAACACTATAACTGCTGCCTAGCCTCTCTGTTGAGCAAGACTGAGTTAAGTTACCCAAGTTGCATAGACTTCAGTTAGCCTTACAGCAAAGCCAGGCTGAGACACTGGGAGCAAGCGATTGGAGAGGGTAAGAAACAGATCTTCAGCAAGGTAGGTGAAAACATGAAGAACTCCTGGTGCCAGCACTGAGTCCAGACAGAGCACACACCTCCAACAACTTGACCACCACTCGAGTTTTACTTTACCCGGCCAGTATTTCTGCTCTGTCTCTGGTCCAGGCTGTTTGTCAGCCGCTCGTCTGCATCCAAGTTGCCATTGTCTTTGTCCAGGAGAAAGTCATTGTGCTGAGAGAGCGAGTCGCTCTCGGAGTGGTTGGCAGACGGAGTGTCTGAGCCCTGGTTAGCTGGAGACGACGACCTAGAGGGTGATTCCAAGAATTTCTTGATTGAAGGGTGATTAAGAATTGTCGCATCACATGACCTGGTCCCCTGCAACAAAGAGGTCAGGCAAATCCAGTCACTATTTACCTGCAGCCCAGATAAAAGCTGAGCAAGAAAAGTCAATGTATGAAGAAAGAGCAAATATTTAATCAGCTGCCCCAGGGGAAAAACACATGCTGCAGAAGATAAAAGCTTGAGTTGGTTCTACAAAAACATCACTGCTAATTGAACTTGTTTCTTTACACCTTCTGATCTCAGAAACCCACCTGGCTTTGGAAAGGAGAACTGCAGCCGACTCAAATACCTACTCAAAGTCCCTTTGAAAATAACATCTTTCCTGTGCAGACACCCAAGGTTTTTTACTATACACAGAAAGGCCACAAATGCATCAAGCTCTTCAGTTTTGATACTCACTGGCAGCCCTGTTAATGCCTACGAGTCAAGATACACATTAGCTCCCTGTCTGCTCCCAAAGCTTAATAGAGGATGAAGAATAATGCACATAGGGGTGCTTGCAAATTTTCCTCAAAATGGACACCTTGGAGCTAATCTATGATTCTCCTAAACCTGCAAAAGGGATGACAGGGTGGGGGAGTGTTTAGATTTCTTTGGGATTTTTTTTTTCCCCATTACTGTGACAAAGCCCTCACCTCATCTTTTATTTTCCTCCTGCATTTGCCTTTAACCTCAGAAGTAGCAAGGAAAACACCCATCACTCAAAGCAAGTGTTCTTTGTCCACTTCTCCTCCCAGACACCAGTCCTCCCTGACACCTTGGTTTGATGATGAATCAAGTCAGCAGAAACATCTCTCTGTCAGCAGCAGAGTTCCAACAGACAGGCTCGCTCCAGCTCCCAAAGCTGCAGACTCCCACTGGAATTGTACTGACAGTTTTTCCCGCATGCAGTACCAGCTGAAAGAGGCTTTCTTCTTCCCTGCCTAAAGCACCCAGGTCAGCCAGGCTGGCACAATGATTCATGGGGACAGGGCACGTCACAAAGAAAAATAAATGAAGAAACTGATTTGGGATATTTTTGTTTGCTTGCTTGCTTTTTTTCCTTCCCAGGGTTATCTTTAATCTATGTAAATTCCCTGATCTAAAAATCTGCCAACATGAGAGGTGGTGGCATGGGGACAGACACCAGCACCACTACTGGAGCAGCAGAACTGCTCTTGAGAGGTGTTAGCAGGAGTGGAGTTAAACACTGTCCCACTTGGACTTTGAAAATTCGTTTGAGAGCTCTCTTTACAACTGTCCATTAGGTACATGAGCAAAGTAATTACCAACTCTCAATTACATACTTAAAGTTATATCCATATATCCAACAGCTGGGACACTCATGCAACATAACACAAAAAAAAAACCCACACAAAAACCCTAAACCACCACCAAGAACCTTTTTCTTTTTTTTACCTCTAGTCAAGCAAAATTACCAACCCCTTTTTCACTGATTTCTGAGAAAACGTAATAAACTGTAATCATAAGGAATCATAAGCCTCAAAACCCAGAAGCACCGGGTTGAAGAACTATTTATGTTTATGAGAACACGTTAGGTATTTGCAAATCATCTTCCCAGAAGTTCTGAATTGGACTACAAAGACTCCCCGTTAACCACACACTGAAAACAGACAACAAAGAAAATTGAAACCAGTAACGATTTCAAAAGAGAGAACTGATGTAGCCTACATGCAAATTAGAGAAAATTAAAAATGCAATCAAAGATACAGCTACACTAACCATAAGCTCATAAAAACTACAGGAAAACTAAATGAAGCAAGGATGCACCAGGAAGTTTTGTGAATACTTTGAAAGAATTACAAAAGCTGCTTTTTCTGGCAAGTGTGAAAAATCAGCAAGGACGAAAACAGCCTGCATGGCAGAACAAGTAAAGAACAGGGACAGCACAGCTCCTCTTAACACAGGATGACACTGAAAAAAAGCACCTTCCATGATCGCAACCTAGATGACATTCTTCAGCAGCCTACACAAAAATTAAGGAGGATGAAAGATCTCCAAGCCTCCCTGTACTACCATAACCTTTTTCAACTCCAGTTGCTCAAGTATGGTGAGGGTAAAACAAGCTGGACCTTTTTGGTCCTACACCATTCCAAGTCTTCTGGAAATCACAACAGGAAAACCAGGAGTAGTAGTGCAAGCCACTGCTCGGAAGAGAAATTCCCACGGGACTAGAGTAAAACTCGGGTTTGCAGCACCCATCTCCAGCTTCCAAAAATCAGCTCAGGTCTTTACTGGAAATAAGATCAACTCCCTGAATTCAGAAGATAACTGAATACTGACCCTGGTAGTGAACTGCATGTCAATGGGGAGTCTGCATGAGTTATGAACACCCTGTAATCACCAGCCCATTAGGGGCAGAGCGCTCAGAACTGGCGTTTAATGAATAGGGTTTGGGTTTTTTTTTAAAAGCAGGGTATGTCAGAAACTAGAACCAAGGGCTGTTCAAGGACTTCTCAACTGCTCCTTGAAGACCACCCTTTGCCAAGTACCCAAGCCCCAGCTAGTGATGCACAGATCTCCTCTCCCATTGCCACCCCATTTGCAGTTAGTATTCTACCACTTCAGAAATTAACATTTCAAAAATCACACATCAGCTGAATAGCCAGTGAACTACAATTACTTCTTTGCAAACACCCCCTGAAGTCTTATTATTTCCAAAGTAATTTTTACCTCTCCAGCTTTAAGGAGACCAGCAGATGCGTAATAGTTAGCCACAATACAGGCACGCAGCTTATCCATCATCCTCCTTGCTTCAATCAGGCGCTACAAAAAGAAGAGGTAACATATGGTAACAGATAACCAATGCAGTAATCCCTCCCCCAAACACTGTTACACAAGGATCATATGGATTTTTAAGAACAAAACCTTTATACCTGATCTATAACTTCAATTTCGTGTTCTTTACTCTTCATTTCGACAGCAAACTGCTCTTTTATAATTGTCTCAATCTTCTGCACAGCAACATCTCTAGCTGTACAAGGCCACCCATGGAAACAAAGAAAAAGGAAGTATTTAAATTCCTATTTTTGAGGCTATATTTGAAAACATAAAGATCAAAAATTGGTTTGGAGCGAGAAGCGAAGGGATAATAACACACACGAAAAAAGGGAAGGATCATTTTTCTGCAGAAGTTATTTGTCTTAAGAAAAAACACATGTATCTTTAAAAGCTGGCTTATGTGGAAAGTTATTTTTTTCCTTTTTAGAGCTGAGATGACAAATAACAGAAGATGGGAAGCAAAGGACCAGTCTGTTTACTTCTGTCTCAGCAAAGCTGTAAACAGTAAAAGGAAAACTGAAGTGTGCTATGGCCGAGTGCAGTTACCGCTGCGGTTGCGCAGGAGTTCACTGGAACACCATGCACATTCTTCTGCTCTCTCGTCCGATTCACATCCAGGAAATCAACACCACATATTGCAGCAATAATAGGGCCAACTAATACTTTATATATTCAACACAGCCTGAACATGGTGCAGCCTTCTCTGGAGTGCCTACAAGCCTTTTATTACCCACACTGGAAACTACGTTATTGAAAGCTGGTATACCTCTTACAAAATTCAGCACGGCAGTCAAAAATTGTTAGCCTTTCAGCAGGCGATTATTGACTTTGGTGGACATCATGTAGTTTAGTATTTCAAACTGTGTGAATACTTATGGCAAACCAGCTGCTAAGAAGGAAATTGGCATCTTATTCTGTTATTTCTAGAACAAGTATAAACATAAGAACAATTCTTTCTGCTCTACACCTACCGCAGACTTTAATATTGCCCTTCCTTTAAGTCACCTCCATTACATCAAGCGGGTTCAAACAACATCTGTTTTTATCAAGTTCTAAGCAAGAACTTGGAAAAGCAGGAACTGCACTTCTAAAAGAAAGCCTGTGGCAGAAGTAGAGTGACCCCACTGCAAAGCAGATCAGAGAAATAGCCTGGCTTCCTCTGAGAAAATGTCACGCTGTTTCTACAGAAGGCAACAGCGCCTAGACTCTGTTTTGAGCTTCAGAGGAAGCATTTGTTTTACTAAAGGGTACATATGTTTGAAGAGGTTTCTAATACCCCAAAAGAAAGAATAAAGAAATCAAAAGCAAGTCAAAACTTTGCTGGTGCGTTCCAGTTAGCATACATAATTTTACTGTCTAATCAGGTACCTACAACAACACTAAAGCAACTGATGCTTCTATAAGCAAGAGAGGACTCCTAAACATTTTAACTTATTTCCAGATACCCGTACATAGATATTCTAGGACCAGAAATAGCTCGAGCCTACATTAAAACAGAATTGTGTTTGAATTTGTACAAGTAACGCAAAATTAAAACACAGAGGGATATAATTTTCCTCCAGTTATGAACACCTTGCCTAGGAAATTAGCATGTAAGGCTACACTTCAAATAACCCTAAAAAGATTAAGATATGAGATGCACAGTTCAGACAGGACCAACTACATCTCTTCCCAAGACTGATGCCATGCAACCAGTATTATGACAATTAAAGCACTTTAGTGTTTGTGATTGTGCTACTGAGGCTCTTAAGAACACTTTATTTTCATTTTTTTCAAAGCTTAGCATCAACCACACATCCTAATTAAGATCATGGTAGTGAAATTTGTATACTTAAGGAATTCCTGTATTGGAGACCATCCATAAGAGGAAGAAAGAAGCCAATTCAGAGGAATCACCTGAACAGAAAGCTTGCTCTGGGAAGGACAGTTTTCCAAGGCACTGAGACTTCACCTGCTAATTAAGACCTTCTGAAAAGCTGCTTCACAAAAAGTGGATTAAAAACCTGTCTGCAGTCCCTGGGACACTCCACCAGGGAGGGTGGTGACTTCTGGCAGCCAGGCAGGGCAGGCAGCTGGGAGTAGTGACGCTCTTCTGCGACAGCCAGCTCCAGCAGAGCTCCATTGTCAGGGTCCCTAAATAATCCAGCAGATAGGATCTGCCCAGCAACACACTGAACTCAGAGTTCAGGCTCCTCAGACTTGTTCAGCTGTACACCACCCTTCAAAGCATCACCCATGAAGCCATCATCTGTCCCTCTCCAATCAGCAGCTCTGGCATCCTGCTGTTCCTGGATTATCTTCAGATCCCACAGACAGCTTCAGTTTTCTCACCTCCCTGTTTGTCAGCTCTTCCCATCATGATCCTCTCACATAGCTATGCTATGCCAAAAATCACTATCCTACTCCCTGTCCCAAGGGCAAGAAGCTCTACTCTCATTTGCCCAGAGATGACTGCAACCTGTCCCAGGCACCCTGCCAACAGGCTGGTTCTCGAAGCAAGCATATCAGAGCATGCCAAATACAAACCTACTCATCCAACTACTCTCTCCACTACACTTCTTTATCCACCTTCCTTTCAGTCAGGTAGCTGCTGCTCCTCCTCCTTTGCACCTTTCAAACCCCCTTTCTTCTCCCTAACTTACCCCCTTCTACACTGCTCCATTTCATTTTATCTGCCTATTCCTGCAAACATTTGCCATCCTTAGGAGGCAGTCTAGCTACTGCAGGGTCATGGATACCCCCTCCGCCATGCTGTACTGCAATCCATATCCCCCAAATGTAAACTGCCAATATTTCTGGAAGCAGATTTCAATCGCAAAACATACAAAACAAATGCACAGGATGGAGCACACCTCACCATGGATACCTGCTGAAAAGATGCACTGACAAATACTTCAGCAAACAAGAACGAAAGAACAGGTGAGGCACTGGAGGGCCTGTGCTCTAGCTGCTATCATGCACCAAAGTCTGCATCCTCAAGCCTTACACCTCAACCAGCAGGTAGGAACGGCCCTGTGTATGACAATCACATCATCATTTGGTGATACAGATCACCAGCTCCCTTGCTCAGTGTCTGCCCTTTGACCCCTTAGCTCCCACTCCAGTCCTTTCCTGACCTGTCCTAGAAAGCATGTGCACTCACAGCATTCCTAATCCCACCTGGAAGATCTCTTCAGCTCAGAGAGCTCCTACCTGACTGTTCAGCTGCCTTGTGGCGCTTGCTGGGATGTGTGATGGTGATGTCCTCATAGTCAGGGTCCTTCTCCACAATCACTCTCTTCATCCCAGACATGTTCTCTCCACTAGTCCACTGAGAGGAAAAATAAAAGCATTAACTTCACCCACAGTGACCTTCTGGGCAGGCTTCAACCCCTCACCACAGGGAGACATCTCCTTCCCCTGGCGCTACAGGTTAACCCCATATCTCAGCACTGGTCCAGGAGCTTCAACTGCTTCACAAGCAATGGGAGCTCATCCCAGCCCGTGTGTCGCAATGGCAAACTGCTTCCTGCTGCAGCAAAGGGCCCCCTGAGCCCCGCTGCCAGAGTGCTCTGCACTGGGACCCTATGGGTGAACTCGGGAGAGCTGGGTTTACCTCAGCGCCAGCACCGCCGAGCCGGGTTTACCTCAGCGCCAGCACCGCCGAGCCGGGTTTACCTCAGCACCGGGTTTACCTCAGCACAGGCACCGCCGAGTCGGGAGCCCACCCGCGTGGGGACACGCGAGCTTCAGAGCCGGGCGGGCACAGGCGCCCCGACACTACCCCTTCACCAACGGGACACGCCGGTTTAACCTCAGAGCTGCGCGGGAAGGGGCAGCGCGTCCCGCAGCCCCCCTGAGGGGGGAATCGCGGCCCCGCAGCGCGGGGTGAAGCGGAGGCCGCGGCGCTCCGGGGGCCCGGTACCGGGGGTCGCTGTGGGCGGGGCAGAGCCCGCGCGGCCAGGCCCACGTGCCGCTCCCCTCCCCCCGCCCGCGCACACAAAGCCGCCGCGGCAGCGCGCTCCTCCCTCTCTCCCCCTCCCGCCGCCGCTCCTCACCCGCCCGCCGCCGCCCGGCCCTGCCGCCGCCACCGCCTGCAACGGCCGCTCCCGCCCCGCTGCCCTGCGGACGCTCAGTGCCGGCCCCCGCCGCCGCGTCCCGCTGCCAGAGCCGCCGCCGCCGCCATGAGCGTAGGGCCGTACGCCGGGCTGCCCGTCACGGCTGGGGCGGGGCCCGCGCAGGCGGACAGCGGCGGACGGGCGGGGCGGGCCCGCAGACCGCCCCAGGGTGTGGGGTGGGGAGCCCGAACCTGGCGGAGCTGGGCGGCAGTGCTCGCCTGAGGGGAGTCTGAGTGAGGTGGGCGGGAAGGGCGTCGGTGGAGCTCGAACCTGGCGGAGCGTGCAGGCGGTGCTTGCCTGCCGGGGAGTCTGAGTGAGGGGGGCGGGAAGGGCGTCCGTGGAGCCCGAACCTGGCGGAGCGGGCGGGCAGTGCTCGTCTGAGGGGAGTCTGAGTGAGGGGGGCGGGAAGGGCGTCGGTGGAGCCCGCCGGCCTTGCTCCGCGCTGCAGCCGTGCCGCTGAGGTAGCGGACGGTCTGCCGGCAGCAGTTTGCCCTCAGCCCGAGGTCAGCGGCGCTGTGGTGTTTCCGTTTAGATACGTTAATGTATTGGTCTAATACCGACTCGCTGGGCGAAACAATTTTGTTTGAATAAGTAATAAAATTTGAGGAGGACATTTTAGTTCAGTGGAAGGATGGTGATTATCCATGAACACCCACAAAATCCCCATAAGAAACGATGTGTGGGCTGACTGAGGCGCCGGTACCAACAGCCTGCGAGTGTCACCTCAGGGCTGGGATGGTGGCCCCAGGCGGCTCTTGCCTTGTCCACACCAGGTCCATCCAAGGGAGGTTTTGCACTGATTCATTAAAGATAGGCCTCTAAAAAAATCTTATAGCAGCTTCATACTCACTATATTTCATGGTGTCTCAAATCGAGCTGTAATTGTCCAAATTGGCATATATATCCTGCAGTTTGTGTTTGGTTTTGGCCGGGCTGTAACACCTCTTTGAGGTGTGGCTAATTGCAAGTAGTACTTTGGTCTGTGGTAGTCCCATGCGTCATACATAGTGAGTTGCTAACAAGTATAAATTAAAGTCCTGCTCTTACATGTATTTGCAAACTCATTATGAGGCCACTAATTAGCAAGTGTATGCTGAATGTTCAAGGCTTAGCCCTGAAAGTCTTCTTTTTGTTCCCATTTCAGGACCACTGCTACAACACGTTTCTGACTTGCCAGGCAACAAACATGAACCATGGGAAATTAATGGAGGCTCTTCCTGTATTCATATTTGTGTCATGCTCATCAGAAAAAGTATGTATACAGTATAGTTCAATTTCATTTTCTTCCTTTTTCCTAATGCAAAGAGGCTGTTCATTGTTAACATATACTGCCAGTTGAGTCTGTTTAAAACTTAAAATATCTTAAGGTGGGCTTCCAGCCCTCAAGACTATTTCCATTGCCTTGCAGTCTGTGGATTCCCTTTCAGGCAATATTACTTCAGGAAAATGAACTTCTGTAAGCATTGAACTTGGTCATAACATACTTGTGGCACTACAGCAAGAGCCACTTGGTTGCTGTAAATGAGCCTGGCCACACTGTAGAACTGCAGCAGACACTTGGCTTGCCAAGTTTTATTTCATGTTAGAAGGTATGTGAAAAACACCACGTATCTCAGAAGTACAGCATACAGACTCATCTCTCTGGGGGCAGGTATGAAACTGTTGAAACAAGTGAAGCTACTTCAGTTTTCTGCATCTCAAAGCTGCAGAACATGGAAGATGATGCAGTATCATCATGTCCATTTAAGTTATATTAAAATGCAGAATGCCTAGTACCATTTCCATTAAGAGCGGCTCTTTCCTTGTACTCATTTCTCTGTGTCGGAGAGAAAACCACTATATTGACTGTCAGGGTCTTCAGCTTTTGGTATATCCAGAAAACCCCATGGCTGAATACCTCACACGGGGAGTAGACTTGTGATACAGATCACATTTCAGTGGGCTACAGAGCAAAGCTATGGAGGCTGTATTCGGTATTATCTAAAAGAAATGTTTTTGGGAAGAAGGCAAGACTAGGATTATGTGGAGGGCAAATTCTGCATCTGAGGTACAGAACACACATTACAGGGAAGAGGAAGCCAGGAGTACAGCTAGAAAAATATGTGAAGGATGGACGTAATCTCTAAAAATGGGGTATTAAACCAAATACTTTCTTTCCATCAGTTCTACTGTGGTAGTATCACTCCATCACAGTCTGAACCCTTACTCTGCCATCAACAAGTGGGAACTCAGGATGGCCAAGCACCAAAATTTAGGGGAATAAACATTCTATGGGATTTTTCCCAACCTGTCTTGTTGCCGGTCACCTTCTTAGTTTTATGTTACCTTTTCCTGATTTCCCATACCAGTTTTGTCTTTCAAGTCCATTCACATCCTTTTCCCATCATAATACCCAGGCCTAGCCAGTATTTCACATCCCACTTCCCTGCTGCTTTATCAACTTTTCCCGTTTTCATTCTCAGTTCACTCTTCTGCCTCACAGCCTCCAGATTGCTTTTATTCATATCAATAGTAAGTTCCATGCTGAGGACAGAAAGATGTGCAGGGAGAACACCTTCACTGCGAGACAGAAGAACAGATAGATACAGAGACTGCAATGGGGCAGAATCGTTAAATGCCTCAGAGGAAACAAAGAGTTTCTTCCTTGCAGCACCAAGCCCCACTCTGGAACTCCTCATAACCTACAAAAAACACAGTGAACTATTCAAAAGGCAAATGTTTATTAGGTACACTGAACTTTAAAAAACTTTCAAAGATTTATGCAAGAAATATATTTAAATATAACAGGTGTTATTGCAGTTGTGCTACATTACAGAATCACTTTCCTACTGCCAGCACAATCTGAAGACTTTAATGTTATATGCAAGATAATGTTACACTGACTCTGGCACACAGTAAGTGGTCTGCACTTTTTCTGTTCAAGTGTCCTTTGTGCTGCACCGGGTTGTTCTTGAAGACAGTATCAGCTCTTTGCAGAACTATGCCTTTAATGTTTCATTAAATAAAGGAACTGGCAAGGAATAACAAAATGCTGTTTTCCTCAGCAAAAAGGAAAATCAAAACATGATTTCAGGTGAAGATATCATTGGAGTAACAGTTCAGGAGGTAAACTCTCTTTCCATGTCCAAGTAGCTCCTATTAATTCAACTCCAAATTGCTACAGGTGCACCATGAGGAGAATGACTCACAGGTCCAGCATTTACACAAATGAAATTGGTAATAATACATTACATTCAAGTCTCTTGATTTCCTTATTGTCACGCTGCACCGTATTATTGCTTCATATTATGTATATTGAACAAGAGGTTCATGACTGACAAGTCAGAGTGTTCAGAAAGAGTGTAGAGGCTGCTGACTAAAACAAGAAACTGTACATGTTAAGGACAGGAAGTCAAAGACTGAACTCCAATCCTCTGCGACTGTGGAGCACTGAAAACAAAGAATCGGAAGAGACAAACACTGATTTCCCTACTTTAAATCTGCCACAGCCTGTAATAATGGAAACATTCGAGGCATATTCTAAACAAAAGGTTTAACTATTACAGTTAACAAATGGTAAGATTTATTTCTCTTAGAAGGGTATCAAGAGTCTCGACAGTAAGACTGATCCTAATAACGACAACAAATTGGGAGAAGTAATCCAAGCTCTTTCACAATCGATAAAAACACGTGAATTCAAGGCACAGGTCTTTTCAAAATTAACACACAGTACTTTCTTTGGAACTAATAATACAAAGTAAGCCATAATTACATTATCAACATGCTGTACAGAGGAGCATTTATGTGCATTACTTATAACAGCTCTATCAGAAAAGGATTTCAGAATTATTCACATGCACCGATAGGCACACATAAACATACAAGCATGGCCTGGAGCATTACAGTAGAAAAAAAGAAATGGCCCTGTAAATACAAGTCCTTAAGTAATGTTATCAGGGCTATATACTTTATGTATAATGTTAGTTAGGGAAGACAGCCAGTGTGCAAAGAACATCCAAGTCACACATCTGGTTTGAGGTTGGTAGGAGGCTGTTGACTTGTGGCAATGCTCACAGCACTGACACAGTCATAATGAACTGACAGTCAGAAGCATTTTTATTAATGCCACCTGAAATAATGCAACACTGAGGAAACTTGTGTGCTAGGCATGTTAAAATCACTGCTTGGCCCCCAAATCAGATAGCAAATTTCTGCTTAAAAATCTGATCTTACATTGTAGAAGCTTTTTATGAGTGTATGTTGCTCAGATTTCTTTAACCAGACACAACGAACCATTTCGTTTGTACTTTCTTCTGTGCATGAGACTACATTCAGATCAAAATACTCATTTTGCCCCACAGTGCAAAGTCTTGTGAGTTTCTTAATGCTCTTGAATTGGCTTTTGCCATCTTCAGTGGTAGACAAATAACAAACCAACAAATCTACATATACTTCCCTAGTTGGACAATTAGGAAAAATGAACCTCTGGCTTTCCTGAACATTGCCACTAGAAGACCATGAACATATATGCACCTTTATTGCTTCAACTTAGTTCAGTGTGTAGACAACATGAAACATTTTTACCACCTGAGTTTCAAATTGGAATTGCAAACTTCCCAGCATCCAGAACATCTTGGTTTCAGCAAGCCCAGCCAAATGCACAAAGCCCAAGCACACTGTGTCATCTCTCATCCCACCCCAATGAGTTTCTCTCTTGCCTCTCTCTTCAGGGCTGAACTAAGTTCCCAGCTTTGCCTAACCACTGAGAGCAACAACTCCAGTTCACCACTGTGCCTTGGGGCAGGAGGGAAACCTGAAGTCACAGGGAATGGGACTGCTTCTTGTTTTGTCCTTGCAGCTCGAATAAAACAAAAGCAGGATAAACTGAGATATCTAAGATAATGTGGTGCAGTCAACTCTTTTGAGGAAGAAGCTGGAGCACAGGTGAGCAAACAGAGGTGACCATAGCTTCCTCTGAACCTCTTGTCAAGGTGAGCACCTCCTCTTCCTACATCATCAACCTCTCTCAAAAAATTGCAGTGTTAAAAATACCATTAGAAAGCTTGATTATTAGTAAGGGTCCATGTCAACAATCTGCATTAAAGATATCTCTGCTGCAGAGAGTAGAAACAAAAGCAATCTTTGACAAGAACTGCATTGGTGCCAACTAAAACAAAACAATGCTACAACTCTGGACCCTTGGTGCTAGAGTGGCAAGCAGAGTGCCTTAATCCTCAAAATGCATACCAGACACATAGTATAAAATTGATCAACTTATGGTACAAGTGGAAGAGATTCCACAAATTATGTCTACAGAAGCATTACCAAGAAGGGAACCTACAGGGAAAACTAGGTGCTTACTAGGCAATGCTACACACTTGATGGCTGTAAAACGAGGGAATGCACGGTATATCTAAAAGCAGGGGGCTATATGCTGCATTGTAATACAGTCCTGAAGTTATCTATTCAGAATCTTCTAGAAGCCATGCTGCAAGGAAGCATCAACTTCCTTTTCAATTAACATCATATTGCTAGGAACAGAAGGATGTAATTCATGAAGTGGACATCAAAATGGAGCTGAAAACCATTTACTCTCATTTCTTTTTAAGAGTGAAATGCTTAAGAGGTAATTAATTATCTGTTTAGTAAACTATTAGCCCTCTTCCCATGTATAGTTAGACGAAGTTACATCTTTATGCAGGTATCTCTACTTCATAGCTACCAAACCTATCACCATTTATGATGGAAATCTTTTGATTAGACTAGATGGCATTAGTTTCTCTCCTAGCCAAAACAAAAAAAAACACCCTAAAACCCACAACCAGAAACCACAAAACTTGCTGCTCAAGCCCATGAACTGTAAGCAGTTAGAGATGCATAACAGTGAGAGTTTAAATCTTTGAATTCATCTGTATCCAAGTGAAATGCATTAGAGAACAGGTGGCTCAGGAATGCAACTTCCAAATCAACGCATCCTTCTTTGAAAAATGGTACATTTTCATTAAACCAAAGTTGAATTGTTCTTTTCTAGTGCATCTAAAAAGTAACCTTTCTAACACAACAGGCTGTAAGTGCAAATTATTTACAGAGTTAACAAGCAAGGAAATCATTGCATGAATAACTGCCACTTGAGCAATGCTCCAAACTGTAACTGCTCAGCATTGAATACAGGTTCTCAAGAATTCCAAGCAAAGTTTTCTTCTACAGCTACATTTCTGCATTTACTGGTTCATTAAACACTGTCATTTTCAACGTAATAGGTAACAGTATATAAATCGTTAAGAAAAGCAACTAAACTATAAAATAAATCTTCAAAACCATGGAAAGCAGTATCTTGTTATTTACAGAGTAGTGCAGTATTATAAACACAGATTAATTACAAGATCCCTATACATAAATGTCATTGTTCTACACCTACAGAATGAAGAATGTTTCAAAACAGTTCAGCATGACAATCAACATCATGAGTCTTAATACAAACAATATGGGAATCAAAGGAGAGCATTTTTGAAATTGCATCTCTAATTAAGTGCTCCTATAATTTTTACATGTTCAGTTACAATGATGGCACAAGTTATACACAGTGTTAGTACACAATATCAGTTACTGGGCAATTACCATTGCTATCAACGGACCTTATTCACAGGTAGTGAAATCACCTCTTCAAAGTAACATTTGGTGAGCAGAAACACAAGAAACTTAGAAAAGGATTAATTAATCCGATTCATTTGTCTTACATTCCCAGGGGACTTTCTTTTTAGGGCAATGTGAATGTACATGCTCAGGGACTGAATTCCTAATTACATCACTGATATCCAGAGATTTGTATTTTATCAGTATTCTTAACATATACAAAGCAACATTTGGTATTCAGCCAGAAACTGAAGTTTGTGTCCTTTCCTGAGGTTACAAGTTAATGCATCACTAAGTACAGCTCCCAGTGCTCTTTAAAAGTCACGACCATATGTTACTCAAAGTGATGACTCCCAGTTTGGCACAGCTTCACTGAGGGTCAGAATTTCCATCTCATGAAGAAATACTCTGAGAAAACAGATGAGGATAGTCCAGTGGAACAAACAACGTTCCAGAGATGGTGTTTGTTTTCACCCTCCTGAGCAAGCATGGAGACCAGAACCCTGAGGCCAGGGCTGTCTCTGCAGGGGCCTTGTGTTTTCCTTCTGCCCTGGCACTGACCAACTTCCCTACTGGCTGCTGTCCTCAGAATTCCTTTGAAAGGCAGCTCCTGAGGATTTTGGTGATTAACAGGAAATTGGTACACAGACAATCCTATTCATTTTCCAACTCTCAAGTGCTATTTCAGTTTTTATGAACTTGTGCCTCAACTACACAACTGTATACTGGAAATAAAGAGACCTAGTGCAGAAACCTAGGGAGGACTTGAAAAGAACCAAAAACATTTACTTTAAAAAAAAAAAGGGGGGGTGTGCATGTCACAATACAGCCGCTTCTGAAGCTTCAAAATGACCCAAAACACGTTACGTGGGAGTTTCCTCATATGGCTATGTGGACATGTCCACAGATATTTTTTCTGGTGACAGGAGGGACCTTTCCAGAACTTCTTTATCTGTGGCCAAGCAGCTTATACGGTAGTTTAATTGTGCTAGAGTAAGCGATTGTCTGAAGAAAGGCCAACAAATACTTGGCAGGTACTCTGCCATCTCTGCAGATGAGATACCCAAAAGATCAATTTGTAACCTGTAGGATGCAACCCCATTCCCTACGTCTACCATCAGGCAACTTATAATGTGATTCATAAAAGCAGTAGAATCCAGAGGTCAAGATCCTTTACTTCTTGAATAGTTTAGAGACACTCTGCAGTGAGCCAAGAGCAAACCCACTAACTTTCAGACTTCAGCCATTACTATTCAGAAAGTTAAAAACTGGGATTCCAGACTTGCTGCACGGATGCGTGCCTGCACCCCAGCGGTCGCTAGTTTTCCATGTCATGTAGCCTTGTGCTTCTGATGAACGCTTAACAACACTACAAATAAGGCCCATAGCGCTAAGGTACATGACTGTTACTGCAGTGAGTTGCAGTGGCTCACTGAACAACCAGTTTCTCCTTCGAAAAAACACATTCCTCAAAGATTCTGTCCCACAGCCTTTGTTTGGTTTGGTTTTGTTTGTTTGAATTCCAAACCATGCATGACCTGACATAAACTCTACTTGGTTAAGGCAAGTAATCTGCTTGTAAGAACGCTGCGCATATGAATTATAATTATGTAAGCTTTTAAACTGTAGGTAGTTATCTTAGATGATTCTTTGGAATTGACCTGCCCGTGTACTTTTCCAATTAGCAGAACCTGAAACACCTTACAGATAACACTTCTTAGGAAACAGGCACAAATGCTTGTGAAGGCACTTTCCCCAAAAAGCTTCCAAGATTTTAATTACTAAGCACACATAGGGCAAACTTTCTGAACACTAGTACAATGTACTGTTACTGCTCTTCTATCAGAGCCCACAGTAGAGATAACTGAACTCTGGTTACTGGACAGATTTGCAGACTTGTTTTGCAATTTACATTAACTCTTTTTCTAAAGGCACAGGATATAATTTTCATATGACACTCAGGCAGGGAAAGGACATTCTCCCGCTCCAGGAATCTTTAAAAAGCCTGTCTTGCAGCAGACCACTGGTTTCATTCGTGCCATCTTCTTTTTTTCCAAGACAAAACTACAGTTTAAAGCCTTTTTCATTATATCTATGAATCGTCACACAGCCGTGATACGATACTGGCCTGGGCATGGCTGCTACTCCCGTGATAATGCCCGTTGCAGGGTCGTAACAAAGAATAGTGTCTGTGGCTTCACCATTTTCTCGTCTTCCACCAAGGATATAGATTTTTCCGTTACACACAGACATGCCACAGTTCTCCTGTTTCAAAATACACAAAGAAATACATGATTATTTCAACAGCAAGACCTCAATTCCTGCATGTCTATCCCAGTGCAGAAGGACTGCATTGTGACTATAGTTTGCAAACAGACTGGCCTATACTATTCCCTCCTGGAAGGGGCAATGCAGAAAATCGTATTTTTCTGCAGTAATTTGGGAAATCAGCAGCACAATTCCTCAGAAAAGACTATTTCAGGTCTAGGCCTTCACTACACATAGCTCAGACAAGGGATACAACGGAATACAGCTAAATTCTGTACTTACCATTCAAACATCTGAGAAAAGGAAAGGAGAAGAGAACAAAGGTTTTCAGAAGAGGGACCACAGTAAGTAGTATTAATGCAAAAAATGGTAACAAGGAGAAGAGCCTCAGAGAAGTAACAGATAATGAAGAGGGATGCAAACGGGAGAGGAAAAGAGTTATGACTAAGAAGAGAGTGCATGACAAAAAGACAGCCCTATGTCTTGCTTGAAGCAAAGAGATAGGATTTTATTTCTCCTTAAAAGCAGGCATGGAAAAAATCTTCTGTTAAATACAGAACACAAGCCAAACCAGAGGAATAGAGGGAAGGCCAGCAAAAAGGCCTTTTTGTAAGGTGAGCACAATAGAGCATGCGACTGATGCTTTAAAAACATCAGGAAAATCAGCTACGCACACACTTCACCACCATGGGGACACAACTTTAAATTCTACTCAGTGTTCCATGTGTGGAAGTGATACTGCTCTTGCTGCTGAAGTCAGACACTCTATGCTATACAGTGGGGTTTTTCTCACACTGTAAAAACTGCCTCAGTACTTTTTGCCTGAAAGCTCTAATCAATTATATGCACATGACTATCCTCAGTCTAAATTAAAACATGCAGTAGAACTTGACAGAGATGGATTTTATACAATTAAAACATCATCCATTACACTGTTACACTGTTCTCCAACAGTAACTGCTCTCAAACAAGAAGCCTGGACTCTAACAGTGACAGCCAGCTGAATGCTACTAGTTTAGAAGCTTCTGCTTCTGTATGGGCTTCAATTACATAGATGAAGCATAGCAAGAATGGAATCAGATGCCATTTTAACAGGGTTAAACAAGTATGCTCATTTCACACCAAGATGCTTATGTAAAAAAATACCTTTCAGATGTCTGCAGGCCTTTTAGTGTTAATTACCTGTCTGCTGAATGTATTCTGTACATGCATCCAGTAGTCCTCGATTGGATCATAGCAGTATATTGCTTTGGTAAGCCCACCAGCAACATAGATCAGGTTGTTTAAAGACACAGCCGTAATACATCTTTTTGCAATGGGGATAGTTGCACGGAGCAACCAAGTATTAGTATCAGGATCGTAAGACTGAACCTGAAAGCAAATACATGCATTTCAGATTAAAAACCAAACTCACAAACTAACCTGGCACACCCACACAGTTATACAAGGAGAGCCAAAGCAGAGATACCTGGTGGGCAATATCCCCCCAGGAAAATTAAGGTAATATAAATACAGGTCTCTATATCAATAATGTCTACATATTCACTATGTTCAACGTTATTTTCTTAACATTCAAGTTTAAGAATTCACAGAACTTGTGAAGCCAATGACAGTACCCATGAGGAAGCCCACAGTAACAGCATCCTACTGAGTTAACGTTTTCTACTCTATTCTTTATTGTATTACTGTAGTTCCATACTCCGTTCAACAGAACAGTTATAACAGATCTCTCTCTGATCTGTTTTTAAACCAGCAATACTGTTTACCATGGATAAAAGAAGCAACCAAATACCATCAACTGACCTTGTCAGAACAGGTGTTGTCATCGGGACCACCCCCAATCACAAAGAGTTTGCCAACACAGCTGGTGACAGCTGGAGAGCTCACAGCTTCTTTAAGGGGAGCCACCTCTGTCCATCGATTAGAAAATGAATCATAACACTCCACACTGCTGAGCCGGTTTTGCCCATCATATCCTCCAACAACATACACCTAATGCAAAGTGGTGAGAACTATCATCATTTCATTTTTAGAGTAGTTATTACATTTAAAGATGAAATTTAACTAGATTTAAAGCTGCAAGAACCATTAATGTTGCTAGGTTTGTGAAGCGACACTTTCCTCTTATTTTTAATTGATACACAGGAGAAGGATGAAGGATATTGTCTAAAAATAACAGGTAAAGACTCTCTGGAGAGTTCCATTCAGTCATGTGTGCAATGGCATTGCAAACACATGTCCAAAGTATAATACTTTTAATACTGAGCTAGAAACTTCCTATCTGAATGCTATTTGTTAAAAATGGCACTTCTCTGTATTTCCCTTTTTACGCATTAAATTCAGCAACAGCAAGAATCCATCTGAATTTACCTTTGCTTTTCTGAGTTTTGCCTTTTCATACTTGCTCACAGAAATATCTCTTCCTTTCAGGCTGTAAACTTTTCCTTACTTTCCTGTAGCTTCTCTCATATTCAAGAAGCAGACCTTATTATTATTTTTCTACCTTCTTCCCTATGCACCAGCTGCAAGTCTCACCTTTAAGAAGTCCAAGGGATACCACAAGCTTTCCTAACTACAGATATCGAGGGATACCAAGTCTTCCCTAACTTTCATTAACAGAATCCCATGGGCAGTTGATCCCAACTAGTGGTTTTATGTCAAGGCAAAGTAATCCTAAGTAGTGCTGAATACATATGTATGTTTGGTCCACTGTTTTGTTATATACAAACATCCCCACTATAAAACCATTATTAATATACTTACTTTACCAAGGAGAACAGCCATTTTATGACGCCATCTGCCCTTATTTAAGGAGGCAACTCTGATCCAAATGTTAAGTTGAGAGTTATAAATCCAAACATCCCGGCTATTGATTCTTCCACCTTTGAAAACACAAAATATGCCAATTTCAGTAAATTCACTATTGAATGAGATATTTTAAATATTAACATACCTCTCTAGAGCAGGCAATGAAAACTTCATGTCTTTTTTAGGTAAAATAAAGATCTATCTATGTTCATAAAAACCAACTGAAAAAAGTCAGTTTCAGTGGATTTCAAACATAAGAACATATAACAAGTTATTTTACTTATGTGTGCCTCTCTCACAAACATGCTAAGATCCCTTCAGATTATTTCTTGAGATAGGAATTCTTGAACTGTTTGTGCGCCTTATGGCACATCCATAACCCCAGCTGTTCTCTGTTTGGTTCACATGTACATCCTGGTTTAGTGTGATGTGTCCCTGCTCATGGCAGGGGGCTGGAACTAGATGATCTTAAGGTCGTTTTCAACCCTAACTATTCTGTGATTCTATGATCTCCATGGTTTTACAGTTTGTTCAAATGACACAGGTACTACACATCTGAGGAGACACTTTCTTTGTTTGACACACAGAGCTTGGTGTCTACACCATCAGCTGTACCCTATAAATTTACCCTAGCTAAAAGATGGGATGAGAGATGTTTAAAAACCTACAGCTATTGCTCATTTCACCCTAAAATGCTCACATAAATGGATCCCCAACTCAGGTGCTAAAAGGAATTGGTTTCTATTTTACATTCCCACCACGAGAAGAAGCTTAAACTGTTTTGATTTGGGAGTACGGGAATCAATATGATAGAAGCAAGTCAGCAGCAATGTACCAATGCTGTGCTGCTCCCAGACAACTGGCGGTTTAACCAGAATATGGCATGTTTTGTAGCACAGAACGTTGCTGGGAAAAGACTACTTGGGATTTGTTGCTTCAGATTTTTCCAACTGCTGCTGCAAACAGGCTGTTACTATGTCTTAAAGCAGCGCATTTAACGAGCAGAGCCATGGCTCCTTAAATGCAATTGATATCCTGGAATCAGCCATAAAAACCTGCCAATTAATATCCAGCAAACATCCCAGGAAACACTTCTGTCTATAGTGAGATTGGTTTGGGGCTGGTGTTCACCACTGACAAAGTGACTTTCAGTTGAGCTGCTGGAAGCTCACGGTACAAAGAGCTGCCACACTACTTACACAGAAAGAACAAACCAGAACACATAGCAAAGACGAAGTCATGAATGTTTTTAGGATTATTCACCTGAAACAAGAATATCATTCCGTAGGGCACACACTGCATACTCAGACTTGGTAAACTCCGGAAGTTTAGCCAGTGACTTCCACTCTCCTGTTACAGGATCGTAGCACTCAGTATATGGCAAATTAAACCCTCCAACTCGTTCACAGCCTCCAACAACAACTATCACCTCAGAATAACCGGTTGATCTAGAAAAGTGAACACAGCAAACGCAGATGTAGAGGATATTTAGTAGTACATGGAGGCCAAACACCACTGTCTTCAAATGTGTGAAAACAGGAAACTTTATTACTTAGCATTAACTTCTATAGCAAAGAAAGAGTCATTCAGCAAAGAGATGTTCTGACTGTTTCCAGTTCTCATTACACAGCAGGTTACCACACAGAAAGGTGCTGTAAATGGTGGAATTGCACTGCACAACATCCTGTGTGAAAATCAAATCATTAAATACAGAAAACCCTTACTCTAGAAATACTTTTCCTTTGATTGTGAACCCAGAGATAACAGAAACAGAGTTCAAGTGAGGCCAGACAGTGAGGTGAGGTGAGCAGTCACAATGAAACCAGTCCCCACATCCCCTTCCTGATCACATAATTCATAGTAGTTTACATTGCTCAAATATTCAATTTGAAAAGGTTTAGGTTCTTTACTGGCTGAAAAAAAAAGGGCATTTAATCACCAAATTAAGGGAAAAGAGACCTCAGAGCCAATGCACAGTTACAAAAGTGAAAAAGTGCAGTAATAGAAGAAAACATTAAGGAAAGCTGAAATAAGAATTCAAGCCTGAAACAAAACCTAAAACTCTGTATGAAAAACTGAAGCATTAGTCAGCAATGTACACAAATAAGCCTTTAAATTATATTCCACAGTCTCCTTCTATTAACCGGATGCTTCTGCATTATACACACTCTCTTCATAGCAATAACAGAATTTGTTAAATTAACCCACATTTGAATGTAGAGAATCAACCATCTTTGACATGCAATCAAACTACGACCGACTTTCATTCCTCCTCTCAAATTTATAATTTCTAGCAACCGTTTGTCAAAATCCTTTCTTTTTAGGGCATCTTCAGCAGAAAGGATTTTGCACTGGTACTGTTATTTCAAGGACTGTTGGTTATTAAGTAAAACTCAATGCAAGATTGATTTAATTTTTGGTACACCTTTTTGTTGTGTTCTGCTTTAACTTTGATTCCTATATATGATCTTATTCATACTAAGCACCGCAGTTCTCTTCCCTCCCCCCCCCCCCAAAAAAAAACCCAAACCAACCCCAAACCAACCCCAAACCAAGCCCAAACCAAGCCCAACTTATGACTGCATTTGTGACAAAAGTTGCACGATCCATCCTCAAATTTCCTAATGGGATGCACATATTAACTTACAAATCCCAATGACATTTCCCAGGTTTGAAACATCAGGAATAAAACCACTTAGCCCTTCTATATCTCCTGGTCACAACCACAATTTAAATATACCATATATATTTCTACTCAGAGTATTTTACATAGGCAAAGGCTATGCGAAATGACAATGTAAGCGTACACAAATGAAGAGAGGTAACTGAAGAAGCATAGTCACGTACCTGAACTAGTCAGAAGGAACACTGTCTTCAGCTGCTCAGCTCTCAAGTCATGCTCCTTCCTGGTTTCTATGTATTTACTCTTACTGGTTTTTTATTTTCTGAGGAACAACTCTGAAAAGAATCTCTCAAAGGATAAGAGAGGGGAAGTTCCTGTGCCAGAAAGCATCACTCAGGAAAAGAGTTTCCTTAAAAGCAAGGTACTCATCCCAATCTGCCTTAAAAGCAAGCCCAGATGTCAGCTAACTGTATGCATGGAGGAAGACTGTCTGTTTATTCCTTTCTAGATTAGAATCAAGGCCTCCATTGCTTACTGAAAAGCCTTCTGTACCAGATTATCAACCTGTATTTTAACGCTAAATGAACCCAAAATCTTTGACTGGAGAGAGCCCTATTCGATGCTATGATGGAGTTCTGCTCTTCAAAGAAAATATCCATTTAGTACAGTGCTTCAAATCCACAGAAAACCAAACCTTTTCCCCACCACTTCAGTACCTATCTAACTGTATCCTTTCTTCAGTTAAGAAACATTTCCTCTGTTAGGTTTCCTTGAAGGAGCCTTGCACTCTACAGGGTTTAAGGTTAATTCCAAAGATTGTTTGCAAATGACAGAGGGTGCCTCAGTTTAATAAAAGCCCTCCTCACAGCCCTCAGAAGAAATGGTGTGAACAGAGTAACAGAGGTGAGCTAAAACAGGCACCAGACAGACTCCAGGAGACACCCTCCTCTCAGTAAGAGGTGCACGAAACAGAAAACGGGGGGTGGAAGACAACCCACAATGCCATATAATCCCGTGCATTCCCAAGAGCAGGTTTCCAAGGGGTCCTGCGTTATATGCAGGCCTACAGACGAGGTGAGAATGCCAGCCAGCACAGCATCAGCTGGATAGAAATACTTGCAGTAGTTCAGACACATTACATTCAAAAGCATTTTAAGTCTGGGAGACAAATTCCAGGAACTCTGGTAAATCACTACTATTTTTTTCCTCCCTTTTTAATTCACTTTTGGGCAGTAAATGGGATGACAGACTATGAAGTGAAATAAACACTCATCTCCTTGGGGGGAAAAAATAAGGGACTACATTAAAGCCAAGGGGCTACACTCTAACAAAAAAGGATGTATAAGAATGAATAAATGTAGTAACTTCTAATTAACTGAAGAGAACACTCGCGTATTGTTACCAGACAGCTTAACAGAAACTGTGTGACTGAAGAATTCATAGGTACGTGAAAATCTGAAGATAACTCAAAGCACACAGTAGGAAGAGCTTGGTTTGTTTTGTACATGGAAATGTGTTATTGCTCACTGCTTGATCTCAGCTTGGAGATCTGCCATGCAACACAAGCAGCAGGGGACAAGACAGACTTAAAAGGTGCATGAGAGACAACCTCAAGATGTCACTAAGTCATTGTAGGTAAGTAAATGGAAACCTCTTTCAGACAGACATGACTAGTGGGAAGAGAGCAAGCAGGCAACCGTTAGAATGCATTTTAAACATTGATTTACTTCAGGGAACTCTTCATTGGCTTCAGAAAGGAAAAACAAATTAAAAACCAACCGCGCATTGCAATCCACACTGTTCTCCTGAAACGGTTGGTTAGAACCCGCTTCACCTGGAGCTGCACACATACTCACACAAGCAATCACAATCGAAACAGTAAAACCACTGGTGTGGGAATTCCTGATCCCGCAGCCTGACTCCTTTTAGCAACAGTTTATATACAAAAAGAAACTAGGGAAGGCAAGAAAGAAGGAAAAGAGCTCTTGAGTGCTTGCTCCTCCCCAGCCCCCCCCCCCCCCAATGCCCAGAAAAGGGGACCTGGTAACTGCTTTAAAACATGATCTCTTTTTGCTATAGGCAACAGAAACAACCAGGCAACAGAAACAAATGACAAAGAACTATCCCATGCATGTAATATAGAAAAGGGGAAAAAATTTCTGCTGGGAGGTGAGCCAGTTCTTCTCTTTGTAAATGACTTCTCTTGTTCCTGCCTACTCGAATCACGGTGCAGTTTAATATGCTTGGCAGTAAAGCAAACAAACCCCACAAACTCTGAAACCAACTCCTCCCCTCCCCAGCTTCAGAAATCCCCTGCATCAGACAAGGTACTTAATCTACAACCTAGAACACTACCCTGAGGCTGTTGAGATTCTCAGGTACACACACCCCATGCACTTGGACAAAACTGTTAGGTCTGAGAGGATTTGCTTTATCACATTGAGTAACAGGCATAGAACAAGCACCGCACGAGATGCCCACACAAGATACAGCCCACCTCCTATTGCTCCTGAAACAAGGAGGTCTTTGGCCTGAACTCCCTCCCCAGGGCTCACACTCAGGGTATGAAATGTCTTTAAAACTACCAGTGTACCAGTTTCCAAACTGCCATGAACCACAAGTTTCCAAAGACCCTCCATGGCACCATACAGCTTAAAGAGCCCGGTAGCAGGGCTGCAAGGAGCTTGAGAACTTCTCTCACAGCAGGATGGAAGACTGGAAAGCCACTAATGGGGCAAATGCTGGCCAAGTAATTTTTTTCCCCCCCATAAGCAATCCTTTAACACATGCCAAAAAAAATAAAGGTTCCATGCATAGTGACTGTACAGCAACCACATATGACTAAGAGTAAACAAAGAGTAACTCCTAACACAATCCGTCTGTCTCAGTTCATTGCATCACCTTAATATGACACATGATTTTATAACTACACCTTAAATCAGCTGGAGTTACCAATAAACCAGCTATCGTGCCAGCCTTCATGGGGAGGTAAGGCTGGGGAAAGACATGGCCAGGAGAAGAAATGAATCGCAACCACTATTGCTCATAAGTGCCACTAATGGACTCTTCCTCGTTTCTTCTTACAACCTCAGACACCCATTTGTGTAACACATTATTAAGTAGCAGCAATTCGGAATGATTAAAATGTCATAGAATAAGCATGAAACTCTTCAGGAACTGTTCTGCACTTCTGTAAAAATGCAAGATTTAGTTTCTTCAGCAAAGAACCTGTTGTTCTGCTGTCTGTGGCCTATTACAAATCCGTGCACTACTCCATCTGTAAGGTATCTGTGACGTAGCAAGTGAATGCTCTGACTATATATCCCCATCCTTTATAGTATACTGTACACTTCCATGACTTTGTTATAAAAAGAAGGTTGGGAAATGGGATGGTTTACCTGCTGTAGCACAGTCAGTTCTTTTCTGATCACTGCTGTTGTACAAACTAACTTCGGATCTCACCTAGCCAACATGAACCTTTAGAAAGTATTTTACACACAAGGCAATATGAGTTCACTTACCCGAATAGTCCTTTATTTCATGGCAATAATCTGTGCAAAAAGACTCACTTACGTACAGAAGTGTAACCACAGTGGCTCCAGAACGTGACATAAAATCATTTGCAAGAGATTTTTGTTTTCTGGGCATGTGTCTATCAAGCATCTGTACAGCGAACTACATCCTGCTACGGAAATAAGGGGAGAGAGAGAAAATTCCTCACCTGCGTGGCCTAGTTCTGGGAGACATCATCTCATTTCCAAGGATATGGTATCGCCTGGCTTCATGCAGCAGCTGATAGCACTCTGGGGAGTTCTGAATCAACTGGTCCACTTCCACAGTCTGAACAAAGTAGTTTGGGTGTAACAGCGGGAGCCTGACGTGTGTCAGAAGTTCATGTAACACTGGTCTTCGCAACTCGACCGCCCGGTACACCCAGCGCATGACAGCCTCAAACACCATCTCCTCCTTACTGATCACCAGTTCATCGCTGCAAATGTAGTCGATAAGCTCATCCTTCCCCAGCTCGAGGAATTCTTCATGCTGGGACACATCCTCAAATGTCTGAAGAGCAAAGTTTCTGCACTTGGTGAACAGCGTCTTGAGCGAGTGTGCATCTGCGAAGCGCTGGATGCCCAGGCAATTGCAAGGATCCAGCTGTTCTTCCAGGAACTTGGCGCAGGCGTCGCGCAGAACGCTGATCTGAAAGAGACTTGATGTTTCAAAGAGATACTGCACGTTCTCTGTAGTGATTTTCACCTTGCCCGTGTATACATACTGCAAAAAGCAATCCATAGCTTCAGCAAGAATGCCATTGATCTCCACCAGCATCTCCCTGCTCTCCCTGTGGTCGTTGCAGAACATAGCTCTGAAGTAGCTGCTGCAGGCTGAGAGAACCGCTCGGTGGCAGGGAAACTCCCTTCCTTCCACGCAGATAATAACATCTGTGAACAACCGGCTGTCTCGGAATTCATTGAAGATCTGCAGAATGCTTTCGGCATGGGATGATCCCGAGGAGAAGTCGAAAAACTCAGGGCCTGACAACGACTTTGGGTCCATTTCAAACACTTTCCGCTTGGTGGCAGGGGAATCTCGTATCCCGCTATCCTCTCTATTCAGTCTGCGTCCCAATATTAGTACCATTGTTACATCAGTTGGCTATAGAGTCATTGAGAAATATTTGCAGAGCTCTCCTTCACAGTGCTACGGTCTGAAAAATTAAAACACTTCAGTACTCAGTCTGGTACAGTCTTAATGTCATCACGAGAATTAGACAAAACACTTGTTCAGTCACTCTATGAACTGTGACTATTTTTGGCCTTTACTAGAGGTGACAGTACCACAGGGCAAATGACCTTGCACAGGACAATGTTCTGCTACATGTTAATTGCAAAGGATACCCATAGAACACGTGTTCTGGATGGCAAGTTCTGAATGTCCCTGCAGCACTTGATTAGTGCTCCAGATAAAAACCCAACTGTGATCTCAGCTCTGGCAGGTCACCTGACTGACAGAAGCCAAGGATTTCCTGGATAAAGATCCAGAGGTTGGGGCTTTTCTCTTTCCAAATGAGACAATTCCAGCTGGAGCCTCTCACTACAAGTGTAACAGCACTACTCCAAAAGGCAGAAAGGAAGAGGAGACCGAAATCTTCAAAGTAAAAGTTCAGTCACAACAAAAATCACTGCTTTCATTATAAATGTATATAAATATATCATGCAGTCTTACAGTGTTGAGTGTTCAGCAACATTCACTTACTCAACGAATAACCTTGTCCGTAAGTTTTCACCTGGTCACCCCAGCATCTAAAAATGAGTTTCCTGATAGTCTAAAATACAATCAAAAGTTAATGCAAACTTCCAGCGCTCAAAACAGAATGAAAGAAGAATTCCGTTTGTCTGTGTAAAACTACTGGAAATAAGAACCAAAGGCAACCTACTGAGGCAACTGTTTCTGGTTTCCACAGTACTACTAGCAAATAGTTACTAGCAGAAGGTTTGCTCAAACACTTTACAGTTTCAAATACGAGTGTACAACATTCTCCCCTGCATGCAAAGACACGCTCACACTTATCAGAGCACTGACATTGCCATAATCAAGTACTCAAATGTTAGCACATGCTGACATTGAAGTCTGTAAGTGAAGGAAAAGCAGCTGACTTGGCAGAAAGTGTGTGTTAGAGGTGATGTGATCCACCAGTCTAACAGCAATAGGGCTTTTTGCCACTCCTGAGCTTTAAAGTGAACGTCCACCAAAATCCAGTGAGGCTGACACAGGTATCATTGCAGATGCATGTCGTATTTATTTGTGTATCTTGAAGGACAGGCACAAATCACTTTAAAGTTTATGGAAGTTTTTGTCATGCTTCTGCAAGGCTGTATTCAGTTTCCCTCATTCCTCACTCATACAGTCAGTAAACATCAGCTCCTCTCAGCAATGCCATTTCCTGACGAGCTAGCATCTTTAGGGCTGCAATTACCCCATCCAAGTCTGCCTACATCATCGCTTAATATAGAACACAATGAGCAGGCTTTTTTTATACAGGCTTCTTACCCAGCAGCTTTAAAAGGCACCATCTTAACAAAGACCAAGAGTAGAATGTGTGTGCTGTACATTTACTCATTGAGAAAAGAGGGTTTAAAGCCATCATTTTCCATATGATTTTTTTTAAGCATATTTACAAGGTAGGTGCTTGGTATGGCTCATTTATCCTCCAAAATACTTCATTGTCCTTAAAACAGGACCAGTTGTCACTTGGATGCCTGGAAAACACTGTTGCAATGAGCCTATCTAATAACTGACTGCTTAAGAGAGATTTTAAAGAGGCATAAATAGACAGTCTATCTGTAGCTGATACTCTATCCAGCGCATTTCACAACCACTCTATCCTGGAATGACGCAAGCTAGATGAAAAACAAAACCAGCAACAACAACCACCACCTCCTCACCAGCTTTAACACTCTAACCCTTACGGTCAACTTCATCTGCGATTAATTCTGCGCTACTCGGCAGAAACGAAGCACCAGCAGCAGAAGAGGGAAGTATAGGCCATGACAATGTAAACGCTAAAGGCTTGATTCCAGCGTCACAGATTTAAATCAGAAGAATGCCATTAAAACTAATGGAGCTTTTCCAAAGCAAATTTAGCCTGAAATCAGAAACAAGACACTGGCATGTTGCATATAAGGGCAAAACACAGCAACCAAGTGAAAAATAAAGGCCTTCAAGATGAAATCTTTCTCATTATGTGAGATGTTAAGACTTGAGAAGACACTACATGATGCAATCGCTAATAAAGAGAAATTAAGGCTCTGGGATAAGACTGCTCACTAAAGGAAGCAATGTCTCTTTGTGCTTGGAACAGCACAAAATCAGTGGTCAGCAAATGATATATTTCTTTTTATGTCTCAAAGGATTAAAGAAACGGGGAACTAAAAAAATCCACGGAAAAAACAGATCAAGGGGATAAATACTGCAAATTCACAAAGAGAATGGAAAGGAAGAAGAATCCCACTCTATCACAGCAACTCCTACTTCTGAATATACTATGCTTCGGTTTCTATCGACAGCACATTACTTCTGTAGGTTTGCTTGAGCAAAGTAATTTTGTAAGACTATCAGTAACACCATCACATGTTTGGCTCTATCAGCCACATATAGAGGGCCTTCTTGCAAACCTTGCTCGGGCAGCCAATGCCAGCTGCCGGCCCCATGTTTCAGCCTCAACTCTGAAGAGGCAGAGGGCAATCTGTGCCTGAAGCCAAGTGTTCAGCATGCAAAGGAGGGAAACACACACAGGAAGATGTACCTGCCTGCACCTTCTGTGTGTGCATATGAAGGTACTTACACATGCCAACAGGCTCTGCACTACAGAGCATCAATCATTTAGAGACTAACATTTGAGATCTCGTCAGTAAATGAAATGAAGCAAAAGAGAAACAGTTTTTTCTCCCAAACAATTAATGGAATTATTATATCAAAACCCCACAAAGAGCATTGGATCGCTTGCCTGAGCGAAGGTCAGCAAGGACAGACCTTAAGCAAATCAGAGTCTACCCATGCAAAAGAAAACTGGAAAGAAAAAGCAGACAACACTTTCTACCGACAGGTTTTAACAATTATTTACAAACGCAGACATGGCTCCAACGTTACTCGCACATCTCAAAGCTAAGCTGTATTCACCAGAAGATCTGGCTCCTCCATGTCCTCAATCTATACTGTTGTAGGCTTGTCTGCTCAAGATGTTCCTCAGAAATAACCTAAGAGCCCAGTTCCCAGGCGGGTAAATGAGGTCTATGAAATATCTGCTCTATCACCTTCTATCAGTAAACCCTCCCATGCAATTTACCTTTATGTACTCTAAACTCCTCCTACAACATCCTCATGTATCTTACCCCTCTCCCGTCATCCGCAGCTCTGGACACAGCCAGCAGCTTTCTGGTAGAGCTGTTTTCCTGTCACCTGTGTGTCACAGAACTCCTCCAGCCCCTTAGCAGAACTCTCAGAAAGCAGCAAACACACAACCAGGGTCAGGGCCAGACCCTTGGCTATCAGGCTGTGCAGGAGTCATCAGGTGCGCACAGCTCTACTGCAAAGCTCACCCTCAGGGCGTAGTTTCACAAGTACATGCCAGGCTGCATCACTGGAGCATGACCAGCAGCAGGTTGAGGGAGGGGATTCTCCCCCTCTACCCTGCTCTGGTGAAGCCCCCCCTGCTGCAGCCCTGCATCCAACTCTGGGGGCAACAACACAACAGGGACGTGGAGATGCTGGAGCGAGTCCAGAGAGGCTGCAAGGGCTACAGCAGCTCTGCTCTGGAGCCAGGCTGAGAGAGCTGGGCTGGGTCAGCCTGGAGAAGAGAAGGCTCCGTAAGGGCAGACCTTAGAGCAGCTCCAGTGCCTAAAGGGGCTACAGGAAATCAGGAGAGAGGCTTTGGGGCCTGTAGTGACAGGACAAGGGGGAATGGTTGACAGAGGGGAGACTGAGATCAGACGTTAGGAAGAAATCCTTCCCTGTGAGGATGCTGAGGCGCTGGCACAGGGTGCCCAGAGAAGCTGTGGCTGCCCCATCCCTGGCAGTGTTCAAGGCCAGACTGGACAGCCCATGGCAGGGGTTGGAACCAGATGAGCTTTAAGGTCCCTTCCAACACAAACCACTCTGTGATACCTGAGGCTGAGCTGGGCTTCTGCTGCTGCCAGTGGAGGTGGCTTCCACCCCGTGCCCACTGCCGCGTCACGTCAGCACAGGCAGCTTCACGGTGTGGCCGCACTGGTGACCGCCTGCAAAGGGAGAAAAGAAGGCGCTGGAACAGGCGGCTGCCCCCGGAAGGGCAGTAGGCACTGGCACAGCCCAGCATCCTCATGGCACCGGGGACACCGCTGGCACAGCCGAGCCTGGCAGTGGGGCCTGCAGAGCTGTCACATTACTATTACCCGTATGATGTTCATAACAGCACCCCAAGGTAATGCAGCTGAACTTAGTGAATAAAGGGTGCTTTTATTCTGAAGCATGGAACTGCAGCTCAGGTTTAGCCTATTCTAGTAAGTGTGGTGTGATTTCAGATAACAACAGGATCTGCACACGCGCTTCATCTCAGATGCCTGGGTTACCGCAAGAGGCACAGAAAACAAACTCCCACTTGTATCTACTGCAACACACCGGCTGAACCACAACACGTGCTCTTGTTGTTCTCTTTTAAACAGAGGGGAGGAGGAAAAAGACCCATAACCTTTCCCTCCAGCAGACACAAACACAGCCTTTACTTCTCCTTCATCTTTTGTTGGCATAGAAAAAAAAGACCAGAAAGTTGTTGGTTTTAAAGGACTTAAAAATGAGATGGTCCAGGTTTACAACAGAAATTGAGTATTTGAATGCCTTGAAGGATATTAACTGGTAAACAAGAAACCAAAGTGACCAAGGTGACTGACACAGTAAGGAGCTCACTGCATTGTAGAAGCTGTTTATTCTAACGTTAGACACTACTTCGATTAAAACAAACAAACCCTAAATGCCAAATTCAGCGCTAATGGAGTTAATGACACACAGAAAAAGCCCTCAAAAATCACCCAGCAAAACCAGGAACTGATTCGGAAGCGAGACTCACGATTATGATGTAAAACCAAACAGAAACAGGCTCAGAAAGGAACAGCTCTGAACTGCGCACAAGCCTGCAGGTGACTTCTCCGCAAGAGGAAAGGCCGCGGCCGCACCGGAGTGGAAGGAACCCCAGCCCTGCGCGCTGTCCTTGCGCTGTGCGGAGGGGGCATCACTCCACTGTCGGTTTCACACGCACTCGAGACATGCAGAACACAAACCTCCCAGCCCAGGCTGGCGTCCGGACCCCGGACACTGCCTCTGCCTAAAGGAATGGGGTTCTGGACATGTAACCATGTGGGAGCCCCCCCAAGGGTCCTATTCCTACAGCGTTATCCCAAAGCACTCCCAACATGCTGCGGCCCCTTTCTGCTATATAAGGGAACAACGCACCATCCAAACTAAATACAATCCCAAAGCGGCTCCCAAGCCAAACCAGCGACCCCGACCAGCTCGGGGAGAGGCAGGCCGCCCGCCCGCCTGCCGCTCCGCGACCGGCGGGGCTGGAAGCGGCCGCACCGGCGGGTCGCGGGTCGCAGCCGGGGGGAACCCCGTGCCCGGAGCACGGTAAACACACCGACACCACAGCGGGCCGCGGCGAGGCCGGGCTCTACCCCGGTGCCGCAACCTCACAGCCACCGCAGAGACGAACCCGGGCGCTCCGCATCCACGGGACAGAGGCCAGAGGCCGCAATAGGACGGGACCGGGACTCGAACCCGCGGCCGTGCAACAACCACCCCTCTTCCGAGGGGCCCCCCGGTTACAAGGCGCACATGCGCAGTGCCACCACGCGCACGCGCGCCCTCCAGCTCACCTTCACCCCGAGCCGCCCTAGCGACAGCCCCCCCTACTCCCCCCGCCCTGCCCAATCCCCGGGCGGTGCCGAGCCGAGGCCCCGCCTCCCCGCACCGCCCCGACCAATCCCCGCCCGAGGGGCCCCCAACGCCGCCGTCCGGGAAGGGGGGGGGGCGCGAAGGGGCGCGGGGTAGCGCCGCGTTACGAAACCGCCGCGGGACAACGGGGGGGAGGGGGGGGCACCGCCGCCGGTACCGATACCGGTACCCCCAGCCCCGCTCGGCAGAGCCCGGCCGGACGCGCCGCGCTGTGCCCCGCTGCCCGCACGCACTGCGGGCACTCACAACACCATCAGCCGACGGGCCCCGGCGCTACCGATCGCCCTTCCCCGCCGCGGCAGCGCTCGCCCCGCGCTGTCCGGCAGCGACGCGCCGTCCCCACCGCGGAAGGTAACGGTCCCGGCGGAACCCCGCGCCCCTCCCCGTGGTGCTGCTGCCCCAGCCCCGCACTCACAGCCGGGAACGGGCCCCGCCGCGCCGCGCCCGCAGCAGCCTCCGGCCGGGGGTCGGGTCGGGTCCGGTCGGGTCGGTAGCAGAGGGCAGCGGAGCGGTGCGATCCGGTGCGGTGCGCTCGGGCCTCTCCGCAGCCACCGCTCGCGCTGCCAGCGCCGCTCAAAACAAAGGGGCCGGCGGGGCATGTGACCGCCGAGCCACTGCACATGATGTCACGGCGGCTCCGCGCGGCGCTGGGAGCTGTAGTCCCGCCCGGGCCGGCCCGGAACCGGGCACTCGCGGCGGGGACACCCGGCGCTCCCCACCGTGCGCTCGGCGGGGCTTAGCGTGAGGAGGGGCCCGTGTGCTGCAGTGACACTACACCGGTACCCCCCAACCGAACCCCCGCAAGAGCCGTGCCCTACACCAAGTAAAGCGCCGTGTCGCTGTGTGGTTGCTCAGTCTGTATGACCGGAACTACTGCGCACAAAAGCATCATGCTCAAGAGCATCTTTGTCTGCCTGCGCCACGGCTTCTCCCGGTATCGAGTTCCCAACCAACAAACCTTTGCCAGTTCCTGCTCAGCAGCAGCACAAAGCGGGGCGCCCCCGTCCCTGCCAAGCACAGGCAGCCAAGGTTAGCTCCGGCCGAGGTGTGCAGGGTGCTGCTGTCGCTGCCGGAGGTCGCAGCGGTGGCGGCCGGTCAAGTGAGAATAGAAGAGCAGGACCCTGTTGTCATCGCGGTGCAATGTGAAGAGCAGGTCTGAGCCTGTCCCGGAGCTCAGATTCACTTCATACCCAAAGCACTTGGATGCCGGCCCACGCTCCAGCGCAGGCTGATGGAACATGCCTGGAGTATGGAAGTTTATTTCGGCTCTGCCCTTTAGCATCAGCAAACTCGCGAGGCCGCAGCGCGGAGCAGTGTGGCGAGGGCAGGGACGTGCCTGCTTGAATTAACTTCATTACCCTGTGCTAAATGAGGCCTTGTTCAGTGTCGTAGAGCTCGTGTAGGCAGGTAACTGGCAGCGCTCTCCTTCCTAGAAGGATGACTCTCCCTCCTGCGCCTTACTGCTGAGGGAAAGGAGGAACCGCCGGTTCCTTATTATCCACCACCTACTTTGCTCTCCTAAATGTTAGCTGTCAATCCCAGGCATAATATATCCTCACTTTTTAGATACGCCATCCCTGGAGACATTCAGGGCCAGGCTGGATGTGGTTCTGGGCAACCTGGTCTAGTTGAAGGTGTCCCTGCTCATTGCAGGGGGTTGGACTGGATGAGCTTTGAAGGTCCCTTCCAACCCAAACAGTTCCATGATTCCATTAACCTACACAGTGTTCTGGTATTCCTCCTTTTGCCTCCTTAGGCCCTCCCTGGGAAGCATGCACAGCCCTGTGCTCTGTGCAGTAGCTGATAGTGCTCTTTGCCTGGTGTAGTAGCAAATCAAGAATCACAGAATCAGCCAGGTTGGAAAAGACCTTTAAGATCATCCAGTCCACCCATTCCCCAGCACTGCCAAGTCCACCACTAACCCATGCCACTGAGGGCCTCGTCTACATGGTTTGTGAACGCTTCCAGAGGTGCTCAGGACTCCGGGATTGATTGTTTCTGGAGCAAACCGCTCTCAGATTTTCATAGTCTAAACCAGCTCTGCTTCTGCCTGGGTCAGGTAAATTGCAGCTTCACAAAACAGTCAGAATTAGCAATTAAAAGGCAAAAGTTTCTGGAAACAGACTGAAAATGTCAATTGATTTTGGAGTGGAAATTACTCCCACAAGGGTCTTAAACAACTGAAAACCTCCAACCATTTTCCTACCAAGCTAAAACTCAAAACTGAACAGATTTAGTTAGAGGTGACACCATTCAGTCCATTTTTCATCCTCTGGCTGGGAAAGCAAGAAGGACCCCAAAGGACATCAACAGCAAGGAGAAAACCAGCAGCAGACCCTTCACCTCGTGTGGTGCAGCTGTGCTGTGATAACTCAATAGGAAAATGATGAATGACCCGAAGTCTTGATTGTTACAAAGGCATTAAATCTGATCAGTATATGGCCTAAGAAAAACGTCGTGCTTAAAACACATCTCTTATCTGATACACCCTCTCGTCTGCCCTGGTCCTTTGAGCCTGTAACCCTTGGGGTCAATAGGACTTCAGATTTCACTTCAGAAAACACAAGGGATTCAAGGAATGAGTCCTGGGAAGGGAGAACATGAGAAGAGGGGCAGGGTACCTCTGAACTCGGCTTGAAGGAGCTACCTGAAGGGAGCATGTTTACCCCAATAAAAACTGCACGTGGCAAAAATGCCTCCTGTGAAGAGGGCAAATGGAGCATTTAAAAGGAAAACACTCATTAGAAATGCTCATTGAGCAATCAATTGTTTCATAAGGTGCACATGTACGCGTGCAGTCACAGCCAGGCACTTCCAGTTCAGAAAGCCAACGTCACTGAGGATGTCTGAAATTAGGGATACTTGAGGAGCTACTACATCCTCCTGGAGTTCATTCCTCTGCTGGCAGGGGGATTGGCTGTTCGTTCTCCAGCTGCACCAAGCATTTCTCCCAAAATAAGCAGTTGTGCGCTGCCTGAGAGGCTGAAGCCCATTATTAAAGATTACTCATTTCCATAAAGCTTCATTAATGCTTTTTTGACAATGTAAAGCACTTGTAAAGCATTTAGGCCAATGTTTTCTGAAGAGGTCAGTGGTTCTGGAGGGTTTGGAAGCATCTCCGGGGCACTGGAAAGGCTAAACCCTAAAATTAGCAGGCTGCGTGAAGACATTGGCATGCACCCACCGGCGGTGGTGCTGGGGTTGAGCACCACGTCGGGTGCTTCTCAGCAGCAGTGCAGTGTGCCCCTAAACGGGGCACTGCGTTCCTCCAGAGACGCACATCCACTGTTTTGGGAAGTCGTGTGCCAGTGTGCTCCCGGGAATTTCCCTCTGCTGTGGGCAGCGCTGTAACCCCTGACTGGGCTTAAAGGAAACCCAAATGGGTTTCAAGTAGTCCACACACCCAGGAAACAAAGCAAGTCCGTGATTTGTTTCAGTAGCTATTACACCTACCCTAACCAGTCCAGGGAAGGGCTCGGAGCTGAAGGAAGAGCTGGAGCTGAGCTGCAGAACCGAGAGCAAGAAGCTGAAGGAGAATACGAAGGGAGAGGACGGCCTAAGCACCACGTCCCTTACGCTGGTTGCTGATCAGAGAGAGCAGCATGAAACAGCGAGCAGCATCAGAAATCCCGAATGGAACACAGGGACTGTATCGCCGGATAAAAGAGAGAATTTAGACATGTGAGTTAAGACACGGGTGAGTGGAGGGTAACGGCTGACAATGAATAGGCAACATAAGGAACACCATGAAAAGCTGTGCAAGGAATGGAGCAGAGATGAAACAAATCCTCAGCACGAGGAGGGAGAACAGCTTGTGAAGCTGCTAGCCAAAGTGTTAATGGACTCCAAAAAGAAAGAGGTGTTGAGTGACAACACAGAGTCACAGTCATAGAATGGTCCTGGATGGAAGGGACCTTAAAGATCACCCTTTTCCAATGCCCTGCCATAAGCAGGGACACCTTCCACTAGAGCAGGTTGCTCCAAGCCCCGTCCTGATGCAAGTAGGCACAGAACGTAGTGACAGAAGCCATTCGGCAGCATTACAAAGAACAGTCAGTACTGAGCAAAAGGAGAGGTGAAATTTGTGAGGGAGAGCAGAAAAGTGAGTTGAGGAATTTGCTTTTTGAGTATGCCAGGAAAACGCTGAAGTACAGCGAGTGAAAAGGAAGAGGTCTATGGAAATAGCATTAGAAAGAATTGGCTGGATTTAGATGAGGATGAAAGTACAGCAAAGCCTCTTAATGTGATAAGAGACCTCTCAAAGAAATACTGAGAACACATCAGGGGGGTTGGAACTAGATGATCTTAAGGTCCTTTCCAACCCTAACTATTCTATGATCCTATGATCCAAACTTGCTAAAACCCGAACAGACTTTCACCATCATCCCGCCAAAAGCCCTGTGGGTCACCCTGACTTCAGCTGCTCTGCTGGGATAATCAGCAGGTACAAGCATTTAGGGTTGAAGGCACTTTTCCAGGGCCTGTCCCTTTCAGCCTCTCCTCTTCCCGTCACCTGTTTGAAATGGGAACCACACCAGCAAATGTCATCTGCAACACAGATTGCTGTGCTGGCGCTTGCATAGCAAAGGGACCTGGCAAACCAGTACTCCCTCTTCCATTCCCACTGCCTCCTGGCCAGACTCTGTAGATCCTCTTTCATGTGGCCCCACATGCTGCACGTCCTAACCCTTTGCTCTGGCCAGCAGCGGGTGCCTGTCTGCAGCAGTGAAGCAGCAGGATGAGTGCAGCCCCTACCATGGGCAATGACATGGGGCATCCTCTGTAGCCGACCGCCATGCTAATCCTGCATGCTCAGTTCCAGGCTGGGTGCTGTGCCACCACCTGCATGCTCCCTGTCACTCCTGCTCCACTGGGGAGACCCTGGGATAACAGCGTGCACTCCACTGATGCACAAAAGCCACCTGGCAAATACCAGTAACCTGTTTGCTAATTCAGCCCTGCAATCAGCATTGCAGATCCTCCTGTACACCGCAATCCTTGCTTGGCCAGCCCGTGTTCCTAGCCCATGCAAATCCCGCTCATCCCAGTAGCAATCACCACTGTTAGCTCCTCAAAACAAGGCCCATGCCAATAGTGCTCCTGTGCAGAAAGCATGTGTTCAATTTTTCCACCCAGCATATCCCATCTCCCAAGCCTGGGAGACGACTATGGGAGTGCAACTGCAGAGCTGTGAGGAATGAACATTGCATCACTGCTGCTATAAGCACTGAACTGTTTCTTTTTTCACAGCACTCAGAGTATGGAGACACCATGAAAACAATGCCTAAACATTGGGACAGGGGACATAGAGTCTGCTCTATCTATTTAGAAGAATCTATATGGACTCTTCTATCCCTGGCAGTGTTCAAAGCCAGGCTGGACAGGGCTTGGAGCAACCTGCTCTAGTGGAAGGAGTCCCTGCCCGTGGCAGGGGTTGGAACTGGATGAGCTTTAAGGTCCGTTCCATCCCAGAGCAGTCTGTGGTTCTGTGAGAAATAAGAAATAAAGAACTAAGAGTTTGAGCTCTGGTCCACAGAGGCGAAGCCTTGAAGGGAGCTGTTCTTGCGGAATGGCAGGCAGAGCTCGCATGCAATTGGTAACCGAGCAGAAGAGTGAGGCAGGTACCTGTAAAACAGTTCCCTGAGCCTACGTGCTGTTATCACCATGTTCCCACGCAGCCTCGTAACCTCAAGCCCAACCACAGCCCCACCACTGCTCGCATTAAGTGCTCTCTCACAAGTGTGTTTTCACACAGCCCTACACCACAGGCCTTCCCTCAGTGCCTCGCTGCTGCAGAGCTCCAGCTCTGCCCTTCAGCCACAAGTAATAGCTCTCTCCTCAGTTTGCCAATGCCTGCACCAATTAATGGGCAGGAGCATTCCACCTCTTCAGCTCCGAGACCTTCAGGCGTTTCACAAGCTAAATAAATCCTTTCTCCAACCCAAGGGACCATCTCCCAGTGCAGCAGAGAACAAGGCAGGTTTCAGACAAACGCTATTTTGAACTGGCATGTGCATGTCACACTCCCAGTTTTGGGAATCTCAAGACTTGCAAAGCTGCAGTGACCTCCAGGCTTGCAGATCCGTGCCACCCGCAGTACACACCCCTATGGCAATAGGCTGAGGAATGGTTGCCCAGAGAAGCTGTGGCTGCCCCATCCCTGGCACTGTTCAAGGCCAGGTTGGACGGGGCTGGGAGCCACCTGGTCTAGAAGGTGTCCCTGCCCATGGCAGGGGGTTGGAACTGGATGAGCTTTAAGGCCCCTTCCAACACAAATCAGTCTGGGATTCTATGACTCGTATCCTTGCTACCCCTACTAGTGATTGTGGGACAGCAAGCTTCCAGCTGCAGGAATGCCATCCTGCATGCCAAGGAGGTCCTCACACTGGTCTCCTGCCCTTGGGGTGATGCTTGGCCAAATCTCTAGATGACTATTACTGTTGTGATTTTGGCTACGCCTTCACTTTGATCATCAGCAAAGCTTCATCAGGTAAAGTAAACCCAGGAGGAGTCACGTCACCAGGAGTTCGATGGTTTCTTCCTCCTCTGCTGTTTCAACCAGATATGTTAAATGTCACAGCACCAGCACCCTAAGACACATCCAGCTGCTTCTCCACTACCAGCACTGTGGCACAAAGCAATTTCTCTCCAAAGCAGGACCTGGCTTACAAAGGATGGAGGAATCATGGGATGCTGGAAGAACAACTGACAAAAAAGCTCCCTACTATCACTGATGGGACTCAGCAGCCCAGCGTTCCCAGCCTGAACGCTGCTGCCTTGTCCAAAAGTGGTCACTGCCTTGGGCATGGAGGGCCGGGGAGGGAATTGGAGGCAGCTGCTGTGCCAATACGGCTGCTCTGGAGCGGCTCCCAAACCCCCATCCCAGCCCAACAACCTGGACACCCCGTCCGTTGTAAACAGCTTTTGAGCACCTGCTGTGAGGTCTAAAATGGGAATGTTTCTGGGCCTGAAATACCCCTATGGAAAAGGGTTGCATGCTTCTCTAAGGAAAGGTCTCGGCTCTATTGGAATGCTAAACCAGGCTAAAGCAACTTCAGATCCCTAGTACCAGGCAGAGATTTGTCATAGGAGTCCAGGAAAGGAAACGGTACTGAAGTAATCCCAGGAAAAACACACTTAATGGAGGTTTGCAGGTTCCAGTGTGGTAGCTAAATCAACACATAGCCAAGAAAACAATGCGAAATCTGCAGCTTACTTTCTGATCCTCAGCCTTCCCTATAGGATCATAAGCTGTATCATTAGACAGAAATGACTGTAAAACTAATACTGGTTAGCTTCTGATAACAAACATGTAGCTTCATCCTGCCATAACTGGTTATTAGACTATCCTGGCATCCATCGATATGGTACCAAACCTTGAACTAAAAATGGAAGGTGTATTATATATAGTATAATAGGCTTTCTTGGCTTTTTCCATTAATGCTTTTATGCATAGGGAACATTTTGTATTTTTAAAAGGGGAGGAGAACTGAAATGAGGAAGGGGTTGTTACTGTAAGCAGGAAACAATAAAAAGGCAAATACAGGTCTCATTTCTTTAGATTTTTCCTATATTTATATTATTCCTATTTTTTCCCTTAAAATTAAATATACCTAATAGCGCCCATCTCTTTTTCTAACGCATAAACATACTAACATGAGTATGACATTCTGAAGCTTTTCTTTCTTTCTCCAGGGAAGATATGGAAATTACACCAGAATACTAAAATTCCCCCTTTCTCTTTTTAATAGGAAAATTGATATCAATTGACAGAAGAAATAAAGTACCATTTCCAAAGACCAAACTCTAATGCGAGAAGTGACAAACTCTTAAGTTACCTGCTTTCTCAAGTCTCAGGACGCCTTTGGTCCCCTCTTTCTCCAGCGTCACACTCCAATGTTCCACACATGGTCAGATGCACCTCTTGCTGGTTACACTGGGTAACCCTTAAGGCAGCCGTGCGGCTGGGCTCCACCTCCTGGCGCTGGTACCAGCCAGCACACGTATCTGTCACCCTTTCCAAACTCAGAGCGTTGCGGCGTTCCCGAGCTCCTGGCCTGACCTGGTGCAGCTGTCCCAATGCCCTACATTCCAGACAGCTTCCCTGACTGATTGCACAGCCCCGGACCTGACAGCTACCAAGGAGCTTTCACAGCACCTCCTGCCAGCGCCAAGCTCTGCCTCAGCCACGCTTTATCCTCTCGGGGCATGTCAGTATTGAGAGCGAGCCTTTCCCTGCACATTGCTCTCCAAGGGAAACCACAGCATGGCAGGGCCAGGGCTGGCTCCACATACTCCACATCCAGGCTGCCTGCTGGCAAGTGAAACTACAGTGGATGTGAGTGGGTCTTGGTGCATCCATCTGAGGAGCCTTTGGGCACCCCTGGGCACCCGCCCACAGTGTGGTCAGTGGGAGACTGCAGGGACACCAGCACGGATGCTCCCCAGGAACCTGGGCAGAGCAGAGCCTGGCGCATGGATCCTCACGGAGTGTGGTGCTGCCCGGCCTACAACCCATGGGAGAAGGAGGGCTCATCTCCAAAATGATGATAAGCTTTCCTGGCCACAGCTGCTAGGAACATGCTGTCTCCATAGACAGAAAGCTATGGCTGTGTTAGGCTAAGATTCCTCTGATCAGCTTAAAATAACTAGCAAAGGCACAGGCTCCCAGCAGCAGAACACCTTCAGCTTTGGTACACAGGCAGTTAAAGCACACTCAGATAATTTCCCTTCCTCATGAGGAAATACTACAACTTTTTCAGTGCTTCCTCTTTTTCTGTTTTAAATCATTGCACTTCACACAATACCTTTATTTGCATGAGGCTAGTAACAACTCACCGACACCGTTTCCAACTTTAGGTCATTCATGATTCAGTGATGCAAAATGCAATGACAGTTTTACTACTGGCAATAATGGGCAAAACGTACATTTCTGCAGCAGAATCTCTGCTCAGATTGGTATTTCCCCACCTGCTCAGCTACTTTGCTAACAATCTGTTCAATCCAAATACTCCATGGGCTGCAGGTAGCTGGAAGGTGTGGATTTGGGCTCATTCACATTCCTGGCTCACACCGTATGGAGTTCAGGTTAAAGACTCTTCCTATCTAACTTATGTCCAATGGGCTAAACACCAGTTTCACATAGGCTTAGATTTCTTGCAGAAGAGACAATGAAGACACCCTGCAGAAGCTCTGTATTTTAAATACACTGTATTTTATATTTAACTGTATGTTAAAACTTGCTGAGACTTCAGCTGCTGTAACCATGAAGTGGAACCAGCTGAGCACCGTAATCCATTTTCTCAAGCTGACGTTCAGGTTCATCAGACATCCGCAATTCTTCTCGCCATCAAACTGAGTTATGTATTTATTTATTGCAAACATACACGTTTCTGCTGTATTTCTCATGCGCACTTACTGAAAACATACACCACTGCTTCTATCCAGTTTGCTTCTTTCACCCAGACTGAGCAAGGCCGACCTTTCAGAGGCGGCTGTCAGGGGGAGCTGACTGATTCTGTGCTGTCAGAAAGGGATACACAAGAATTAATTCCATACATTTGGGGTTTTCCAGTGAAAAACTCATGTTCCAAGAGCAGCAATATGCCAATGGCGTCCTTGTTTTTTGTATGGCTAGACAAGCTGGTAAATGACCCCGCATCAGCCAGCAGCAGGAACCATCTCGCACGGTGGTCAAAAGAAATGGCTGATGCTGTGCATGCACATGTGTTAGCTCCCTCTTGTTAACTGTTCTGCTCCCTTCCCCTGTTACAGTAAAACCTCATTTGGCTTCAGCCTGTTTAGACAGGACTTCACTTGAACATTTTCTCTTGCTGTGGGTCCAATGAGGGCTTCTAGTCTGATAGACTCAGTCCTAAAGAGAAGGAAACAAAGGAACTGGGAAACTAGTCAGCAAGTGGTGTGGATACAGAGCACACGGATGATTGCATTGGCTTTTCCTCTTCTGGCCTTCCCAAGTGATAGGTGGAGCGTCTTTACAACCCCAGAAGGAAATCTGTGTTGTAGACTAGCAAATGCCCGTCACAAGGAACGTAAGGAGCACACTGATCCTGAGGCCAGCGTTTCTAAGTTGGGGCAGTCCAAAATCCAAAGCAAAACTCAGTCACAGCTCTGAGCGTCACTCGGAGTGCGAACTCATCCGTCAGGTATGTGCACAGAACTGGCTGAGATCAACAAGCCTCAATGAAAAGTAGAAGTCGGCATTGCCTTACATGCAGGAAGATCTGGGACGAGATTTCTTTCTCATGGTTTGGTGTCACTCTGCAGCATTTCACAGGGATACTACCTATATGAATAAACTCAAGGACTGCAGTTTCAGTCCAACCAGTGTCCCTACGCCCCACTAACATCAAGCACGCACTAAAGTACAGAACTCCACGTAACTCACCATAGAGGGCAGTTTTCTCCATTTCCCAGCTCTTGCTGAGCAGAACAGCTCTCCTTCATTTCAGGAGCTGCTGTGGTGGTTCATGTTTTATCAGACCGTGCAACGAGTGCCTGAACTATAGCGCCGCTACATCTTACCACGGCTGCGTTTCTTACCTTGGCATGCTGGACACCAGAGCCTGGCTGCAGCAGAAGGTGGAGGTGCACAAAGAATGCGAGATCAAAGTATCACTGAGGACAACAGGCTCTACTTCTAGCATGGGCCTGGTTTTTTGTGTCCGCTTATGGAGATCAAAGGTATAATTTACTTAGAGGAAGAATTATTTGTGCATAAACAGCCATTAACTAATAATACAGAGAAGATGCTTTTAAATTCAAATGGGTGGCAGCCAGTGCTAGACAAGTGACCCAAGCATCTTGTCACTTACATAAACCGAAGCAGGAGGGAGTCTGATGCTGATGACAAAACCCCTTTGTGAGTAACATTGGCAAAATCTCCTGGAGAGCAATTCAGGACTAAGTTACAAGAAAATGGGGCACTTCTCTCCTAGGAGAAACTCAGTGTTAAGAATCACATTTCCTTTCCTGTTTGTGTACATCAGGGACAGGAAGTAACTGCTGCTGTTTTGTTTCAAAAGCTGACCATCTTGAGGGGGTAAAAGGGGAAGTGCTTGTCTGACCTCATGAAGTGAACTGTCAGGAAGAAACTAGTAGTGCAAGATGTGGAGGGAGAAGACTATTCTGAATGGGAACAGAGCTCATCAACTACCATGGCCTCCACCCACCACATTTCTTAGGGGTCTTACTTTCAGCCCCATCCCCAGGCTTCAGTCCTTCCAGTTTCATTTGGGTGCCTCTCATCTTGGGCTGGAAGGTCTTAAAACACAGCGTTAAGGGATGTCTCAGCTTGTTCTGCCTGCAGCTTTGGGAGTGACCCTACTGCACCCCCAGACTGCAATTCAGCTTCTTCAAATAGAATAAACACTTATTTAAATAGTAGTCTTCCTCCACCACTCCCTCAAAAGCCTATGAGCAGGGGATCAAAGATTTCTCAAGCTCAACTGGCCCATTCACATGTCAGGCTTGAAGCTTACTGACCTCTACAGCCAATAACACACATGGGAGTAATAGGATTAGGATAACAACCGGACTTTGAATACTGAACCCAAATAATCTGTCATTTACAGTTTGGTCAGCTGGGACCTCTCTTTTATATAAGGTGAAAGCACAGTTTGGAGTCACCCATCTGCATTGTTAGCATGCCTGCCTATCCCACTACCCCTATAAAACCAGACATGGAAGCAGCAGTTATTCCAGAAATACCCCAGTGACTTGAAATACAAGTAAAAACAGTCTGGGAGCAGAAGTGGGGAAGACAATGAACGCAGCACTAGCAGAGTGATCACGGCTGCTCGATGACTTTGAACAACTGCAGCCACCCAGAGGGAGGGATATGAGAAGACTCAAGGAGTAGGTTTTGAAATAGAAGGTGGTGCTGGTTCAGAGAGGGAGCACAACTGTGCTGAAACAAAGATGTCAATTTGTAGTTCATTGAAAATCTGATCCACAAATTCTGGATGCATTTCCAAAAACAAAAATCACATTTGTTTCCCCACAGCTAAACTAAGAATACGCCATTTTGAGCTAGTGAACATTATCCCAATGTACTGAAAATACAGATGAAAATCCAGCAGCTTTCCAGGGTTGGCAAGATTGTCTTGGGTCTAAGCTATCTTACTTTGCACAATGCTAGAAAATAGCTCATGGTTAGATGAGTCCATGTGTTCAGCTGTCCCCATTTCTATTCCCATCTCTGCTTCCCCAACTCTGTCTCCATCCCTGCTTCCACAAAAAGGAACTACCTCTGAATTAAGCAGTTGGCTGTGTGACCCCCAGCAGAGTCCTCTGCATTGTAGAGCTTTTTCTGCAGCATTTATTGAGTTGCACATTGGAGGTGACTGCAGTGTTGGGACTTCAGGTAGACCAAAGAAACTTCCCACGACTCCCGCAGTTGTGTCCTCCTCCTGTTGGAAGCTACCACCTTTAAACAGGCCACAGAAGAATGCTCCCTTCCATCACTGCCTTCAAGTGTGTTGAGGTCTGAAGATGTAGCTGTCAACATGTTGCTGGGTGGCATCAGCTTTGCGAGTTATCTGCTTGCTCCTAGGTAGCTCTGGTGATGACTTTTGCAGCGCTGAGGGTAGTATAAGGTGGAACAGCCAACAGCAGCTGCTTGGTCATGGATCACACATACCTGCTCGCAAAATGGACATGGTCTGCAATAAGAGGAAGAAGACAGCAAGGATGCACTCTGTGGGAGATCTGCAGTGACAGGACACTGCTGGGAGAGTTTCCTTTCAGGTCAGAATACAAAGTCATTGCCACCTGCAAGTCCGGCAACTTACTTCAGTGAGTTTGCAGATCTCAATGTGATGCTAGGCTGGCTCAGCATCTTCTTTCTCAGTTTGGGAACCCTCTTTCCTCAAGCAGCCACATGCTCCCACATTTCCTTGCTGGTCCCTCTCAGACTCACTTGGTTCATAAGGACTCTGTTAGATAAAGTACCAGGACTGTGGGAAGCAAAACAAGTGACAAAACTATCAGAAATAGGTTTCTATGTCTCTGCCTTTGTTTTAAGAATACCTCAGCTCCTTGCTCTTGCTCCAGTGTTGGTGGGTGTCCCAGGTGTGATTTCTTCTGGCCCTCCTTTTAATCATGACCCCATTTCCATGACTTTTCCAAGGGACTGCCTGAATCTTTCACTCTCTGAGATGAGAACCGGGACCCCTGGCCAGCTTGGGCATGGCCAAGCTTTACGGTACTGAAATGCCGCAGTGACGAAATGCTGGTTCCAGAAACAGGCAGTTGAAATTGGCCTGGTGTTTGCTACAGATCAACATTTAAGCTGGGAGCATGATCAACAGATGCAGCGGTAACAAGGTCAGGGCAGGACGCAAACAAGTTTCTGGACTCAGCTCACCAAACATCAACATAACAAAGACACATGTACCAGCAGTAGTCTGTGATGTTACAAAGCTATGTAAAGTTACTATGCGACAGAAGTGGTGGATATACTTTATATAGCCTGTAATTCCAGCCAGTTATCTCTAGCTAGTACACAAATGACATTAGTTCGATGCAGTATGTATACACTAAAGACAGGAGATGAACAGGTCATGAACAGACAAGCCTTCAGCTCTTATCAGATTGAGTGGTTCATTTCTGTAATGAAAACAGTAGGAATGCAGCCAGGACAAGTTTCTAAAGGCCAAAAAGAAGAATGTATTTGGAAGCTGCTCCCATGAAGTAACAAGCTGGATTCACCCCAGAGTTGAATAACGTTGCTGCTGCAGTCTTGGGTGATGGAGCAGTTCAAACTAGCAGCTCCCTGATATTGGGTTTGTTCCCTTATACTTGCAAAGACACAACATTCACCTCAGTGCTGCCCTGGTGCTTGCCTAGATAATGAAACTAACTACTACATTTGGGGATTCAACCCTGAGCAAGGCATTCTGTAAATACTAAGCAGCCCGATAAAAACAGATCAACAAAAGAAGAAAGGAGGGAAGGTGCTTGGCAGGAAAAGGGTTAAAACCACATCATATGGGTTGGCAATGGCACAGAAGGAGACGGACTGCAGATAGTGATCACTGCTACTACTAGTCAACACTTGCTTGAGCAACTGAGGTCCTTTCTACAGTGCAGTTAATGGGTAGTAGGCTGACAATACCACAACTACCAACTGACCTAGTTACTGCAGGGCTTCCGTTCCCGGCACTCACAGCCAGTATAATCTTACTTCAGCTTTTTCCACTATTAATGCTTTGTTTAAAGCTGCAGTAACTGGGATCAAGTGACCGCTGCTGAATCTCAGCTTTCACTTAAACAGGTAAAGCAAATATGAAGCTCCTCACCATCAGAGAAAAGCCTGCTAAGATGAATTCCCCAAGGTCAAAAGTTATAACAATATAAACAAAGAGAACCTGACCCAAGAGAAGGTTAAAATATTGTGATTTTAAAAGCACACCTGATATTTTTGAGAGGGTTCCTTCATTTTCTGATGGCATTCCTGGAGGAGTACTTGGTGGAAAGGTGGGACTGGCTTTCAAAAAGGAAGCATTCATTAGCAAAAGTTAGCACAAAAGGCAGCAGGAACACATTCACATCAGCTGGGAAAGGAAGAAGCCAAAGCACTGAACAGACTACACAAATGGAGGAAAAACCCATTACAAGGAGGTGGCGGAAAGCCGGAGGAGGAATTTTTGCTTTCCTTCCCCTTGATCAGCCTATCCTATACAAAACCCCTCTAAATCTGGCTCTCTCTGAATGCTGCTTTCACCTCCCTCCTCTAAGGCAAGTTTCCCATAACACTGTGAGTTCAGCTATGCAAGCTGGAGACAAAAGCAAACCAACCTCACAATAAACCCACGAGGACTGGCCAAATGAGGATTCTAAGAAGTATCACAAAGGCAAGGCTGGTTAGTCCTCAAGCTACTGAGGTTAGAGGTTAGCCCTGCATCCCTCTCAAGAGGAGAGAGGGGGTGCGCTTTTCTAAGTCTGCAGCATGAGAGGTTCCTAAGCAAGCCAGGGGATCTACCCTGTTACTTTCAGTAGGCTGTGTGGGTTATCTCAGTCAGCTTGGGTCAGCTTCTCATCTAGATGAAATCCAAGTAGATGCCGTTCAGTCCCAGGTGACAGTAAAGCCTTCAGCCCTGTGCTCTGTGTGCTCCTGTCCTGCTGGAGGGTCCACCCCTGCAGCATCCCCAGCGTCCCCTAAGCTCTCTCCTTTAGCTTCCACTATTAGCTAGAGTTTACGGTGTGGATCCACGCAGGACATCACTGTACCTAGCAGCATGGCCTGAAGACTGTCAGCTGCAAGAACTTTGATGCCACTCCATGGCCTGGAGAGTGTTATACTAATGCTGCCTTAAAGAAAAGCCATCCAGTGTTTGTCAGCTAACATGCTACAAGGGACAGAAACAGCCACTTGGAGGACTTTCTGAATATGAGAGCATAGTATTAAAAACCAAACCCAAACCCCAAAGCAGCTCAGTGATGAATCATCACATACCTGGACAAAGACATTTAAAATAATACTCCCTTTTCCCTAGCAGCCCAGTCTGCCTCGATAGCCATATGGTGCACCTATCACTACAACCAGCAGATCCGGGTAACAGCCAGGGAACTGGCTTCAGGGAGGGAAGCAGACCTTCCCTGTCACTTGTAATCATCTCACATCCAGAGGCATCTTAAGTCCTTTCTAAACACGTTGATACTGCCTGAAATTCACTGAAAAAACCCAGCCTTTGTTTGTGTTAACAGGATGAGAAAGTGCAAGGCTTCCTGTTATGTGTGTGTGACAGCTACAGATAAGCAGAGACCTCTGGACAGGAAATCCGCCCAACTTCTGCAGTGTGACTCGTCTGAAGCTTAGGAGCTCTTTTTAGATCGAAGCACCAACAGAATGAGACAGTGCTGGCCAGAGAATGGGGGACACGCTGGAGAAGAGCTCTGAGGAGCCCGAGATCTCTTTGGACAATGAGTGTTCGACAAAAATGGGGGCCCTGGTGGAAGTCTCCAGTGGTGAAAAGGTCAAGTTTGATGATACGGGTCTCTCGCTGGTGCTCCAGAATGGCCTGGAGAACCTTCGGCTTGAAAATTCCCTTACAGATGTCATCCTATGCGTGGACAGCAGGGAATTCTCCTGTCACCGAGTGGTCCTTGCAGCAGCAAGCAATTATTTCAGGTAAGGCATGTAAGAAACAAACCCAACAACGTGATCTGGGTTTTACTTTACTTCTTAGGCTGGAACTGTAGATCTCCAAGGAGCACAAACTGGGTGCTAAACTCCACAAATCTGGAATTCCTGACACCTTTCGGCTCTTTAAAAGTTGGAGGCTTAAATAAGGCAGGTGCCAAGTTGTGGATTTGCCAGAGTTCTGATACCAGCACTCAGCACGTCTGCTGGAGGCATGCAAAGAAACAGAGAATGGCTGGCGGACAAGTGGGTGAGAAAGCAGTGTGGCAACCAGGTTATCTGCAGCCCCTGGTATTGTCCGTTTGGGGTTCAGGCAAAGAGATTCATTCAGATCGCACGGTACTTTAACTGCGATAGGAGTGGGCTTGTGGAACTTGATGAACCTACTGCCATTCTGTGGTAAAAATACGGATTGCATGACATTGTTGGGGAGGAAAGAGAAGGGATTTCCCACCTTTCCTAGGGTTACCGAAAAGCAACTGCAATGGGAAATACCTCCTTGAAGGTGGTTTTACCATTTAACTCTCTCCTTCTCGTCTTCTTGCGTTTTTACTTCAGTATTATTACAATAGTTTGAGACTACTGGCCAGCAAGAACAAATTTGAGACAGACAGAGGAACTCGGTATCATTTTCAATGCAGATCTTCCATTATCATTTAGGCAATTCCATTTGCATGGCTGTGATGTTTTTTAACTGCTAAAGTGGTCAGATGACTGAAGAGCTACAGAGGGAACACGAGAAAAAGAACCTGTGACCACTTGTGACATGAGCAGAAAGCTAATTTTAATGGAGCCAAGTAAGCTTTGCTGGTAGTGCCTGGGAGAAAAGTTCTGCTTTTATCATCTCCTAATAATCTCTGTGAATGTACAGGGATAGGTATTACTTCTACAGCTAGACCAGGCATATTGCACACATGAGAACGTGCAACTAAAAGCAGAGATGCCCAAATATTTCTTACCAGCACTGCGCAGGAAGAAGAGCAGATGCAAATTACGATCAGAATTGCCATAATGATACTTTGACAAAAGAAAGAAACAATTCCTTCTCTGCTGAGGTGCTGCAGTCAGAAGGGACTTCAGCAGTTTAAGACAGGCAAGACAGCTTTCTGATAACTGCTGCAGGCCATTTTTCTACTAAGTCCTGAGCTACATCCTTTAAAGGGAGGGGGATACCTGGATGGAGGGAATCTCATCCCAAGGCGGCTGCACATGTACTAGGGTCTGCCTACCTGCTCTATGAGTTGAGATTTATCATATCACGCTGTCTGCCTGTCTGTTAGTGCCTCTTGTCACGACTCTTTGGGTTAGTTTCCATCACGTTTGGCAGAGGGTGAAAATCCCAAATTCTTCAAAATCAAATCTTCAAAAGCTTGATGGAAATCCACAGCGAGGCAGAGGAGAGATGCCAGGACTGAGACCCTGTGGTGCTCAGCTGGGTAAGGAGCACAGTGTCCTGGGCAGCCAACACATACACATGCTGCACCCAGCACCAGCCAAAGCACAGAGCTGGGTGTCCTGAGAGGGACAGCAAAATGTGTGTGAGAGGAATAACGAGCGGGAATGGAGGGCTCAGGAAGGGGAAGCTGAGGTTACTGTGAAGAGGGAAAGGAGGACACAAGTCTGCAGGGAACTGAGCTGCTCTAGTTCTGCTACTCGCAAAGCCGCTTGTTTCGTCTCGCTGTAATTCACTAGAAGCTGCACGGGCCCAAAGAAAGAAGAAACTCTTAAATCACACTATTTCTGTGAGTCCTTCCCATGCCGTTATAGGGCCTCTAACACCTGTACATGGGATCAAAGCAGAGGGACCCCTGTGAGTCATGGCCTTCACTGCCCTGCAACAGCATGTTACACAACCCCCTTCCTGAGTGCTGGATGCCATAATGCAAGCAGCTGACTTAAACACAGTTAAACAAAGTTATCACCTTCTAGTCATAAAATCCCAGACTGCTTTGGGTTGGAAGGGACCTTAAAGCTCACCCAGTTCCAACCCCTGCCACGGGCAGGGACACCTTCCACTAGAGCAGGTTGCTCCAAGCCCCGTCCCACCTGGTTTTGAACACTGCCAGGGATGGGGCAGCCGCAGCTTCTCTGGGCACCCTGTGCCAGCGTCTCAGCACCCTCACAGGGAAGAATTTCTGCCTTATATCCAACCTAAATCTCCTTTGTTCAAGTTTGAACCCATTTCCCCTTGTCCTATCGCTACAGTCCCCAGTGAAGAGTCCCTCCCCAGCATCCTTGTAGGCCCCTTCAGATACTGGAAGCTGCTCTGAGGTCTCCATGCACCCAGCTTTCTCATCCTGTCTTCATGCAGGAGGTGCTCCAGCCCTCTTATCATCCTCATAGCCTGGACTTGCTCCAACAGTTCCATGACCTTCTTATGTCCTTCTTTCAGCACTGCTTGAGAGTAGATAGACGAGTACTTCTGACACATCCTGCATCTCCAGACATAAAAGCAGTTACCTGGATGAAGGTAACAAAGCAGACAGAAACAAGCTGACCAAGGTGAAGTTCTTTACTCCCACACTGCCCAAAGCAGTGGGAGAATGGGGCTGGGAAAGGCTGAAGCCGTATTTCCCAGAGCATCCTCAAACTGCAGCATGTTTGGCTGAAGTCAGGTTCATAATTCCAAGCACAGGCACTCCAGTGTGGGTGAGTGCTTAAAAGGTACTTTACAAACGGCAACCCCTCACTTATTTAATTGAGATTTCTCCCTGTTTTTTCTAAATTTATTCATTTGCAGGTATCTAAATTTGGCCCTAGGCCCTCACTTCAGATCTGCATCTCTCAGAGTAAATGCTGTTTCAAAGGTTTAGTTTGGAATTACACAGGGACAGGAAGCAGGGAAACAGACAACAAAATTAGTAGCTACATCTGAAGGATTTTGAGTCCCAGAGAAAATAATCACACACCTCTCTGGGTAAATCCAGAAATGGTGAGAAGCAGCATTTTAATCCCTGGGAGAGAAGTTCGGCCTGATCAGTCCTGAGTGATGTCAGGGTGTTTCCTCCCATCGGCACACAGGGTAGGAATAAGGTCCGCTCCATCTGAGCAGAAGGAAGGCCACTACAGGAGTCAGCTCTCCTGGACAGGACTGGCCCTACTCAGCCCTGCCACCTTCTAGAGAGAAGTGCTGCTGGGAGAGCACAGTGCTTTAGTTGTGTGATTTCTGCAGGTTGCAGCCTCGTTGCATAAATCCAGACCCTGTGAGATCAGGAGTGGATGGCAGCTCTAACACAAGTTCATAGATTAGGAAACAGAGAGGTGAAAGCACTTTGACAAGACCCCTGTGCAAAGCCTCCACCAGAAGCCCAAGGCTGGTTTTTGAGCAGCCTTGCAATGGTGTAACACTGGATATCTCTAATTGATCTCCATCAAACTGATCTCTCATGAAAAAAATGGCGTCTGTGGCTTTGTGGGACTGAACTGAGAGCTCTCACCTCCCTGACAGGGATGGGTAAATACATGACTGGGGTCACCAGTTGAAGAGATAAAAGGAACAAGAGCAGACAACACCTGCATCCTACAACTGCCTATTTCTCATTCAGATGAAGCATTTGGCCCCTATCAATCCTATGCAATTGAAAGGGCTGTTCTGTACAAACCTTCCTCTCTGTGGGTTGAAACCCCATTCCCAATGAGAAGTGAATCGAAAACTTTCCATCGGCTGAGATGCGTGAAGGGAAAATGAGAATTCCAGCTGAACATCTTTTCCGGCAAGGAACTTCTCTGCCCAAGTTTCCTGCTCAAAAGTTATGTCTCTTTATCCAACAGATATAGAATCACAGAATCACAGAATATTTAGGGTTGGAAAGGACCTTAAGATCATCTAGTTCCAACCCCCCTGCCATGGGCAGGACACCTCGCACTAAACCATGCCATCCAAGGCTATGTCCAACCCGGCCTTGAACGCCGCCAGGGATGAAGCATTCACAACTTCCTTGGGCAACCCATTCCAGGGCCCCACCACCCTTACAGTAAAGAATTTCTTCCTCATATCCAATCTAAGCTTCCTCTGTTTAAGTTTGAACCCGTTACCCCTTGTCCTATCACTACAGTCCCTAATGAAGAGTCCCTCCCAGCATCCCTATAGGCCACCTTCAGATACTGGAAGCCTGCTATGAGGTCTCCACGTAGCCTTCTGCGTGTCTATCTATATAGAGATATCTATATCAGTTTTCTACACCGAGATAACTAATACCGCCTCTCTCTTGCTGTAAAGTCTCTGCTGAGGCAAGGAACAGGTAGCTCTTAGAGCAATGAGCAGCTGGTATCTTCCATCCATTTGCCATTCACCATGCCTAACTGCTTAGCAATCAAAACTGTTTACATCTTGGTTCCAGGAAGATGTGTCAATCAGACAGCTTCATTCTGGCACCGCTTTTACAAGAAAAGCATGGCCTAAGACTTTGGACCTCCAGCCACTTCCCAGGTTGCACTGTCCTGTCAACATTGTACATGACTAATAAAGAAGGGTTTGGTATGCAGGATAAAGAGCGCTTCTAATTGCACTTTAGATTAGCACATGTTTTCCACCAATGCAGTTACAAGTGGACTCAACGTGATCCTAATCTGTTGGGCCAGATTCCAAATGATGAGAAATCTCACTCTCTGCAGTGAACAAGATGGGAGCAATCAAATTCCTAAATAAGAACAAAAGCATTACAAGAAATACTTAAAGTTATGCACTGGAAATGCAGATGAAGATGTCTGTGTTCGCCTTGCAGCTATCACAATGTAGAGTGTATTTAAATGGCTCTTAGAAACATTTCTGATTTCTGTCCCACACGAAATATGACTAGTGCCAAACTGGCAACTGCCTTTCAAATACAGTATTATCCACCAAGAAGAGGTGGTATAAACATTCATGGAATCACTGCATGCTGGCTAACAGTGGTTCCAATTAATGACTATTCAAGTACTTTTCTAGCCAAGAGGTACCAACTCTACAAGCCGAGCAGATGCTCCCAAACTTCAGCAGAGGAAAAGTCAGACTCTTAATTAGACGAAAATCCATAAGCCATTCTCTCCTGGCCCATCCCTGGTATTAATGGGGTCAAAGATATGCTGGGAAGCTTAGGGGTGAGGCTATCACACGTGGATCTGGCACAGCCCTCAGGGTCAGTCTAACCAGCGTTCTGCAGCTTGGAAACACAGGGGTATTGACCTTTCCAAGGGTTATGAACTACGTGTTCTAAGTGTTAAGGTATGGAGAATGCCAGTGGCTTGAAGGTTTGGGGTTAATGAGCTGGGCCTAGAAACAGAAAGAGTAAGAGTGTGACAGGCCAGCAGGTTAGACATCACAACTGCTCTGCAATACAGAGCACCACTCAGGAATGGTTCCAGGTGCCTGTTGCTGCCATGGAGCTCCAGGTCTACTGTAGGGCTCAGCTCTGGGGTATCCATCATGTGTATACGTCTTTATCAAACTCAGAAGTAAAGAGGTACAAAAGCAACAAAAGGATTTGCTTTGTTACTTTGCTACAGGACTAATTGCATAAAATATGAAGCAATCAGAGTATTCTGTGTTGAAATCTATATAACCAAATGTTTTCAGAATGCCTCATCCTGGCGGGGATATGTAAAAGATAAATGGTTTTATTTTCAGAGCCATGTTCTGCAATGATTTAAGAGAGAAATATGAAGAAAAGATCATACTTAAAGGAGTTGATGCAGAAACCATGAATATACTCTTGGATTACACCTACACCAGCAAGATGCTCATCACAAAGCAAAATGTACAGAAAGTCCTGGAAGCTGCCAGCCTCTTTCAGGTACAGATAACCCAAATGCATGGATCCAATCTTGTTGCTCTGGCAAAACCATGTCTTACCCTGGCTAACACACTGCAAACCTCTCTGATTTCATGGGTTCTGTAAGCATTTTGCCTCATACTTACTTACACTGTGGTACAAAGGGTTGTGACGCTGGGGCAGTGCTCCACAAGGCTCAGGTCAGCCTGCAAAGTCTGGTCACCCTCCAGGCCAAAAGAGTCAGAGCACTGTGGCTGGCATGGCCGGCCAGAGCAGGAAGCTGACTTGGTCTCTCCCTCTCAACTGCCTTGAGATGGAGGCTCACCAGCCAAAGTTAGCATCCTCCTTTGTAGGGCTCTTGATGTAAAGAGTTTTAGTCATGACCTGGGACTTTGTGGGAAGTCAGACTTAAGCAGTGTTACTCAGGCTTTGGTCCACGAGGTATTCACGTGCCCTGTAAATCACCTGTGAGGTCTACCAAATTACAGCCCCTGGTACCAAGCTGCAAATTGCTAACAGATTGCAACCAGCACAACCTGCCAGGCTTCAATGTATGTATGTGTGTCCAGTCTTTTCATTACAGAGGGCAAGAAACACCTCACTCCATAATCATTGTGGTTTAATAGGAACTTCAGATTCTTGAACCTTACACATGAGGCTTTGCTCTGAAATGAACCTGTGGCTTTTGGGGTAATGGGAGCTGGTACTTGCTGTAGGAAGAGAAGGGAAAGTTATCACAAAGTGCTCCCCAAGGTAACTCAGAAAAGGTGGTGTTGTTTTCATGTTGCCTGGGGCCAGCGTGCAGCAACTGACTGCCATCTTCAAGCAGAACAATAACTGTTAGCACTCAAAGGTTACTTTTGGTTCATTTTCAGGACATTTTTGGGTTTTTTTCTGAACCTTTTTTCCTTGGGATCATTCCTCATGGTTTTGTTTTGTTTTCTGAAGCCATCAAAGTACAAACTTACATTTTGTCATTCATCTTCCCGATTTTTCACTGAAATTAAGATTAAATGTGATTCCCAGGGCTGGTGCTTAAAGAAAACTATAAAACACTGCTATAGTAATGATACATTTGTAAGGGTGCCATGAGCAAGAAGAGTAAGCTACAAATCCGAGAAAACCAGGAATGCTCAACTAAAAGCAGCCATCCCAAGTCTTACAGCAACCGCCTTGGATACTATCGAGATTTACAAAGCCTTAAAGGCTCACATTACACATGGGTGAGATATTTGGCTGAAAACGTGTTTTGTGTAAAAGAAGACTTAGTATCTCTAGTGTTTTGCCAGCTTGTCTCTACTATTTATGCTGAAGAACAAACAGAAACAGCTGAAAGTGTCAAACGTTTCATTTCAACGTATCAACAGCTGAAAAGACTAATTCTGCAACTTACTGTAACATTTGTTCTTTGGGAAATTCATGCCTTTCCAATTAATGCCAGGGGAGAAAACGACATTCCAAATAGAACTGTTCTATCTGGCTAGCAGCAGTTTTCAGCAGTGCCTCTTCAATCTCTCAGGCTTGACAAAGTACCACAAAAGAAGTAACTTGCCCAGTTCTAGATATTCCAATACAGATACTCCAATTTTCTCTAGGAACTGTTTTTGAACAGGTTTGATATAATTATGCCTTTTCTTAGCCCCTTCCAATGAGTTTTGACCAAATGCACCCAAAACTGACAGCAGGCAGAAGCAGAAGGCTATAGAGAGAGAGCAGAAGTCCCTGGCACACTGTGCTGCGTGCACAGAGGTTGTCTCCTGGGGAGGGAGATTGGAACAGGGAGCTGCTGAACAGCTAAGCCTCACCCTGAAGTGACCCAGACACATACTTTTCCACCTAGAGCACAGTTGCAACATGAGTTCAACAGTCACCTCCTCTGTCTGGGCTGGCAGCTGCTCAGCCACCATGCTCACAAGGCTGGTGCCCACCTCGGATCTGGCCCAGCACCCTCTGCCACCCCCAAAGTGCTTCCCATCAATGTGTTTTCCTGAAAACTATAAGGAAAATACCTTGCCAGTTACCTGAAAACCATCCTATAGCCACTTAGCAGAGGATGGGCACAGTGGCTGTAGCAGGACAGCGCTCAGCTCCATTGCAGCCCTGCGCAGTGCCAGCCATGCCAACCAAGAAGACGTGATTTGCTCATGAAGGGCTTCTTGGCAGTTCCAGGTCAGAGATGGGTTCAGAGGCTTAGAAAGCCGTCAGCTCCTAAAAAGCCACTCTGCAAGAGCTGCTGTGCCCCTTCTCTGCCCAGCTGTCTGTCTGCTGTGGGGCGCCCTTGGGATGCACTGCTTCCTTCCCTTTCTTACAGGGTTATAGCAGGAGGCAGGCTGCTGGCACTGAACAGTTGAATCAACACTGGACAAGCAAAGACTTAACTTGGTTTGGCTGATGGTCTTAAAGGTCTTTCCCAACCAAGTTGATCGTATGGTTCTATGAATAAATTTTACCATTCAGAGACAAGGCTAAGTGGAGGCCAATTAAGCATAGGGAATGTCTCTAGCAAGTATAAATTTGGGTTCAAATGGGTGCTAGGAGAAGGACCCAGTTAATAAAGAAACTGTTCCCAGGGAACATGGCTTTTAAAATGCCTGGAATGGCACTGGGATGGGTACTTGCAGAAGGGAAGGAAGAAAAGTTAGAGCTCTGCAAAGAATTATCAGAGCAGATGACGCAGAGGCTCAGGGGTATCAGGGTGCTCTCCTGAGTCACCTGCTCTCATGGGACCGACTGCAGCATGCCCAGCAAGTCTGGGGGAGTTTTGGGGGGAGTTTTGTCTCTAAATGAAGGGAGCGCTGGGGCGACAGCACAGCACGGGGATGGGGAGCAGCAGCTGGGGAAAGTCCTGCTTTGACACGCTCCCAAGTGGTCCAGGCTCTCTGGTTAAGCCCTCGGTGGGGATCGCTTCTCACACCCACACCTCGCAGTTCTGCATTCATCTGGCCACAAACACAGCTCCCCAGCGTGATCAGTAGGGCCTGTGTGGCTGTTAGACCAGTGTGCACTGCATGGGAGAAAACCTCTGCTCTCACCTTGTATCGCTCTTAGCAAGCCATGTGTAAATAATGAGCGCTCTGCAGTGGCTGCGTTGTAGGAGGGTGAGAACCTTGGTTTGGGGTCTATTCCTGGACCTGTGGATGACTCGATGGGTGACCTTGGCAAATCCCAGATTTGCATCTCGTTACTGCCAACCTTAAAAGGGCTAATGCTTAACCTGCCTGAGCTCTGAGGACTACCAGCTATTGGAAAAGTGCTTCCAGATCCTTGGGAAACAAGCTGTTAGGTTCAAAGTGTCAGCCTTGTGCTAGCTCAGAGGACAGGCACTGTGAATGTGGCAGGCACTGATGTCTGCTGCGGCGCCACAGCGTGCCACTGACTTATTTATATCACAACAGCAGCAACATGTTGTGAGGCCTTCTCATACCCTTGATCATCAGGCAGTTGCATTTCTCTAAACCCCTGACCACATCTAAATGTAAAACAGGAACCAGGTAGTCTGTATGCAGAGTCTGCAATCACTCAGCTCTGGGAAACAGTCTAATTGTGTCAACGTGACACTGACGGGTCTGGAAAGTTCTACCCTAATTACTGAAACAAATCGACATATGATAGTGTTCAAAATTGTTTCGCTTCCTCCTTGCCCCTAAATCAGTGTTGTGCAACTTTCCCCAGTGGGGCACAATGAGTTAAAATAGCTTGTTTGCTGACGCTGGATGGAAAAAAGGACCCAAATAAACATGGACAGAAAGGCACAGTATCAATTCTGACCCATCTGTCTCTATGTTGCTGTTTGCACTGCTCAGTGGCAAAATGAACATGAAATACACACACAGGGGATAGAAAGCCAAGGATGAAGCACTGTAATTTACCAGTTCTACCCCAAACTGGTTCCCGGCTCCTGAATGATCACTGGTAACCCAGGTCACATTGTAGTTCATGGCAAATGGCCCCAGACATCCATGGTCCAGGATCTGCACAGTTGGGATCCTCAGGTGCAGCTATTCTGCCAAGGAAATGACTGAGAGCGGTTGCAATGACCTGTTGAACGCTGCAGACATGGAAAGTTCTTTGATTAAGCAGACCCGGTGTGTAAAATGCACATCTGTGTTTGCTTCAACCAATGGTGATGACAAGGAACACAAAGGTCACTAAAACCTCCAAAGGCCTCCCCCCAACAGACACTTGCTGGACAACTGCAAAACCAGACACCCTTCTAGCTGACACAGGATGACATGCAAGATGAAACAGGGAAAACACATCTCACGTCTGGGGGCCTTATCTGTGCTTTGTAACTCCATGGTTGTTAGTGCTTTGAGATCTCATGGAGGGAAGTGGAATGGTAGAAAACCCTTTACTTCTGTGAAATAAAGTAAAATTCATGAATGTCACAGGTCACGTGTCCTGCAAGAGACAGGAAAATGAGTACTATGGGTGCAGAGGGAGAATAAAACACTGGGAAGAAGACACTTGAACTTCAGACTCCAGATTCTGGGTGATACCTGTCCTCATATGACCGATTTCACGTGCTGCAGCGCACATGGCTGGCTGGGACCCAGCTCTCCTGTGATACGGTCATACCAGTAACCACTCTGTGCTTGTACATGCTTTTTCTGCCCACAGTTCCTTCGCATGGTAGATGCTTGTGCCAGTTTTCTCACGGAAGCCCTCCAGCCGGAGAACTGCGTTGGCATCCTGAGGCTGGCTGATGCACACTCCCTGCACAGCCTGAAGCAGCAAGTGCAGAGCTACATCATCCAGAACTTCACCCAGGTCCTGAACTATGAGGAGTTCCTGGAGCTGCCGGCCGACATCCTCTGCAGCACACTGAAGAGTGATGACCTCTATGTCACAGAAGAGGCACAAGTGTTTGAAACTGTAATGAACTGGGTTCGTTACAAGGAGTCAGAAAGGTTTCCTCTCCTGCCCTGTGTGCTGGAGAATGTCCGCCTGCCCCTCTTGGACCCCTGGTATTTCGTAGAGACCGTTGAAGCTGATCAACTCATCAGACAGTGTCCAGATGTCTTTCCTTTGCTCCAGGAAGCAAGAATGTACCATCTGTCAGGCAATGAGGTGAGTAAAAAAGGAAGGTAGGTGCTGCCCTTTCTAAATGTCTCATGCTTCCGCTCAAAAATCCCATCGGAAGGAGCAGCACCACGAGGCAGAAAAAAGTATTCACGCTGAAGTTTCACTGAGTGGTGCTACTGAGAAGTCAGGGTGGGCCTCATCGGTTATCTCACTGGTTTAGAGAGCTTAGAAGCTTTTGGAAGGTTGTTTTAAAGTGTACAGCTTTATGAACATACGAGCTCGACCTCTCATATGTGCAGCAAGAGACGCCAGGTGACTATCCTAGTGAAAAGGCAAACAAGAGTTCCTCCTGACACCTCACCCTCTTAGCTATTATTTCAAGCCTAAGAGAGGAAGAATGAGTTTCCCACTAAACTGTACCACAATCTGTAATGACTCTTTCAATCTGAATACGTAACATCTCCATCTGTTACGCATGGCGGGGTGAGGGGAAAGAGAGAACCTCTCCTGAAGAAGACAGTCTCTTCCCAGAGGAGAGGTCTGCCTTTCTTCTTCATGTGCAGAGGTCCCTGCACCCAAAGAGACAGGTTTACCCTGACCTCCAGCCAAGTCTTGTCCTGCTTGCTCAAGGTAGGCTGTGGTGCATCTCCACTTCTTCAAATGCCTGTCCTCCTTGGAAAGTTGGGTATCAATCACATATCCTGGCCCAAAATATGGGGTAGAGGGGAGAGCCACCAGAGGTCAGATTTCACAACAGGAGCGAAGGTATGTGAGGAAACCTGTGCCTCCTCAGTCAGAGAGCCAGAGGAAGGCAGGAGGTCTCAGGAGCATGTGGTGCACCCGTCACTAACACTGGATGTGTCACTGGCAGGGGGCAGAGACCAAGGGCTCTTTGTGCCGGTGACTGCATTAAGACAGTACATGATGTACTGACCTAGGCCAGTCTGGTGGGAACTTCTTGAGGAAGCCTTGCTCCACTCAGTAGCACTGTCAGGTCCACGTGGGGTAGATAAAGGGAGTGTTGCTCAGGGCTGAACACTCATGACACTCACCTTCAAAGGGGCTGACGCCTTGCAATGGTGACAGATGGGTTAAAACCAGAACTCTGAAACCTGGAGACTTCTGGGACAAAGGATTTGGGGGTTTTATTGCCTGATAATTTGCTAAACACAGGGAAAATGCAAGATTAATGTCTGTGTAAATAATATTTGTTAATACAGATATATTACGCCCATTTATAGAAACATGTTAGAAGTAGAAAGAGAAGTAAAACTTTAAGCAAGCTGCCACTGTCACAGCGTCTATCCTGTGGGTCCACAGACTGCTTCTCTGGGGCAAGCCGAAGGCAACTGCAATTTCGACAGAGAAGTGCAGACCTCTCCCACTAAGACCTTGGGGGTCTGGAAACTGGCAAATGCCCAGTGGTACAGCATAAGCAGAGGAACAACTCAATGTGCTCCCCATGCCTTCTACATTGCATTTCTTCCAGTATGGGGTGTGGGAGAAGATAAAGAAGGTTATTCCTTCTGTCCTTCAGCATAGAGCCAGCATACGTCAGGACACTAAGGCACTCATTCCACTTGCTTGCAAGTATTTCCTCTAAGCAGGACACAAGTTTCCAAGCACCCCCTGCATTCTTTGCTCCTGGTGCACATCTACCCAGGAACTGACTTATTCCTGTGTCCCTGAAACAAAGACCTGATAAATAAACTGAGCCAACAGGCAGTAAATTAGACCATGTTTCAGAGCCTGGCTTTCAGCAAATCTTCTAATTTGGGCTTAAAAATAAGGTTTATAAACAAAGAAACAAATAAAACCCCAAACCTCAGTTGGGAATTGTCACTGCTTTGACACTTTAACATGTCCTTGCAGGACAAATAATGAGAGTGCTTCTTTTCTGCTAGTGCTAACTGCAGTCTTGCCCTCTCCAAACTTGTCAGGCCATACACAGATCTTGGGGCCCTCCTACCTTGCCCTCACTCTGTCAGCTCAAATGAACCCTGTCCTTTTCACCTGCCTTACATGCACCCAGCCTTGTCACAACTGCTCACCTTCATAGCTATGGTGCCACTGTGGGAACTCCCAAGAGGATCTGAAAGGGTCCTAGTGGGTAGGCACAAGCAACCGAGCCCAGTATTGGAGAAATCCTGCTGAAAGAAGGATACAGCAACCTCTACTGAATGCTGCTAGGATGCTTTCCAGGCTTTGAACTTAGAAACCATTTGATAATTGGCTGAGGTGATGTAAGCCAGTCGTGATTCGCAAAGGAGGCAATCAGAAGAAAGATCACCAGACCTTTCTGTAATTGCAGGTGTAAATGCTCTGTGTACTCACCCTGTCTCACTTGCATTTAGATTATTACAGAAAGAACCAAGCCCAGGATGCACGAGTTCCAGTCTGAGGTGTTTATGATCATAGGGGGCTGTACAAAAGATGAGAAGTTTGTAGCAGAAGTGACTTGCCTGGATCCTTTGAGGCGAAGCCGCCTGGAAGTAGCAAAATTGCCAACCACGGAGCAGGAGACGGAGAATGAGACTAAGAAATGGGTGGAGTTTGCATGCATTACGCTAAAAAATGAAGTCTACGTTTCGGGTAAGGAACAAGGCTTTGGGAGTGGAAGAGGGGAGCAAAGGGTTCTCACAATTGCTTCCAGCTTTTATTGACATCATGCTCAAGCAGCTTTAGGAGAATTAAGCACTAGAGGTGTTCCCAATGCTTTGGCTTTGAACAGGCTCCAGAGAAGCACTGGATGTGCCTGAATACTGCCTAGCCTTGGTCTTAGCACAGGATTCCTTTTCAAACCATATTAATCTATATGCATGGACACTTGGGTGCGGCACCCTAAAGCACTCAGTGACCCTGAGCTTACCAAACATAAAATGAAGAATAATTGCTCCAGCATCTTCATGTAACAAGTCCATTTGCAGCTCCACATGGATAAGCAAAAGACTGCCAGAATCTGACTCATTCTGGAAGAATCAGTCAAGAACCTGAGGGAACTGTCACTGCTGTTTGGCTGCTACCTGAAAACTGCACTTTAGGGATCACTTCAAAGAGCCATCAGGCAGGACTCTGGAAGTGCCTACTAATGGCAGTATTAGCTGTCAAAGCTGGATGAAACCCAATGGTAAAGAACACAGCATGGGTCTGAACATCCCGTTTGCACCACTTCCCACACAACTGCAGTTGAATTTTATGTAGGGGTTTGGTCCTGGAGCTACAGTTTTCACTTTGACAATCAAAAAGGTTAAAGTCAAGACTGACAGCCAGTTTGACAGCTGGTTTTGATGGCCTGTCAAAAACAAGTTTGATGAGCTCCTTCCAGAGGAATATTGACAACAAGCTTTCAATCTCTGTCACGTCACAGACAATGACAGAGAGCAATGCCTCCTTGGGCAGGATATTTTCCCTGCAAAATCATCCACCAGATTCTATGCTCACTTAAAACAAGAGAGTAGAAAGGAGGAAAGAGGGCCAAGTGTGAATGCTCTGCTAAAGTATGAATAGTGGTCCATTGCCTTTATTCATGTATCTTCTGTTGCACTCTTTCTTTTGGGACTCCAAATATTTTTATTACCTCATTCCAATCTAAAGTTTATTAAATCTTTCTCCTGGGCTAAGAATTAGATTATTCCTTCCTTAGTCATGAATAAAGGAGGTTTTTCCTTCCACCCCACCATAGGGAGTTTCTTTTTACTCTGGCAGCAGACCCTCTATTAAAAGTTAGCTGTAGAGGGGAATCTAAGTCAAACATCCCAAGTAGGGATCATCCCTCACACATTCACACCCTTGAGTTGAGAGGTCTCTTTTCCATTTGCCTTTAATCTCTTACCCTTTCCTCTTTTTCAAAGTCCCAGGCTTTTTGCTGGAGTTGAGATGTCTCTTTTACATTTGCCTTTAATCTCTTACCCTTCCTCTTTTTCAGGGTCACAGGCTTTTCGCTTCATTTCATTTCTGACATCTTTTCCAGTGTCTCTTCTCTGCTTTTCTTTTATGGTCTATCCAGGCTGCCTTCAGGCCAGGCTAACACCTTCCCTGCTATGGTGAGTCTAAGCTCTTGCTGCTGTTCTCACAGCTCCTCTTCCTTCTCTGCTTAATTCCTTATCTTTGATTCCATCTCCCCATTACCTCTTAGCCTTTCTCCTAATGTCCTTTTCACCCTTCCCACCTAAATGAAAGTCTGAGGGGACTGAAGTCATTAGTCGTTTCTTTCCAGATAAATCAATTAGTGTCTCAATCCTGATTAAACATCTGCCCCCTTCTGCATGTCCATCTACTCTTGTTTTCTTTCTTGTAGCAACTGTGATCTGTTTCTTTTCTAACTTGACTTATATTTTTCCTACATTGATCTCCCTTCCCATGCGCTCACTCCCTCAGTGTCTTGGTAGAGTTTGGCTTCTTCCCTGCTCTTTTTAGCATCTGAGAAATAGGAAAATCCTTCGCACAAGATCATGACTAGTTTTAATCACGATTTCCCCACCAGTTTAAATGCTTCGAAACACTGTATCTGTAGTGTAACTGAAAATGACATGAATTATCACTCACCCTTCTGTTATTTTTACTAATTTAGTTGCATTTCTTCCTCAAATTAGAAAGAGCTGTGGCCTAGGGATGTAACAGAAACAAGATAAGCCTCCAGTTCTCCCAAAAAACTCTCCCTGCCGCCTGATGTGCCTGGTCCAGCTCAGGCTCCTACCAGAGTTTCAGCCTGTGCAGGAAAGAACAAGCTCATGTGCAAGGGAAATTTCAAGGGAGGGTAAGGGGAACACCTGCAGTGTCTCGGCCCCATTGTAACCATGAATGCTGCATTCACGGCCCTCAGCCACTTCAGCTATTTGAGTGCAAATAACACTCAACACATACATGTGAAAAATACCGAGACAAAAGCATCAGAAACGACTCTTTCTAGCATGCTAATTTGCTCCTATTCAATCTGCTGTTAGGCCCAGAGATGAGCTCCCTCAGTTTGCAGTGATCTGGCTGCAGTACAGAATACAAATGAAGGCAGACACTTTCTCAATGGAATATGAATTCTCTTTTGAGTATATTCACCAGTGAAGCAAATGTTTAATCACATTGCAGATGATGGAATAAACTACTCAGTCTGTAAATGTGGTTTCAGGCTTAACTAGATCCATTCACATTGCATTTACACCAAAAATGATATGCAAACCAAAGTCTTGTTTAAAACACTGCTCTCTGCATCAGTGAAAATTCACTTGCAAGTCAGCTCTAGAATAAGTTTGCAGGGTCCAATTCTGAACTTCAGTCTATAAATATGAACCACATCCAAGTCAGTAGAGAAAGAGAACAGCAGGAGAGGCACAAAATTTAGAGCCCAGCCATATGGTCCCAAGGTTGAATAGTAAAACTAACATGATGTGCAGGACTACTGCTGATCGGAGTTCAGAGTCAGGTCTTTTACCATGTAAACCACTAGCTCTGGTAGATCCAGCTGACTGGATCTGCCCTGCACAAACTGGCAGTTCCCAAGTGCAGGCCTGTCCTCATGGGATTTGGCACTACCACCTGCAGCATCCTCCACTATCTTGTTGAAATCATGTTTATTTGTCACTTGGCAGCATTCTGCAAAGCCCTGTTGGTGCACCAAAATCACCTAGAGATCCCTGTGCTGTGTGTGGTTGGTCATTCACTTGGTATTAAAATGAAAGTGGTGGTGGTCTTGTGATAAATGTAAACAGTTAATTTGCTGATAAATTGCAATAATGGTAAATTGTAATAAACTTGAATTATTAATTTGGTAATTAAGCAAGGCGTGTGTAAGTTAAGTTTAATTAGCATTATGCTATAACAAGACTATGATTCGTGTTAAGAGTAATAGTTCGTTATAAAACATGGTAAGGAAAATCATGAAGTAAGAAACTGTTGATTAACTATACGAAACTCTGAGTTACTGTGTTCAGGGCAACGTTGATGGAAGTAGCTATTTGTAACTCCCTTGAGTATAAGTAAGTATTTAACTTAGAGAACAAAGTAAATCTTTGTAACAGAGATAGCTCTTTTACAATGTTGCAAGTCTGTGAAGTGATAATGGCCCTCTTTACAAACCTAGTGTACTCCACATCCCATGTCTGACTTGTTAATTGCTTTCTTGATGTGCTAATGAGATTCAGTATCTCCCCTGCTAATGAAATTTAGTAGTTCCCCTGCTAATGGGATTTAGTAGTTCCTCTGCTAATGGGATTTAGTAGTTCCCCTGCTAATGAGATTTAGTAGTTCCCCTAAAGATAAAGCGTCTCCTGTAAAACTGATAACTCTGTGAACTTCTCATCAGCACATCTGGTTTGTTTTGCAATTGTTTGACAACCACATTGTTCTAAATATTAGCCAATTGTCAGAAGCTTGCAGGCATGGCTAATGTTTATGTGAAGTCCAATGTAAAGGTCAGACACAAACTAAAACAGCCATCGAACACCGTTTGTGCAAGATAAGATAACCGCCAGGAACCGACAGAAACATGACAAACGACCCCCTAGCAACAACTGAAGCACGCGCAGAGTACCTCCACTACTTCAAGAACACAGAAGAAAAGATGTATAAAAGAGGACTGTTTGAATTGCTTAGTGCGGTAGTTGGCGGAGCGCAGACTCCCCTGCCGTCCAGCGCTGTTTTTTGCTCATATTCTACTTGCTATAATTAATAAATTCTAATTGGATCCTAGTCCGTTGTGATCTTAATTTATAACAATCTTGGTGCCGTGACTCGGATAAGGATCGGTGAGCTTTGGTCCTCCGGGGAGGCGCCCCGCGATAGTCCGCGGCCCCGCGACCGACAGCTCACTGCACCTTACCGACGAACCTAAATTCTAGAATAGTGAGCAAAAAAGGAACCGGTAAAATCCCATAAAGATTCTGTGCACGGGAGTCCGGACGAAGACGCGGGACGCGTAAGTATATTGCGAATTTGTCGCAGGTTATCTGTTCGGGCGGGATTGGGTTATCCTGGAATATAGCGAATGAGAGGTTCGACATACTGAGCCAAGCGAGTGCGGACCCTTAAGTACTGCGTTTCCCATCTCCCGCGAGGGACTGGGCCAGGAACAAGGGGAGCGAGTGAGTGTGTGTGTGTGGATATTCCAGAAGATGGGGGCGAAGGGCAGCAAGCCTTCGACTCCCATGGGGAGGGTACCCACTGTACCTAGGGATACCCCTCTGGCATATATATTAGACAATTGGAAATATCTACCTGGAACCTTAGGGAAAGATAAGCAGAAGATGATAGAATATTGTACTAAGATATGGGGAGGGAAGAAGATTTCTGAAAATGTCTTTTGGCCAGTCTACGGGTCAGAAGAAGATTGGGTAAAGCAGCAGTTAAACCTTTGGGTTAATAATAAAAAACCCCTTAACCCGGAAGAAAGGCAATATGCGGAATTATGGCTAGAAAAACCGGGAGCTAAACTTTACCCGTTGAATGAAATAAAAAATAAACAAAAGAAAAAGAAGGAAGAATTAGACAAAATCCTTCTAAATCCCCCCCCTTATGTTCCTCCTCCTGCTCCTGCAGCCTCTCCAGAGGTCCCCAGAGCGCCCTCTCATCCATCAGAGTCAAAACAAGAAATTTCCCCCCCTCCTACTCCTAGACGTGTGACTAGGAGTCAAAAAGGGGCAGTTCAAATGTACCCCTTAAGGGAAATGCCCATGGGGGGACCTCAACCTGTGATTGGATATATTTCTATACCCCTAAACTCAGCTGATGTACGAGACTTTAAAAGAACCGAAATGGGAAACTTAATTGAAGACCCACTTGGAGTAGCAGAGAGATTAGATCAATTTTTGGGACCAAATCTTTATACTTGGGATGAAATGCAATCTATCCTTAGTCAACTATTTACTACCGAGGAAAGAGAAATGATTAGGCGAGCAGGAATGAGACTGTGGGATGCTCAACATGTCCAGGGACCCCAAGCAGATATTAAATGGCCACTCCAAAGACCTAATTGGGATAATCAGGATTCGCTGCATAGGACCCATATGCAGGACCTAAGAACAATAGTAATTCAGGGAATTAGAGAAGCAGTACCCCGTGGCCAAAATATTAACAAGGCATTTAACGAAATGCAGAAAAAAGATGAGAGCCCTACTGAGTGGTTGGAACGGTTGAGGAAGGCTCTTCAACTGTATTCTGGAGTAAATCCTGACAACCCTTTAGGGCAGACACTCCTTAAAACTCAGTTTGTAGCAAAATCATGGGAAGACATCAGAAAGAAGATTGAAAAGTTAGAAGATTGGCAAGATAGAGGCTTGGATGAATTATTGAGGGAAGCTCAGAAAGTCTATGTGAGACGAGAGGAGGAAAGCAGTAAGCGGCAAGTAAAAATGATGGTAGCAGCAGTCAGGGAAGATCGTAAAGGGCGGATTGGTGAACGCAGATCTGTTAAAATGAAACAAGGGAATGTAGTAATAAAGAAAGATCAGGGATGTTGTTTTTACTGTGGAAGGAAGGGACATATAAAGAAGAATTGCAGAGAAAGGATCAGGGATGAAGGAATATTAAAAACGGAATAGGAGAGTCAGGGGCTCTATATCTTAGGGGACCGGAGTCATCATGAGCCCTTGATAAAATTAAAAATAGGTCCCCATAAACAAGAGTTCACCTTTTTAGTAGACACTGGGGCGGAGAAATCGACTATTAGACAAATACCTGAGGGATGTAAAGTTTCCCCTGAAAAAGTACAAGTAATTGGAGCAAAAGGAGAACCCTTTAAAGTCGGCAAAATCAAAAATGTAATATTTGAAACTGAAAATAAATATGGAATGGGTGAACTCTTGCTCGTCCCTGAAGCAGAATTTAATCTGCTAGGACGAGATTTAATTGTTGAATTGCAATTAGAAATTAAAGTAAAAAATCAAGAGCTAACAGTGTCTGCTTATCCTTTGACCGTAGATGATCAAAAACAAATTAACCCCGATGTCTGGTACTCTCCGGATACAATTAGTAGATTAGAAATCCCACCGATTAAAGTCCAAATTTCCGAACCCCACATACCTGTAAGAATAAAACAATATCCAATATCCCTAGAGGGACGGAGAGGATTGAAACCAGAAATTGATAGATTATTAGCACAAGGAATATTAGAGCCTTGTATGTCACCCTTTAACACCCCTATTCTGCCCATAAAGAAACCAAATGGGAAATATCGGCTCGTGCATGATTTAAGGGAAATAAACAAAAAGACTGTCACTAGGTTCCCTGTAGTAGCAAATCCTTACACACTGTTAAGCAAGTTAGGACCCCATAACTCCTGGTATAGTGTGGTTGATTTAAAGGATGCCTTTTGGGCCTGTCCACTGGCAGAAGAATGCCGTGATTATTTCGCCTTTGAATGGGAAGACATAGAGACAGGCCGTAGACAACAATTGAGGTGGACCGTACTCCCCCAAGGGTTCACTGAATCTCCTAATCTGTTTGGACAAGCCCTAGAAGAGCTTTTAAAAGAATACCAGGTACAAACGGGGAACGTACTGTTACAGTATGTAGATGATCTGCTCATAGCAGGGAACAATAAGGAAGATGTGAGGAAAGAGAGCATTCGACTCTTAAACTTTCTTGCACAAAAGGGACTACGGGTATCACAGGAAAAGTTACAATTTGTGGAAGAAAAAGTGAAATATTTGGGGCATTATTTGTTTAACGGTAAGAAAATATTAGATCCAGAACGCATTAAAGGAATTCTGGAATTACCTATGCCTGTCACTAAGAGGCAAATTCGGCAGGCATTAGGGCTATTTGGGTATTGTAGACAGTGGATAGAGAACTACAGCTTTAAAGTCAAATTCTTATATGAACAACTGTCTAAAGACAAAATACCCAAGTGGACTCAACAGGATCAAGAGCAGTTTACCAATCTTAAAAGAGAATTGAGTCAGGCACCGGTTTTAAGCCTACCAGATTTAAAGCGGCCATTCCATTTATTTGTTAACATACACGAAGGAACGGCATTCGGAGTATTAACACAGGAATGGGCCGGACAAAAGAAACCGGTGGCATACCTATCAAAGCTGTTAGACCCTGTGAGCAGGGGTTGGCCGAGTTGCTTACAAATCATTGTTGCTGCTGCCTTATTACTTGAGGAAACTAATCGCATTACCTTTAATGGGGAAGTTGTCTTATATGCGCCTCATAACATCAGGGGAGTGTTACAACAAAAAGCAGAAAAATGGCTAACAGATAGCCGATTATTAAAGTATGAGGGAATGCTTATAGAATCCCCTAAACTATCCTTGAAAACTATTGGAGCAGTTAACCCTGCTGAATTCTTGTACCCTGGAGAAAGTGATGAACTATTGCACAATTGTTTTCAAACAATTGAACAGCAGACACGCATTAGGCCAGACTTAGAAGAAGAAGAGTTACAATGTGGGGAAGTATTATTTACAGATGGGTCATCCCGAATAGTGGAAGGGAAACGATTGTCTGGATATGCCATCGTTAAAATGGAAAAAGGAGAATTTAAAACAATAGAAGCAGGTCCCCTGAATGCCAGCTGGTCAGCTCAAGCCTGTGAGCTGTATGCATTGTGGAAAGCATTAGTGTCACTGAAGGGAAAGGATGGAACTATATATACAGACTCACGCTATGCATTCGGAGTAGTACACACTTTTGGAAAAATATGGGAAGAAAGAGGATTTGTTAACTCACGGGGAAAAGAACTGATACACCAGGAATTAATACGGCGAGTTCTGGAGGCATTGAAAATGCCGAATAAAATAGCTGTTGTACATATAAAGGGACACCAGCGAGGTACAAGTTATCAAATTAGGGGAAATAATGCAGCTGATACAGAAGCAAAACGAGTGGCAGGCAATCATAGTACAATACTGACTCTGCAACAAATACCTGTTAGTGAAAAACTGAGTTTTGAGTCTGCAGAAAAGGAAAAACTAGAACAAATGGGAGCTAAAGAACAGGATGGTAAATACATATTGCCAGATGAGAGAGAAGTCTTGCCTAAAGGCATAGCACTCGAAATATTTTCAAAAATACACAGTAAAACACATTGGGGAACCCAGGCGTTAGTTGATCATTTCAATCAACAGTTTGCCTGTATAGGCGTATATAACATAGCAAAAGCAGTCACGGCAGCTTGCGAAACCTGTCAAAAAGTTAATCGAAACAACATGAGACGAAAACCTTTTGGAGGACGGTCACCAGCATACAGACCTTTTTCACACATACAAGTGGATTTTACTGAACTACCTAGGGTAGGGCGTTACAAATATTTATTGGTAATGGTAGATCACTTAACACATTATGTTGAGGCTTTTTCTACCTCCAGGGCAACTGCTAACCAGGTTACTAAAGCTTTACTAGAACACATTATACCTCGATATGGAATACCTGAAGTAATTGACTCAGACAGAGGAACACACTTTGTGTCAAAAATTGTTAAAGATTTAACAGAAAGTTTGGGTATTAAGTGGGAATACCATACGCCATGGCATCCACAAAGTTCGGGAAAAGTTGAAAGGATGAATAAAGAAATTAAAACTATTTTGACTAAATTAATGATAGAAACCAAATTATCATGGATTAAGTGCCTACCCATGGCCCTATTAATTCTCAGGACTAGACCCAGGGCAGACGTGGGAATATCAGCATTTGAAATGGTGTATGGAATGTCCTATAGAATTGAAAGCCCGCAAACAAATGTTTTAATTCGAGACCGTGTGATTAATGAATATGTTTCACAATTAGCAGAACATCGTAACAAGCTTTGGGAACGTGGACTGATTGTGCAACGACCCCCGTTGGACTTAAAGATTCATAATCTTAAACCGGGGGACTGGATATTGGTTAAAACGTGGAAAGAAGAAACCCTAAAACCCAATTGGGAGGGACCTTATCTTGTTTTACTTACAACAGAAACAGCTGTCCGGACTGCTGAGCGTGGATGGACTCATGCTAGTCGCATTAAAGGTCCAGTGACAAGACCCCACTGGAAAGTAATTAGTGCTCCAGGTGATACTAAAGTAGTTTTGAGGAGATAAGTGATGATAGAGACATTGTTGAATCACATCTCTACATTACCTGTTAGCATCAAGTGTATAATACTTTTTATATTTGCAGCAGTTGTATATTATTTTTGGAAATGTACTAAGTGTGCTCGAGGAAATTGCTAAACCTATGCAGCTTAATATTGAATATAGAGAAGATGTGGAATTAGATAGAATAAGGTGTAACAATATAGACTGTAGTTGCTATCCATTTGTTTGCTTTAAATGTAAAATATGCCAGGATAAATGATAGACACATTGTGAATACAGATATCCTCCTACCGGAATTTGCATACAGTGTTGGAATTGAAACAAGAAATAATTCGGGAATCTAAAGAGTGATGGGAAATTTTCACTAAAGGAATAAATCCTCAATATTACTGTTACCACTCCAATGAACCAGTTCCCTTTATAGCTGACATTGTAGTTGTAAAGTGTAGAAGGAAAATACAAGCTGTGTCTTGCTTTGCCCCACTAGCCAAAACTGCGAAATGGGAAGCCTATATAAATAGGCAGAAAACCCAAAGCAGCCGTTCTCCTGAAGAATTCTCTTGCTGCCGAGAAGATGATACACCTCGTGGCTCGAAGCAACCGAGTCGACGGGCGAGGCAGAGGAGAAACAAACTGTGGAGAAAAGAACCAGGACTGTGGGACACAAAAGCAATCATGGCCAAACTTCCCCAGGACTGGTAAAGAAATTGACCGTTATCTTGTCAAATCTAGTTTGTTAATATTATTGATTATTCCTTTAGTGAGTGCTAATTGGGAGATAATGCCTGATCATTTTTCTCCCAGGCAAAATGTATGGGTTTCTCTAGCAAACAAACTAAACCGAACTAACTTTTGTGTTTCTTTGGCACAACCCGAGTCCCCTTTCCATACATGTTTAATTGGTGTCCCCCTAAATCACTCGGAAGCCCTACTTATTGTTCAGGACATAACAGGAAAATTAAAAAGGAACAAATGTAACAACTCTATGATCAAATGTACAGAGTGGTATGATGTATGGGATGATAGTCTGCCATATGGTCCAATACCTCAAGAGCTGGAAATTTTGGGATCACTCCACGCCGAATCATGTTTATATATTAATTCTAGTGGCTGTAATGAAGGCAATCACACTTGGGGTGACCCTAAAGCAACAACCATTGTGTCACCACAAAATAATTATTGGCGAAATAGCAGTAACTGGTGCCATCATTTAGGTAGAAATAGCAGTAATCCAGCACCAGGTACTACCATCCCTCGTAAAATGCCCCCTGGAATATTTTTATTATGTGGAGATCGAGCATTCACTGGACTCCCTCAAAGGCCTATAGGGGGGCCTTGTACTTTTGGACGCCTTACTATAGCTTTACCAACTCAATCCGGGCTACGAATGTATAAAACAAACAGTACTCAGCCCGCCCGTGAAAAACGAAGCACAGTGTCAGAAGACTGTAATGATGAGGTAAAATTGTTTAACAAAGCAGAACAAATTGTATCATCTCTTTTTCTTCCTCAATTAGCTGCGGGACATGCACTATTTCAATTTGAAAAGCTTCAATGTTGGATTGCAAAACAAGCAAACGTAACCTCTGATATTTTATCTCTATTAGCGGCAGATGTAGATACAATAAGACATGCTACACTGCAAAATCGAGCAGCTATTGATTTTTTACTTTTGGCTCATGGTCATGGATGCGAAGATTTTGAAGGAATGTGTTGTATGAATTTACAAGACAAGTCAGAATCAATTCAAAAAAAAATCCAACATTTACAACAGCATGTCCAACTGCTTAAACAGGATGAAGGATTTTTTGGTCTAAATTTTAATACTTGGGGAATAACGGGATGGTTGAAAGGTCTTGTACAAATAGGCTTAGTCATTCTTTTAATTGTCTGTCTCGTATTTTTATTATTACCATGTATTTTATCTTGTATGCAACAATTTATTAGAAAGCAATTTGATGTAACTAAGTTAATGATCTTAAATTCTGGAGTAGACTACGAGGAAGTTTGTTCGGAAGAAAATGAAGACCATTGTGAATGTGTTATGCCGCGCAGGAACTATGATTGTATTTGTGAAATATTACCTTGTGAGTGTTATGATAAATGTTGGAATTGTGGAGAAAGGATTGCTTGCAGTGCTGAGAATGAAAGTACTGTTACCATCGAATCAGCAAATTAGAGATACAAAAGAAAAAGGGGGGATTGTGATAAATGTAAACAGTTAATTTGCTGATAAATTGCAATAATGGTAAATTGTAATAAACTTGAATTATTAATTTGGTAATTAAGCAAGGCGTGTGTAAGTTAAGTTTAATTAGCATTATGCTATAACAAGACTATGATTCGTGTTAAGAGTAATAGTTCGTTATAAAACATGGTAAGGAAAATCATGAAGTAAGAAACTGTTGATTAACTATACGAAACTCTGAGTTACTGTGTTCAGGGCAACGTTGATGGAAGTAGCTATTTGTAACTCCCTTGAGTATAAGTAAGTATTTAACTTAGAGAACAAAGTAAATCTTTGTAACAGAGATAGCTCTTTTACAATGTTGCAAGTCTGTGAAGTGATAATGGCCCTCTTTACAAACCTAGTGTACTCCACATCCCATGTCTGACTTGTTAATTGCTTTCTTGATGTGCTAATGAGATTCAGTATCTCCCCTGCTAATGAAATTTAGTAGTTCCCCTGCTAATGGGATTTAGTAGTTCCTCTGCTAATGGGATTTAGTAGTTCCCCTGCTAATGAGATTTAGTAGTTCCCCTAAAGATAAAGCGTCTCCTGTAAAACTGATAACTCTGTGAACTTCTCATCAGCACATCTGGTTTGTTTTGCAATTGTTTGACAACCACATTGTTCTAAATATTAGCCAATTGTCAGAAGCTTGCAGGCATGGCTAATGTTTATGTGAAGTCCAATGTAAAGGTCAGACACAAACTAAAACAGCCATCGAACACCGTTTGTGCAAGATAAGATAACCGCCAGGAACCGACAGAAACATGACAAACGACCCCCTAGCAACAACTGAAGCACGCGCAGAGTACCTCCACTACTTCAAGAACACAGAAGAAAAGATGTATAAAAGAGGACTGTTTGAATTGCTTAGTGCGGTAGTTGGCGGAGCGCAGACTCCCCTGCCGTCCAGCGCTGTTTTTTGCTCATATTCTACTTGCTATAATTAATAAATTCTAATTGGATCCTAGTCCGTTGTGATCTTAATTTATAACAGTCTGGTAAAGTGAGGAACAGTGATTTATCTTTTCTGAATATTTGGTTGTATAAATTGGTCAGAGTTTCCTTCATTATTCAATAAACTAAACACAGAACTTATCTTCTGGTATAACAGGGGCAGGCCATTTGTGTTGGGAATGAAGAAGCTAACAATAAGTACCAATGATGTATTTTCTATTGTGAGAGAACGTTTTAGCATGTAAACATACGGAGATTTTGAGTAGACACAAGCTGTGCTATCATATTTACATGTGTTATGTACACTGCAGGTGGCAAAGAAACAAAACATGATGTCTGGAAATACAACGCCTCCATCAACAAATGGATACAAATTGAATATCTAAATATTGGGCGATGGAGGCATAAAATGGCCGTGTTGGGTGGAAAAGTCTATGTCATTGGTGGGTTCGATGGCATGCAGAGAATCAACAGCATGGAAGCATATGATCCCTTTCATAACTGCTGGTCAGAGGTAAGGTGCTGCATCACATAACATCGTACTCATCTGGAACATTTTAATCAGAAAATGTCAGGGCTTTGAACCATGCAAATGTACAAGACAGGATCAAGTACAACTCTTTTATGTATTTCTGGTCTGTAAAACCACTAAATACCTATTTTTTCTATAGAATTGCATGTCGTTCAGAAAGTAAAAGTCACAGGATTGCCTGCCAAACATTGCCTGGGAGACATCTAATGCCTAACTTTCCTTTTCTTGGTTGGCTTTAAAGTTAGTAGTCCATAAATCAGTGAGTAAGACTATAGTGTATGTGAGCCAGAGCACAGGCTGAAAACTACTGCTCTGATACCATATATATATATATCTATATAATGTATATATCAACCTGTGCATTATATCCAGGTATAGGTTATACATTTAAGTTGAAAGTACAGGTTTCAAGGTAAACAGGGTGGAAGAAGAAACATTTCTACTTCAGGCAATGAGGAGAGAGTATTAGGCAGCCAACAATCCATGAAAGTAATGAGATTAGGCCTCATAAAGGGAGATACAAGCCCTAGTTTCTAGGGGATACAAAGCAACACAGAGGAATCTAACAATTACTGCTGCAAGTACAAAGATCAGAACCAACAAGTTTCTTATGGTTTCTTTTTTCAATGTTCATAAGTATGTAAAGGAGATTTTGGGTGTTTCTGACACTTCCCAGCTTTTGAACTGTTGATAATGTAATTTTAACAACAGCATTTGAACAGATCATATTTTTATTAAGGGTTTTAAGAAAAAGCTGAAACATACTTATCCCTTATCCCTAGAAATGCCATCTTCTGAATCCTGCTGATCATCTTAAAGGGATGGCTTACTTACAATTCAGCAGGCTCCCACCATGTAGGCATCAGTCCGACTGCTTCAGAAGGTTACTAACGATTTTTTATGGTGACACAGGCCGCTCCCCTCATGGTCAATGTAAGCTCCTTTGCAGCAGCGAGCTACAAGAAGAAACTCTATGTGATTGGGGGAGGACCCAATGGGAAGCTGGCGACGGACAAAACTCAATGCTATGACCCTGTCACTAACACATGGAGCCTGAAAGCTGCCATGCCAGTAGAAGCCAAATGCATCAATGCTGCAAGCTTCCGGGACCACATTTATGTTGTGGGTAAGTGAAGCATTAATGGTCCTTCCCTCCAGATACAGCAGGGCTTGTTTCTGTGTGTTCATTTTACCCACAGACTCTCTGAATCAAATGGTCATCTGGTTCTTTCCATTGAGCTTACTGGGGGAAGGAAATACAGCACATTCACAAACAGCAGTGGAGTCACCAAGTCAAACTCCCTATTAGCGTGGTAGGTGCCTTGGGAAGCAGGAGCAAGCTCAGAGACAGCTTAAAGCCACCCAAAGGTGGGTTCGTAGCAGCAAGGGTATGACCTCATGGCTACATCATGTCACATAAGGGGCATTACACAGCCCACTGCATACAGGATTTATATAGGGATATGAGTACTAGGAGTAGGTCATGGGAGAAGAACAACTGAGTGACTGGTACCCTGTCCTCTTCACTAGATCACACTTGGGGTTAGTTCAGTCATTTGCCAGAACTGGAAGCAAAGATCAAGCAAGAACAACAGTTTAATGGTGGTGATCTGAACTGTAGAGGGAGGGTGAAGCCTGCACACGTCTTCAGGTGGTACTGGCAGAACTGAAAGAAGGGAAGAGGAGCATTTGTTTCCAAACATGAGCTCTGAAAAGTTTCCCCTCCCTCTCTCAGCCTTTGTGCAGGAGGTTTATCACTTGTGGTATAATCAATCTTGTGCTGAGGGAGGGCTGACTATCATCAAATAATAAATGCTGTTCTCACAGGAGATGTACAACCTGCATGTGCGTGCATATATATAGATGCATGCAACTTCTATGTGTGTAAACACCTTGTGCTTCTCCTCAGCACAGGCTTGACCTCACCCTTTCTGCGCAGGACGGCAGACAGAAAAAGAAGGCATGACTTACGGTCTAGCTGATACAACTCCTGATAAAAATTGACACAATACTCACGTTACATTCATTCAGCATCTCTCAGACAGGAACATCCGCCAGCAAAGCTATTGTTTACCTATCTGAGAGACTGACCTAGTTCAATTGGATAGAAATCAGCTCCACCTGAAGTTTAAAAGATAAAAGAAGGTTTGGTTACTGCATCCAAAGAAATCAAATTACCCAGACCGATGAATTACCAACTGCCAGGTGAATCACTGTAACTAACAATGTATGTTTTCAGTCTGCTCCAGTTGGGAAATAGAACTTGTTTAAGTCACCTTACAGTGACTTGATCATCCTTCAAGTACTGGACTAGTACTGCCAAACCCAACAGCTTTTACTATAACTGAACAGGTAAATGCTTCCTTTGCTGGCAGGTAGGATCACAGGCATTGTCGCACCTCATCAATAAGGCCACGGCTTCAAGGTTTTCCCTACCCTGTTCTGTACAGCTGCTATAGAAGACACATCAGTCCCTGCAAATTTCAGAATAAGAACCATTTGGCTGTTGGCACTCTTAGGAGGGAATGTATTTCCACAGCCTTTCTTGAGTATTGAGGTATTGGCCATTTTGCAAGATAAAAGGAGCCTGCAAAATGGGAAAAGGTGCACAAAAGGTTTCAAGAATGCCTGCAGATTTTGGAAACACGGAGAAACTGAAGGTCATTCTCTGTTTAGCATACCCATAAGAGTATTGCTTCAGTCTGACAAACCCCTAAATGAGGAAGGGGCCTGAAAACAGCCAGCCCAAGGCAGAAGGACACTGAAGTTAGAGGAGTCAGTGTAAAAGTCATGTACCCGTTTCTACAGCTTACCACATCTAGTCCTTCATGCTCTAAGCTCTTTCAAACAAGACTGTATTTTTCTAAAGCAGCAGGTATGAGAAAGGTCTGTAGCTGGGTGCACTGTGGTTCACACTGCATGACCACAGCAGTTTGTTTTGGCCTTAAATTCCACAGCCTTATGAACAATAAGTGGCCTTCTGAGGATCTGGCTTTCAAAACAATACAGTATCCTGTGACCTTGGTTCTTTTTTAGCTTTGGGGCATAAATAATTCTTACACATGTCAGGAATGGAGCCTTGCTGAAGTGGGTGGTTTCATTAAAACCTCTTATAGGAATGATATCCATATGAACCATTTCCATATGAACCATCCGTATTCATATGATCCATTTCCTCCCCAGGTGGGGCAATGAAAGCGCTCTACTCCTACAGCCCCCAGGAGGACACATGGTGCCTGGTGACCCAGTTCACCCATGAGAGAGCCAGTTGTGGGATTTCTCCTTGCAACAACAAGCTGTTTATCACTGGCGGCCGAGACGAAAAGAATGAAGTCATTGCAACAGTGCTGTGCTGGGACCCTGAAACTCAGAAGCTGACTGAAGAGTGTGTCCTTCCTCGGGGGGTGTCTCATCACGGCAGTGTTACCCTCAGGAAGTCTTACACCCACCGCAGGATTGTGCCCGGGGCAGTTTCTGTCTGATAGCAGGAGAACTGCAAAGGAACCCAATACCTCCATGCCCCTGTGGCACAGACTGCAATGATGATGGTTTTATAACTGCAGGTAGCAATGGACGCAAATAGTGCCACTGGCGTCCTGCGGGGAGTATGTGTATATGTGCTCAGTCCTTGCATTTCCTCTGTACAGTATATCCTTAAATTATCTCCGTTCCTTCCCTCCGCAGAAAAACAAAGGGACCAGCTGTAGTTTACTCCTGCCAACACAATACCTCCAATCAGGCAAAGAAATGTGATGTGTAGCTGGAAAATTTACTTCCCAGCTCTGTCTGTCCTGAAACGTGCTTGAACTGGCTCAGCCTGGTCCTGAAGTTTGTTCAACTATTTATTGTGTGAAGTTGGATTTGCAGCACCTACTAGTGAAAAAGAGAAGATGCTTTTGGAATGAAAGATTTGTACCTTCAATGAAATGCAATGTAGTTTCCTCCAGAGCTGTGCTTTTTCCAGTGGTTGGCATGTTAGATTAAGTTAAAAATGGTTTGTTTGTTTGTTTGAAGATGCTTTATTAGTTTTTCAGTTCTGCGTGACCAATAAAGCAGACCAAAACAGAGCGGGCAGTCTGGCAGAATTGGGCTGGTTCAGCCTGGAGAAGAGAAGGCTCCAGGGAAACCTTAGAGCAGCTCCCAGTGCCTAAAGGGGCTACAAGCAAGCTGGAGAGGGGCTTTGGATTGCGGCCTGTAGGGAGAGGGCGAAGGGGAATGGCTTTAACCTGCCAGAGGGGAGATTTAGATTAGACATTAAGAAGAAGTTGGATGGGGCTTGGAGCAACCCCGTGGCAGGGGGGTGGAACTGGATGAGCTTTAAGACCCCTTCCAACCCAAACCAGTCTGCGATTCTAAAACCTAGTTTCCCTCTCACTGTATTCTGGGGTGGTTTACTGCTCCGCCTGCAAGGCTTTTTCCTCTCCCCGTCGCTGAACATAAGTGCAGACAGGCGTCCCTGGCTGCTCGCATCCGTGCCTCCATCCCCACTGGGTGGCAGTGCTCTCCCAGGATGTTTCTCACGGGTATGGATTTCCTGGAATGCAAACGGACGGAACAGTCCTGGAGAGAAAAACAGTTCCAGGTACTGTTCCCGGCTTGGTTCCTGGGGCCATCACATGCTGTACCAGAAGGGGCAAATGTTCAACAGGCCAAGAGGGCACGAATCTCAGGTCCCAGCATCTGGGTCACTTGTAGAGAAAGGAAAATAAAAACTGAAGAGGTCACGCCCGGACCGCTCTGGGACACTCTTGGCCGAAGGCTGGGAACACATTCCCGTCCCTCCTCCCCTGCCCTGTTGCTGGATAGAACCAACTCACCATTAAATCAAGACAGAAAACACTGTGCACAACAAATCTGTCCAAGCAGAGAGCACTGACTCCCTCCAGCCTCTCCCCCTCTCTGAAATGTCTGCTTTTGCCTTATACAGTGTTAGAAATCATATTTCTCTCATGCTGGGCTAAGAAAACAACGTGGGCTCCTGAATTTCAGCACATTAATGCCAGAGGGCTCTGAGGTATGGCAGGGTCTGCCTGCTGCAATGCCACATGAGTAGAGCTGATGCAGCCCAGGGTAGGTCCATGCCCCCAGCAGGTCCCCACCATGTCTTTCCCTCAAGAAGACTGCAAGAAACCCTCTCCTCTGCAATTTGCTCCACCCTTTGAAACGCACTTCTGTAATTCCAGCCAAGCCCACATTTTCTTACTGGAGTTTTCCCACAGTCCTTCCTTCTCAACTATTTGTGAAGGGCCCCCTTCCTTCTTCACGTTCCCATTGTTCTGCAGGGTGCAGTGCTCCTGCTTCCATCCCACCCCACTGAACTTTTCAGAGGACATGAAGAGATGCCCTCTAAAAGGAGTATTCTATTTCAAAAGGTTTCTGTGAAGAACAGCACCTCTGAGCTGGGCAGCAGTACTCGGTTTTGACAGAAGGTGGATGAATAGGGAAGGTTTCCCTTTCCATTTGAGGAGCTCCATTTCTGTATCTTCACCAGTAATAGTGGCTGCTGAAGCTAACCAGTTCCTCCAACTGGGCATCATCCTAAAAACCAGTAGCCCTCAAGAGTTGGTTGCTGATTCTCTCCCCATGATGTCAGCAACAAAACTTGTATTTTTTCTCCGGAGAAAAATAATCTACTGCGTTGGACAAAACCTTGTCCAAACAAACTTCCAAATATGAATCCTTAACTCTATCCTTGTCTCTCCTGTGATGCTCCTCCAGCCACACTTGCAGACCCTGGGTAAGCACATGCCAGACCATCCCTCACTGACAAACATGAGACAGCAGAACCACAGCTTAGCTCCTTTCCCTCTCCTAAATCATGAGTCTCAAAAGTTCTGATGTTTTAACAGCAGCTGCTGAAAGAGTTGGCTTTGTTCCCCTCCCTGCTCTCTGTACCTTTCAGATTCATGTTGCAATCTGAAGGGCTAGAAGCATATTGAAAGCCAAAACCATTCAGCGTCAGTAGTTTTAGGAAGAACCAAAAATCATGATGCTTTGTGAAAAAATGGCAGGAATGAGCCATGCTGTGCCCTCAGTTAACAGCAGTGAGGTGGGGTGGAGACAGGAGACAGCAGAAATCAAGCTTCAAGGAAACTTGTCATTTCCTTTTCCTGTCAGGGGCTCAATCATCTGTCATTCATACCCACCTCCCACAGGAAAAAGCCACAATCACAGTTTCTGTCCAAAGGATGGACAGTACCTTGGTGTACAAAAACAGGGGCTAGTGAAGCAAAGAGCAGAGAACTCCCTGTGTGAGCTGCATGACCTGTCCTAGGGGCAGGTGGTGCTGTTCCTCGGTGCTGGGACATAGCCCCAGGGTTACAGAATCAGAATTCCAGACTGGGTTGGGGTGGAAGAGACCTTAAAGCTCATCCAGTTCCAACTCCTGCTATGAGCAGGGACACCTTCCACTAGAGCAGGTTGCTCCAAGCCCCTATGTCCAACCTGGCCTTGAACACTGCCAGGGATGGGGCAGCCACAGCTTCTCTGGGCACCCCGTGCCAGTGCCTTAGCACCCTCACAGGGAAAAGCTTCTTAATGTCTCATCTCAATCTCCCCTCTGTCAGTTCAAAGCCATTCTCTGGGCTACCTCCAGTGCAACCAGGCAAGTGCCATCTTCCTTCTGATCTATTACTATATTAAACCTCCCTCAGAAAATGCCACAGCCAACTGATGGAGCAGGAGTAGACATTCCATTAATATTAAATCACTAAAACTGCAGGAGGTTAATTAGTTTAACCAAATAATTACTCAAATAGTTACAAATGGACTAAGTCCCAAATCCAAAGCCACGTGCTTGTTTGTCTGTCTGGAGAGTCTCCGAATCTTGTGATCCTGAAACTGATCTTACGTGAGGCACAGACCTCACTGAGATTTAATTATTTCTCTAGTGCTATATGGCACAGCCCCAGCGCCTGGAATGCAGGTCTGACTCCCTTCAGTCTGCAGGTTACAGACAGCAGTCAACTGCCCTGTAAATCCAACTGAGAGAGGGAAGAGAGCAGTGGTGAGCAAAATGACAATGTTGGCACAAGAAAAGAGGAGGAAAACCGACCAGGAATATATTTAGGCTCTAAGTTAGAATACTTTTAGTGATTCATGCTATTGCAATTCATTAAAGGATTACTGCCCCCAGCTGCCAAATCACATGTTAAAGTCAACTGCTCTCCATTTCACTTTAAATCAAAATGCTACAGGCACAGTGACACCCAAGAAGTTCACTTATGTGACCTGGGACAGATCAATAGCTGGGCTCTGGTAAATAGTCTCAGTTTGAATTTCCAGAGGTTTTGTGGAGACAGACATCCTTACAAGACTGCCGATCACCACAGCCATGAGGCTCTGGCAAATAAAGAAGCCTAAGAAGCTGTAAGGCAAAGTCAAGACATTTATGAACAGAATTATAGCGACCTGGTACTTGTGATGTCCTGGTGATTCTTTTGGTCCTATTCAGATACACTGGCGAAATCCACAAGGCAAATGATTCCAGTGTATGGTGTGTTTCTTCCAGGCATGCTGTAACATACTGCTTTTGCACCAAACAATGCAGTAATACTCCATGGGAAGAAGTCGTCTGCAAGCAGTCACTCAAGAAAAACTTACCATCTGATGTTAAACCCCCTTAAAGTGAGTTAATAAAATACCAACTCGCACCACAGATGACCTTTTTAGAATTACATTTTGGTTGACTCATTTCAGTTCAACCAGTATCTTTCAGAGGCAAACACCCATTTTTCAGACACTACAATGTCAAGGACATGAATAATATTAGTTTATTCATTTTTCATAGAAGGCAATTTCCACAAAGCAGTGTTTTGTTTTCCTGGTCCTTATGATACCACTGTAGACTGATTCCATACATACACAAACTTGCCACAGTCACCAATTCACTGCCTCTGTCTTTCAGCATCCTTCTTTATGTCACTAAACTTCTAGTTGCCTCTAAACATATCCAGGGGATGTGCTTGTAAGAGTTATAGAATTGGCAATGTAATCCTACCTGAGTCTGTCCTGGAGATTAACTTCATAACTGAGGGATGTTAGCAGGAAGATCAAGTACTATTAAACCTGCCTCTATTCAAAGTCACTGATGGCTGCATACAGAACTACCTTACTTTACACTATTTACACAGCCTTCTTTACTACTTAGCATGAAAATTTACAATATAGGTAACTTCAGGTAATAAAGCTTGAAAGAACCTGCATGGACAAAACAACCTGGAAGTTATCAGCATCTTTGTCAATGGGCATTGGCATAAAGATTAGGGCCAGGACATGAGCAGCCTGGTGAGCTGCAGGTACCTTTTCCAGTCTTGGTCATAACACATGCTAAAGGGATTTATCAGAAAGCACCCCACACATTCTCCCCATCCTTCTCAGTGTTATGGAAGAGCCCTGTCATAAAGTCTTCACACAAACATACCTTGTATGGCATAGGTCAATGTTACATTCATCTTAGAGAAAAATAAAAGCAGCCACTAAAAAGCAACTTCTAGGTCCTATTTGTTTTATTGAAGAGGACTGAGAAGCACAGAACCATAGTTAAACAAATATGCAACATTAAAGTTTACTTGCAACAGCTTTACCTTAGAGATGCTCTTACTTTATAAGTACACCTTAGCAGCAAAGCCTCCAAGATGTCCCTGCTCATTTCCACCTCTGAAACGGAATTTGTTACCCCCTCAGTTGTGCTGACACAGCTCTTTGCAGAACACCCTATAAAACAGATCTCTGGGATAATCTTGGTCAAAACAAAAACACCACCACTTGTCTTGGAGGGGTATTTTTAACCTGCAACCTCACAAACAGTTGTATCAGCAAACCAGAGAGAGCAGACACTGCAGTGGAAGGAGAGCAATGAGCAGTTTGGGAATGGGGAGAGGAGGAGGTCAGCAGGAACACCTCAAACAGGCTTCACTGCCAAAACAACATCTCATGCAACCAAACACCGCTCTCCTCCTGACTCACATTCTTCCTGTGAGTGTGAAATATCCCAAATCCACATTCAGCACTTTCTGTATATTGCTTTAAGCAAATAGAAGGTGGAGAGAGTCTGCACACAAGGAAATACTGCACAGGGTGAAATCAAGGATCATTTCTAATGCCTTTTTTTTTTTTTTTTTAAGGCCAATGCATGTTTTGTGCAAACGTAACATTCTAAAAATACTAGTTATAGAAACACAAACTTTTCTCAAGTCCAAGGAGCGGCACTGCAGTTTACATTTCCCACACTGATGTCTATGTCTAATGAAATTCTGGCTTCTTTAGAGATCAGACATACGTTTCACTCATCTTCTGTAGATAGGTGGCTGATCTGGAAACCCTAACAGGCTCTTGACAAGGTATCATCTTTCTTGCCCCTCAGTACATCAGCAGGCTCTGCCACCTCTCCTCCTGATCTTCCATGGGGTTTGATGGCAGGTGCCCAACATGAGCTCTGATATGGAAGTGCAGCTTTAACTTGAGATCAGGCTGTTAGAGATGTGAGCCAGAACTGGGAAACGCCTTGGTGGGCACTCAGAAGCAGCGTTTATGCTTAGTCCCTCATCTCGGGTCATGCTTTTGGGTACGCCTTTGCCGAGCTGGGCTCAGCCTTGGCCTGCTTGCATCAGCATGGGCCCAGCAGGGAGGGAGCCAGGGCTCTGGGATGACCCAAGGTGCCTGCAGCCATCCGCCTGCACCCTGCAGAAAGGCACTGCCACCTACTGCTTCAAGCTTGTCCTCCCTCACTGAGCAGCACATCCATCCCTGTTACTCCCTGACACCATCATCTGCTGGGCTGCCCAGCAGGCACTGATCAAAGGTGACTTCCCATCAGACTGAGATTTCATAAGAAGTCAGTGTTTTGCCGGTTGTCAACCAGAATCCATAAGGCATCTGTTATGCCAGCATACTGCACTAGATGAAGCACAGTGTTTTGCTGAGTGCAGTAGTTTCCAGAGGCACCTCTTCATGTATGTTTTATAGAATAGGACATTGGCTACCAACCTTGCAAGTACAAGTGAAAGAAATAGCTGTTCTGTTCACAGCATGCTTGGTTAAGGAGTCTCTCTGCTGTAGGTGATGCTGTCAATAGACCTGTGGTTACCCCCTTTGCTTTGCACCCCTTTGCTTTGTACCATCTGTTTTCCAGAAGGGCATCTGACACAGGTGGGTGAAAATGGTCTTGATTCAGTATCTCCTCCAAGTGATGCTGCCTTCCCACATCAGAACAAAGCTTAGAACTTTGTCCAGGGTAGCATTCGCTGTATTCTCAGCTGTGACGGAATGAGAGATCTGGGGGTCTTCTAGCACCAAGGAGGCAGAGTGATCAACCCATGTATTCTCCGGTGTGAACTGATCACCTCTTCTTCAGATCACGTCTTCAGAAGTTCCATCAGGTTTGCATGCTAACAAGGTAAGGACAGCTCCTTCTGCTGTGGCTGTGCTCTGTGTTGGCTCAGAATGGTGATGGGAGCAGGCAGCACCAGGTGAAGATGCTCTCTTCTGACAATGGATTTGAGAGATGCCGAGATCTCTCTGTATCGAAGTCCATACAGAAAAGGGAACAAAACTTTAGGCAGAATCATCAGGACATTGCAGACTGTCAGGGAGACCCAGACTCCTACTCTCAGTTTGACAACAACATTATCACACAAGAATGACTCTACAAATAGGGCCATGAGTGGGAAGAAGTAAAAAAATAAGACAGTGTTGTGCATTAAGAACGTTACACTGGCTCTGGAGCAGATGCTCTCCCATATACCTGACTGTTTGGTCTTAAAATACAGAGTAACATAGCAGCAAAATATTAGAGCCAGGCAGAGAAAGATAACCATGGTAGAAAGCCAGAAACAGAGTTTCACAGCATCAGTCCCATGCGGAGTTAGTATTAATATTACTGGAACCGAGCACATTTCCAGGGCACAGGGCACAAAGCTGTGAGTACTCGATAGCACCAAGAAGAAAATCCCAGGGAAAGCCCCAGCACACACCCACAGTAATACAATAACTTTTTTAGCTCGTGAAGGAGGCAAAATAGCAATGTAGCGCAAGGGAAACAGGACAGCTATGTATGTGTCCAAGACTATTGCAGCAGCTGTGAACAGTCCTCCACAGTAAGCCACTGCCAGCAAAAACAGTAAGAGGACACAGGCTTCCTTGGGGAGAGGTACATGTGCTGCATTGAGAGCAGATGACAGGGTGTAGAACAACAGGTAGATCAGATCGAAAAGCAGAGCGTTGCCCAGTAGCATGTACCTTGTTTCCCGGCGGATGCTAAACCTACAGAAGATCACAGACAAGATGGTAGGAATGATGAGGACACCTGCCATGAGGCAGACAACTGGAGGGATTAAAAACATCTTCATGTTTGTGCTTGATAGGTAGAGGGACCATGTGTCCAGCAAATAGTGCAAAGAAGCATCATCCGGACTTGAGGAAGTGTTGAACTCTGTCTTCCGGTGGCAGTATGCAGTTGCATTCACTCTCTTAACTAAAGCAGCACCAGAGAAGTTCATTTCCTTAGGAATTTTGGATGACTGACTTGGAGAAAGCAAGATCTTCTACATTAAGTCCTTAGAATAGCAAATGAGGACGCAAAAAGCCCATGGAAGCAAAGTGATTTCTGTAGCAAATTCTACCAGCTCTTCTCAAGGACAGAAAGTTGAAACTTGTAAGCAAATTCTGTGGTGGCAAAAGACGTTGTTGCCTAAAGTGGAGATTTTATTTAATTTCTGCAAAATTCAATGTTTAGAAAAGAGAATGAATCTTCGTGTGGTTTTAAAGTCTAAATCCCTCAGCTAGCTCTTGGATCAGAAGATTGGATCAGAGGTTGGTCATTTTCAGTATTTCGAGTTTGTTCCCATCACATTATCACAGCAATGAGGCAGATGAGGTATTAGCTTGGTTAAACAAATATCCAGTGATACAGAACAACATGCCATGTGTACTGCTGTAGGGGAGTCATAAATGTGATTGGGTGATGTACTGTACCAATTTGTATGCAACAACACAACTGATTTGAAGTGATCAATAAAAACGGCTCTCAGTCACATTGTAAATTTGTATCATAATGGCTCTACTGAATGAAATTACCTTATTTAATGGCTCAGTTGAATGAAATTACCTTTATTTTTAGATGTCATTTTTGCTTCAGTGAATCAAATCCTGTTATTTATAGATGACAAGCCTTCCTGTGCCTTTTAAAATGCATGATATACACATATTGAATTCTCATCTACTGCAGACTGACAGTCAATCTGTGAATTGTCCGGGATGAGTGCCATACGCTATAATGTACCAGCATACCCTACAGCACACTTGGCATTTCCAACATCTATTTGGAGACCAATTCTTGGACTACTGGTCAGCATGCTGCTGCGCTATCAGATCTCAGCGTCAGAGCTGGGGGTGCAATGAGAGAACTGTGAAGGATCCGGACTGTGGAGAAGGAACTTTTGGAGTTCTTCCAGGCACTTAAATAAATAAGTGTCCAAGTTCAGACAATCTTTTTGGCAGTCCTGACAAGCCTTCCAGGACCTCTCACATTCACTAGCATGGTCAACTTAACTGTGGTTTTAAGTATGATCGTCCTTCCCTTCTCAGGTAGTATGGATTTCACTACTGATGCTACGAGAGGCCAGGGAATGCAACTCCTTACTGAACGTGGCAGCACTGTATTCCCGATTTCCCCAGCCCTACCAGCATATACCAGTGCTGTGTGCTTCCTTCCCTGGGAGCCAGTGCAAAGTCTCACCCCACCGAAAGTTGTGCTGTGTCTCAGACATGCTGTCTCAAGACATGCCAAGTAACAAAGCAGAGAGCTTATGAAACTCAGCATCAGTCACCAAATCTCATGCACATTTCATTTCCTTACACACTGGCATTTGGCACTCATGGAACTGTGTGTTAAGACAGTTTGACAGGCTGCACCATCTGGAACAAAGGGATAGAAGGAAAAACCCATGATAATTTTAAGCACAGCATTTCAGTTGGTATGGTACCTGCCTAGGCAAAAGAGACATGATTATTTTTGCTTGCTCAATATTGCATCCACTGAAAAGTATGTGAACAATATTGATGCAATCACACATTTAGCTTCAGGATCATGCTCTGCATCTATCAATGAGACCCAACACAGTTAATACCTTAAGTAAACAGCAGCACTCAAATACCCAAACTGTTGAATTATACAATTATTGTAAAATGGAAGGGAAGCCATGAAAACTCATGTGTGTGCAAACCACTTCCAACCAGAACTTCAGACCTCTGTTACTGGTGGAAGTGTTTGCTGCCTCCCAGCTCATGGCATTCCAAGGATGTCCTATCAATAGGCAGATTCTTGCCTTTCTGCATAAAATCACAGCTGTATTTTCCACCAGCTGGTCAGGATTAAATGTGAACAAACAAAACAGTTCATTGTAATCTCAACTGCAGCTTTTGGCTGATAGAAAAATAAAGGCAAATACTATCTACAATGACCTGCTGGCATGTATAGGAGTGTCTAATGCAGCCAAGTATTTCACAGCACTATAGTTCTGCAGATATATATATCTCAAGGGCCTGTTGTTTATATGTAGTTGTTCAATTAACAAATAGTTTGGGTTTTTTTTTTACTTTAATTATTTTTCTCCTGATTCCTAAACCCAACATCCTTATAGCACAGCTATGCCTTCTTCTTGGATAAAAGAACTGGTTATTGTAAGCTAGAAGTCCCAGCTACATATCGGAGGGTAACAAACATTGACATCCTCACTGCCGAAATGTGCAAAGCAAAGCGGTAACTCCAACAACCTTCAACTGAACCACCTCTTAAAAATCCATTTCTGTGCCCATGTAAGTGTAAATGTGAATAATATAAGGTAAGCAATGGGACAGGTAAGAAAAGGTACAAACGTCCTACTTGTTCTGCAGTAGCTGAGAGTAGCAGGTTCAGTCTCAGCTCATGACACCTTCATGACAAATGCAAAGTAGCTCATGACTCTCCTGTTTAGCTCACATGCAGAGCCACCACAGAGCCCACGAGACATCACAGATCACAGCCGTGCTTATTTTGTGCTCAACTATTCATCTTCCACAGCCTGCGGATGGCAGAGTAAGCCCTATGGCATGAGCTAGTTCAGCTTTAACTGTGTACTGTAAGGTGTCTTAGGAATGCAGGCAGGCTTTGGTTTTACACAAATGGAAACCAGCAAATAACTGGAAGACAGATTCAACCCCATCAGACCTGGGTGAGCCCAGACAAACCCACTCATCTCAGATTTCCACAAGTGCATATAGCTGTTCAGTGCAACTCCGCTGTACTTAAAAATTGTAAAGGTTGGTGTCTTGGCACGCTGATACACACCCAGAATAGGTTGCTTTTGGAGAACATCTGGTTGTTGTCTCTTCATTTTCATAAGCTTAGGAGGCTTTTCCACATCTGGGCCATCTGCAAGGGGCTGGTAGCTCTGAAGACCACTCCTGCGGATACTGAATTTAGTTCCTTGCCCATATGTCTCTGTGTTCTGCGTTTTGTGGTGCCAACCTCAATGACTCTCCTGCAATTTCCTGTAATCCTAGCCCTAATGCTCTAGTTATTGATTTTTTTAAATGGTCTCTGCTACATTTATGTTAGGTGGATGCACTTTTTACATATCTTGCTGAGTGAGACCTATAGTATTAGCGGACCATCTTCTAGTTTGATACAGTCTATATTGATTTTCAATCTAAATCACACACTGTTAATTACTTTACCCATTTCTGCTTCAGTCAACATCCCACTGAAAACTTAGATATCTGTTGAGTTTGAGAGATAGAAGAAAGCAATCATTCAGCCGGATGGAACGCTCTACATCCAGCAGTGACTGTACTACATTATATTCAGTTACAGACTACAAACATCATCAGCATGGAGACTTTGACATGGCTGCCTATTCCAGCATCACTTACAGGTCCGACCCTACAAAATGATTCTCTGCTATGGGTCTGCCCCAGAAACTCATCTGCCTGGCCAGGAGCCCAGGGAGAGCACTGCAGAAAGGCTGCCTCAGAGTCCACTACCAGCTCCCTGAACAGAAGTGTTCTGGATGAGATAGTTGTGTCCAACAAATCAACGTATTCATTGGCATGCTGTTTCATGGGGGTATTTCCAGCCATGTTTAATTAACAGAGCCATGACCTCAGGAGCCTTCATGTGCTACTGCAGTATCTTCAACTTCCTTCCATGAATGCCCCCCTTCTGGACTTATTTAGGTCCAGAAGGCATGTCATTTGCTGGTAAAGTTCTTCCAGTAGTGAATAGCCAAGTGCCCATGAGCAGGCCAGCTCCCCCCAGCAGGGCAGGGAGAACCAGTCCTAATGATCTGCCTGTATCCATGTTCTCACTCTGGGGAAAATGAGCTGCTGTCAGTATAAAGACCAAGTCATTACAACAGCTTAACTGTTCTGGTTGAGCTTTCCCTCTCTCTTCTCCTTTAAATAGAAAGCAAATTAAAAACCAACTTATTATCTAAATCTTTAAGATCCCCTCAAAACTCTTCTGCAAATCCCTTCAGGGTCAGGACCCACAGGGGACAGGTACAGCTTGACTGTGCTAGTCCTACCATCCCAGCCTCCACGCCTCAGCTATCTATCTCCACTTGGCTCCAGAACTAGAACTGTTCAGTGCTCTGCTTGTTATTTGCTATAGATAAGACACATACACATTGCTCTTGTAATTGTACAAAGTTCACAAATCAGGCATAGCGACTGAAGTTAAGGAAGTCAAGAAATGGGTGTGAAAACTAAACTCAGATTGCAATGATTTTAAAGGTCAAATGCAACCTGAAACAAAACAAAACAGGGATTAAAAAGTGCTGGTTTGAGGACATTCTGATAAGGGTCCCAAACAAAAGAGGGGATATTGAGAAAGCAACTGGAAGGACTTCGCATTAAAACCCTGAATCACTTCTAACTCCAAATAGCATCAGGCTGCAATGATCACAAAGCCAAGGATAAATTTAGTACCAAATCTGCCTTGCAGGTGCAATATTGAGAACTAAGCTGGATGTCAGTAGAATTCTGGAATATTTGCCAAATATTTCAGCAAAAGGTTAGAAAAGTAACACAACCTGAGGAAAAAAAGTGCCTGTAAGTCCCATACACCACCTACTTTCCTGCAGGGCACTGCTTAGCCTTGACTGCTGCCATCAGCAGCTCACAGAACTGACCCTCATTTCCTGAGCCTGGCAAGGAAAAGCAAACCAGGTTTTCCTCTTCTGCCACGGTGCCTCTTTCATGCTGAAAGGATCTATGTGATTCATTCACTAACAGGTTTTTGTGTGCCGCTCACAGCTTGCAAGCTGCAGATGTGATGAGGGATTTATAGCGAACAGATGCTACTTTACATTTACGATCATTTACGGGCAGATTCAAGGGACACAAAGAGAACCCATCCTGAACTGTTTCTTAGATTTAATGATTTCTCCTGCCTACCTACTTTTTATAGCAATGCATTTGTGAAAATGGGGGAGAAAGCCTACTAAATAAGGCCTATTTTTAAAATACTAGCCTTCCTTCCTAAAACAGCTTAGTTTGTAAGGAGGAACCTTTCTGACATTTCAAACACTATCCAACATTGGCATTAACAGGAGTTACCTGCAGGAATCTAAGGTCCTTAGGTAAAGAACAGTAATGTATCACTCTTATCTGAAGATTTAGCAGCTATCAGAAGAGATTAAATCCATATTTAATATCACAGAGACACATGAACAAAACAAGAAATACACATCTGAATTTGTGGCTCTTTGACTCCTTTTTAAAGTCAGGAAGAAATTTCCTTCTCCTGAGAGAAAGCTTTTCAAATGGGGACTTACGTACATCAACCAATCTCCTAAGAGCATCCTTGCATCTCAGGCTGTCTGTCCTGGTTGTGGCTGGCACCAAAAATTGTACGTCTCTGTCCTGCCTCACCAGCAATGATCTCTAACATTGCCCAGGAAGAACAGGCAGGGAAAAGCAGAAGTTACCTGGCTATGTTACCTTAACATGTTTTGTCTCATGTATAAAGCCAGGCAGTACAGGAGAGATAAAGCATGGAATTTCCTTGAAGGATGATTCGATGAGAAGGGAGGGAGACAGCTGGAGAGCGTAAAGTGCAAGTTAAAATGAGATACCAGGACAGAGATGGAAGGAAAAATGGGTAGAGAAGACAGGTTAGCATATAGAGGCAGACAGGCAGGGGCTTTAATAGTGATACAGCAGACAGGAGGACCCCAGCCACAGCTGTACACTGTCACAGCAAAGACAATATAAGAATCAAGATGGAAGGAAACACACTAGAAGCAGAGAAGAAACAGAAAAGGGAGGAAAAACACAGTGCAAAAGAAAATACATGTTATCTCTTCCTATTCATGCTTCTTGATGACAGGCTGTGAATGAACGGATACAATCTGTACAGGCACGGACTAGCACAAGGCGCAGCACCAACCTGGGGAGGAAGGAGCCTCACTGCCAAAGTTAGGATGCTCCTTCCCAGTTCTCAGTGCTATCCCTAGGAACGGCAGTGGTCCCTGGGTAGCAGAGATGATGAAACAGCATTGATTCTCTGAAATATCTCTGCCCACAGGGAGATGCTGACCTTATCTCACACTGCTGAAGCAGGTGCCAGGCGCAGCCACCATATGGCAGAGAGATTAACTGCCAGCATGTGCTGAATTAGAGTCACCATCTCTCATTAGCCAAGTGAGGGATGTGGCGTGGGTTGCACACACAGCGCCATTCACAAGCGCTGCTGTCCCTTCCCAGCAGCTCCTTTGTCACTTAGCCAGCACAGGTGCTTAAAAATTAGGTTTTCTCCACATGAGCCCTCACTCTGCCTTGTCCTCTCATCAGCGGCTTTGTGCTGCTCGTAGTCATTTCCACAGCAATAGGCTGTCCTCTCACACGAGATTCAGACTTCCTGGCAGGAAAGCAAAGCTAGGGAGGGCGTAGGAACACACATGTTGGAACACAAACATTCCCAACTTATAAAGAAAAGAGATATTGTTTCTAGACACGACTATCACTTACTGGGCTATGTAAGCCCACTTCAGCCCGCTCTCCTGGTGACCTCCACAAGCACAAGGCAGAGGGCACGGTGCACCCAGAACTTCCCACCAAACTGGCAGAGTTACAGCTATCAACAGGGAGGGATTGAGGCACAGAGAGAACATTGCCAAGGCAGCCAGCAAGCTGAGATCTTCACTAAACACAGACAGGTTTATTTCTAGCTTAATTATTTGTTTCTTTCTTCTCCAATACAAATTCCACTTCATTAAAGGATGTGTGCGAGGAGCACCAGAGAAGATAAATCCTCTCTTTGCTTTTGCTATTGTCCTCAGCAGCACCTAGAGCCAACAAAGGCTCTGCGAACAACGATACAGCGGTACGTGTTGAAGAACCGAGGCCAGGTGCATTTTCAGCAATTTAACACAAACCATACTGAAAAGCAGTGGCAGAGCCAGAAATGAGAGTTTCATCTCCTGAGTCTTGTTTCAGAGCCAACATACCACACTCTCTTTTCAGTCTGTCTGTGCTTTCATAAACCGTGCTACCTACCAGCATGGTAGCCAGCTCCAAACTGCCTCCAGGTAGCCCAGATATAGCTCATCTGTCCACAGCAAATGCCCATCCTCTAAGAGCTCATTATATTTAAAGCTACTAGGAGTGACTAGAAAACAAACAATTTTTCTAACCCCTTCTTAGCATTTCCTCAGGAATTACTAGGTACTTTTAATCGAGCTGTTCTTCCTTCCTATGAGGCACCAGTTTCTTACTCCAAAGGAAACATTTCAGTGCCTGCCCAGCACAATGGATTGCACCTAAGAAGGATGTAAAGATGCACAAAACTGCAGCATATACAGCAGGAACACTTAAATGAATTAGCAACCCATTTTAATGAGCTATTCTAACAAACTGTGAGTCAAACCAGATCAGAACTGCAGTCTCTCACTGAAGTGCCCCAGTGACTCTCTGAAGCAGTTCAGGGGCACACACCACTGTGCAGCTCTCATTCCTGAAGTGCTACCACCATTAGATGTGCCTGTTGATCACTCCAGTACACTCAGCTGCCCCATAAGTCCTTCCCCTTCCAAACAATTGGCTTCCCTGAGAAGCTCACAATATTCTCTTGGGTTTGGATCTTGCCCAAGCTGTATTCAAACCAGCACTGTTTCATCAGTGCCAGCTACAGCTCTAGCACAGCAGTTGTGGGATTACATGTGCCATCCCCCAGGACACCACCTCAACCCCAGCCACCGCATCTCTTCATTTCCAGCCAAATACCATGCCAGTTTCTTCCATATCAATTTCTGAGGCTGTCTCGCTACTTATTTCTCTCTCCTGCCTGGTATTAGAGATGGAAGCAATGGCAAAAACGAGACGAATGCCTCTTTCCACACGCTGCTATCTGTCCTGAAAGTCTCCTACATTGCCTATTTGTGAACCACTTCAGCTCCTGTCAACACCCTCTGTGAGGCAGTTTCTGACACGCATCACTGAACCCTACTTTTAGGCAAAGCAAACATGCATCTAAGTCTGTTTCTGCTGTTGGCAGCCAGAGCAGTGTAATGGGAAGCCCCTCTGCTCCTGTAGCCTCAAACCTGCAGCACCAGTATTTTGGGGGTTTCACATAGACCACATGTTCTTAAAACTCCTCTGTCTGCTCGGGCTGACACAGGAGCTGCCTGGCACGTGCTCTGCATTCCGTTTCACAGCAAGTGTCTCACCTTGGTGCCTCACTATAAATACTACAGAAGCGATGACCTCAGCCCTGAAGAGAGACAAACAGCATGTAAGAGCAGCCCAGAGGAAGGCGAGAGGGCCCCTAAGGCTAAACCCCAAACTGTTTACTGGCGAGATTCCCAGGCCCACCCTTCCTGTTCCCAAAATAGAGAGGTCCATGCCTCTTAGCTGTCAATAAACACCAGCCTGGAGACTTTTTCCCCAACCGAGGAAAGCCTTTCAACCTGTTGGAAAACAGATTGCAGTAGGTTAACTCTTTGTCAGACTCAAGATCGGGACCCTGGAGCCTCACAGGGTGTCTGCAGGGATACAGGATTAGAGAAAGATGAACTGCAGGAGGGTAAGCTCCTCCTGCCCACCCTTCTTACTGTCCTTTCTGCTTCTAGCATGCTATAACTGACCAGCTTCGCTGGTAATGTATGCATTATCAGGACTGATTTCCAGCAAGAGGCCCAACAAAAGCAGCTCTGAACTACTAATGAATTTAGTTTTTTTGTTTCCAGTTAATAGAGTAGCCTTACGAACAGGCAGCCTGTGTTCTTTGTTTAGGCACAAGAATACCTCTAACCTGACAGAGAGCCAGCCAGAGGTCAGGCAGCATCTAGTCTGCTGACGAGCAGGAAGAAACACGTTCCTACACTTGTGCAACTTACTTATTTTAATAAGGAATTTTAAATCTGGATTTTTTTATCCGTTTTCATCTGCTCTGGAATTTCCTTATTCTGCCCCCAGACAATCACTTTCCTCTTCTCAGGGAAATTCCATGCCTGCCCTGAGCTATTTCACTTGGTTGGCTGAGGGGAATTTTGTGGGTGTGCGATAGGACAGAGGGAAGGTCTCTTCTGTACAAATCCTGTCCTAGGGGCTGAGCAGCCCAGGCCTCCTGTGTCTTCACGCAGTCCCAGTGAAGACAGCAAGAAATGCAATAAGCCTATGTTCCGTGCCTTCAAATCCATGCAGGAATTAAGCCCAGTCTGAGAGGATGTGCAGAGGAAGAGAGTCTTTTGTGGGGACTGGACATTAGGGGATTATGGCTGCTGTGAGCAGCACAGAAAATCCAATAACGCCTCTTACTGTGCTACATGGAATTGCTCCCCCTCCATGCCAGAGCAGACAGGTTCTTGCTACTGCACCACAGCAGAGTTGTGACCAGCACCTCCAAGACCCACTTGCTGTGGTGAAGTGCACTTGGAACCACATCTACCTTGTAACATTGCAAAGGATGGGCCACATGGCTTGGACTGAGAACAGTTTGGCTCAGGATAACCTCTTGTTAAACAGACCTGGCCTGGATTTGGGTCTACCACAGGATGAGCATAAACACATTTATTATGATGAACCATGACTGTGTACAGGCACCCTTTTCCCCAGACTTAGCTCCCATAATTACAAAAAAGTTGGGTTAACCCTAAAGCTTGCCTTTTCCTTCACAAATTCACACTAATATTGACTCTGAAGTTCGTTTTATCTGCAGTCCACATGCCCACATCTCTTCTCAGCTTTCTGGTTCCAGCCTTGAGGTTGTCCAGATTGTCCCTTTGTCCTTCTAAGACCTCTGCACTAACTACACTAATCCTCAGTAAGCAATCAAATCTCCCCATCTGTGCTTTTACTGTTTCCCTTGGCACCATAGTGTGACTTTCCTATTTTAATTAACTTGAGCTGGATGCCTTGTTGAGACTTAGCTGCTCTGATTTCTCATTATGTTATCATAATACCATTTAGCAACACCACCCTTAGCAGCAAGGAAGACTGATTCCAGCCCCTTGAAGGCAGCACAGTGAAACAAAGAGCACTCACCAGGGCCCATATCCATATTCAGTTGCATTTTTGTTACCCAGCTGCTTTTCCTTCCCAGTTCTTGCGTACTCACAAAAGCACACATTAAGATATGTTTCCTTATTTTGTTTTTTATGGTTATCATCACTTAATTTCAACATTTTAACTCCTCTGTGCATTGCCTGATGTATGCCCTCTACACATACTTTACTCACTGCATCAGTTGTTAGTACCACACATCACTGTTTGTCCTTTTCCTGCCAAGTAACTCATTGCTTCAAATTGTCCTGAGCCTATTCCACATTTTGCAGCAGTTTAAGACCCAAAGTACATGGGTCACTTCACAGAACTGAAGGAAAACTTCTGCTTTTGTTTCAGCACAGACATTTCCAAACCCGCTTAGCTGGGATACCATTATTAGCACAGCAGGGACTGAGAGGACAGCAACAGCACTCAGCTCTGCAATGGGCTCTACGGGCTGCACTGTGGCAGGACACGAAATTATTCTAACACACCCTTTTATTGCTGTCCTCAACCCCTTCCTTACCACAACCTGAAATACACCCAGTCTCAGCAACACCTTACCCTTGGTCTCAGTCTCCTCAGGCCTGTTTCCATCTCAAGTTGTTGAGTGGTTCCTGCAAGTGCTGTGAGTTGCCATTCGTGCACAAAGCATCAAGTTTACACCAGGGACCTGTTTCACATTAACTCCTGTTCAGCTACTTGATGAAACTCCCTTTGTAAGCACCTGCACACCAGCAGAACTGAACACAGTCTGTGCCACACGTTCACTTATAAAGCTCTGGAGTGGTTTTGTACCACTAATATGTGAGCTGACCTCGGAATAACTAGCGCTGGAAAGAGCTGTGTGTGAAAGGAGCTTACCTCCATGGAGCGCCTGCAGGAAGATGAGACCTGTGCCAAGCACCCAGCAATTTAACACTAAGCAGCATCAGCAAAATACAAGAAACACAGGAAGGTGTAATTTGGACAAACAGCAGTGACCTGGAGGAACAAATACAAGGAAGTATTCTCCACCACATCCCAAGGAAGAGACTTGCAAAAGTGGCCTTCTGTTGCCTTGTCATGGGCACAATCATCAGAGGGATCTCTCTCAAAATTCTTTCACCAAAGTCAAAGCTTCGGTTGATTAATGCAATTCTTTAAATGTTAATAGAGTAATGTCAGTTCTGTGTGGTTTTCCCCCTTAGGAAATCCTGCCAGATGTAAAACTTATAAGCAGAATAGGTGCAACAAGACTGATGACAAGGCTGTAATATCATTTCTCTTTTGTTCATGAACATGCATGATAACCTTGCAACCTTAAGTCCCAGCTCTAAGTTTGCTATATGTGAATAAAAAGCACATTTAACACCCACTTACATAACTCTCATATATGAGAAGGCAGGATGTTAAGCATACATACTCTGAGTACAGGCTGACAGCAAAAAAAAGACAAGGTAATTGAATGTAGGAATTGGGTCGCAGGAATAGGGCTGTCCAGTTTCAGGACTGGAGGAGAACTGAGCTATCACAGGATAGAAGTTTGCTGACAAAGCTTCAAGGGAGATTCAAAGCCAAGAAATTGTTCCCATGTTTACATGGAAACATAGCCAATGTTTGATGTGGAGGGCCATCTAGTGGAAAGTCTCTTTATTTGTTTGCACCCAATGCAGGCAGCCTTCTACAGCAGCAGGAACAAAGGCATCTTTGCCTGTTAACATCTCGGAAACGCACTTTACAAGCTTTTCTTTTCAGACAGAAGGCTTCCCTGCTGAGACACCACAGCACCCGCAGGAGAACCTTGGGAACAAGAAATCAAGCCTGTCTTAGTGCAGGATCCTTTGCAACCAAAGTGTGCATGTCCTCACATTGATTTCCTTTTATTGATGACTTCAGGAAGCTTTCCTCAAAAAATAAAAGAGATAACAAATACAAACCTCAAAACCCGTTTGGGGATTTTATTTCCCTCATAAATAGAAGGTCAGAACAGGCTCAGTGACACTACCAGGCAGCATACTGTGATGGTGCAGAAAGGCATTAGTATATATGTAACACTGCCTCTGGTACTTCAATTAACCACCCAGCTGTGCTGGCTGATCCCCAGTATTTCTGCACAGAAATATTGAGTGTTCTGAGTGAAATCCTCTGGTCAAATGACTGAGAGAACCCACAAAATACTGGAATCACTTCAGAGACATTCACATTAATTCACCCCGCTACCCATCTGTGCAGTGAGGAGGGGAGAAATGGGTTTCACAGGAGCGGTAGGGCTACCTAGACATCCCACTGTGAACCTGGAAAACAACTAGGATTTCCAAAAGCATGGAAAAATCTCTCCTACTTAGGTTTTTACCATTTTCTCACATTTATTTATTACTGCATTAAAGCTTATAAACAATTGCGCTTAGCAGGTGGGTTTTTTCCCCACTGATTTACACATAAATAGTTCAAGCATGGTAACAAAGCCTGCTTCTCTGAGACTTTGTAATCTGTGGCTGGAGAACTGCTTTTGGTACTGAAGATGTTTACCTGCCTGCAATGCTGCTTTTTTGGTTGCTAAGAGAAGCAGGGTTTCTTTTACAGCCCCTTTTCCCCCAGTGTACTGCAATGGCCTGTCTCTGCTAGCTTGCCACCAAGTGCCATGAAACCTGTTAAAAAAGGCAGTATTTTCTGAGAGCTCTCTCACTCTCTTAAAATAGGATAAACCTGGCTAAGAGGTGTAGAAGTTACTCAAAGGCAGGGACAAGTACACAGGTACAAACAACAGGATTTCATATATCTGAGAGTGTGCAATCAACTGCTTCATGCCATGAAAGCTGACTTTGGGTGTTTATTTATTCTTCATTATGAAGCCAATTAAATATATTAAATAAGAATATGCAGTGTATAAGAGCGTAGTTTGGACTGTTCTCTAACTAACCAGCATCTCCCTTATAAGCTCAGTACTTAATAAATTAATACAAGCTATGCCTCATTCAGCCAGCAAAAAGAAAAAGCCCAAAGTATTAATGGGAACAATAAATCCTCACATTTTCCTAAGTATTTTTTTTCTGTCAAGAAGTATTTCCAATGCTTACTTAACAAGAGCTTTTCTTCCTGGCTTCTCACTTTCTTTCTCTGCCTTTATTGCACGAATGCACTGTCTACTCGCTGCACAAGCTAGGAGGAAGTCAAAAGAGACTCCAGAGCTGCTCTGTGGCCTTTTGCATCCCTCCTGCTGCAGCATCAACTCCAGGCAGCTGACACACACCATGGAACTGTAGATGCAGCAGCTGTGCCCCCCTTCCCTGCCTCCTGTCCTGACCATGTCACCGCACAGGGGACCTGTCACCAGCACATTACCCACAGCCCTGAATGGGGTGCTGGGGCACAGACAATCTATTTCTGGGGTGCTAAACTGCAGTGTCATTTTAACACCCATGTTAGCCTGTTTGCTTCAGCAATGAATCTGGTCTTCCTCTCCTCACAGAAAGTGATGAAGATGATTACCACAGTCTGACAGGCGTATCATCTCCATAGAAGGCTTTTGTACAGCCAAAGATGAGAACTCTGAAATAAACCCACATTCCTGATCCGCCCACCACACACCCTAGAACACTGAAGGGATGTGACAGACTTGCATCTTACTTGTCAAGAATGCAGCAGATGTTTCAGGTAGAAGCAGCAGGAAGCATCAGGTAGATCAGGCAAAAACCCCACATCTTCTAATACACCTGTTTAAGTGCCGAAGTGCAGCAGCACTTGTGGGAAAAGGACTACAGCAGGTATGAGTTAGCCTCCTCCCTGACTCATGTTTCTCTGCATATTACCTGGGCTCTTCCACTACCTAGGTATTGCAGCACCTTGTTATTTTAGGTAATTTCTAATTAACTGGGGCAGCACTTCCTAGTCTGGAGCAGACGTATCTGCATTTGATCCATTAGGGAAAACATCTATAGCAGGAAAGAGCCAAAGGCAGAGAAATCTGCCTCCTCCAGCTCCAACCAGCAGTACTGGCACTGCTCTGACTGATCTGCAGGGTGTACACCACAGACACCCTGCCCTACGCAGTGTCTGGAGGTGCAGCAACATTTCTTGTACAGAAAACATACAGCTAAAGCAATAAATGAAGAAATCAAGGTCCCCATACCTCTGTCATTCTCATACCATTTCTGTGACAACAGCACTTGCCTACGTGTGAATCCAGGCTTCATTATTGACTGGGCTACTCATTTAATGAGGTGAGGAAGAAGTTAACTCATTTTCTGGCTGGTTTCTGTCCATTTTGGGATACCATTCTGCTAGCTTTGAACGGGCCAGGCTCTTTGAAACACTGTCACACTTCAGATGACTATGTAGGTATGACCATGCAGACTATATAGCTATGACCAGGCAGCCAGCACTTCTTACTCTTTCATACACCTTCCACTCAAGCTCTGAGAACTCATCAGTTTCATTCTGCCTTCCCCCCACCCCTAAAAAAAACTCAAACCAACATAAAAAAGGGCTTTGAAATACCTTCAGGCATCTGATTTTCAAGGACTAGACTTCCTGTAAGGTGTTTCAAACCAGGTCCCTATAAACAGAGGTGTTACACACGAGTCCTTTTCAGAAGCGCAAGCTGTAGCAGTGCACTTGTGAGAAATTGCCGTCTCTGTATTAAAGCTCAGGAATACTTTCTGAATCTCTTTTCCCCAATGAAGGTGTCCTGTTCCACAGGCTTACCACTCCCCTCAACACACAGCAACAAAGAGCAGATTCCCTACCGTAACACAGCACCACTCGCATGGCCTCGCTGAGCTTGGCTCCCAGCTCTCCTCAGACACTGCTCCCGTCTCCCAGCCACCACTGGCTTGCACTGGCACTCGGCTCCTGCTTGGAAAATGGCTACTGCACATTTGTAAGAGAAATGCGTAACAGTTTAATATGCTTGTTAACTGCCTAGGCATATCAGCTGGCTTAGAAATGTTAATAACCCCTCTGTGAAAAATCAGACAGCTGGGAGAGACTGTTTTGTTGTGAACGATGGTAACAGCCAAAGCTATGAAAGGATAAAGCCCAAAGAATAGTGCTCAACAAATCACCCTTCTCTAAATAGCCTGCCAACTAGAAACCCCATAAAATAGCATATTTTAGAACTGGCTGGTAATTCGTGCAGCTGCAAAGCAAATGATGACCTTGGCATTGTCAATACTCGTGATACATTAATGAAGCACTTTGTCAGAAGCTGAGTTCCTTTAGTTTTACTGCTTTACTTACTGCAACTGCAAAAACATATTAATGGTCATATTCCACTGCCATAAAAGCCTTGCTTGTAATGCCATACTCCTACCACAAGCATCATTTAATGACTTCAGGGAACATGGTCAGAGGTTTCACCTTTCACTGTGATGGCAGTTCAGGCAGCAGCAGCCAGTAAGCTTCTGGAGTTAGCCATTAACACCTACTAGTACAAAGGGGGCAGAAGAACAAGAGGAACAAACACCAGCAAACTATCTCCAGGTCTGCCGGCAGACTGCATTTAAAAGTGTGCATTCTGTTCTCTTCTAAGATGTACAACTTGTCATTTTAAAATGAGATCTAGCTTGTGACATTGCCACCAATAACATAAACCCAACACACAGATTTGTTTCCAAAATGTACGTTCCACTGAGTAAATCACCCATAAGCATTTCTAACCTCATTGTTACCAACTGCACTGCTGGCAATTTCAAGGGCTTCATTTATCATCCATCTTCCAAATCTTCTTTTGTTTGCCTGTATTAAATACAGACTGGTAGGCAAGTGGGATTTTCCGTACAGTAAGAGGCTACTTGTTGCAGTTAGCAAACTGGCTGCAGTGCTCTCTTAGCTCCCGGTCCCACCAACTACACACTCAGCCAAGAGGTTTCTTCCCTCAGAACAGGATTTGTGACTGGATTCATGGCCCCCATCCCACTCATGAGAACTCATTTGCAAGATCCTGTGACAGGTGAATCTTCTGTGGTATGACCAAGACAGTGTTTCTGTGCTACACACACTATTTTTCAACTGAGGTACTAAATAAAAGCATACAGTGAAAGGCAGAAATAGGAGCAGCAGCCTCTCCTGCTCACAGCTCAGGATCACTGTATATGTAGAGCTGAGCCTCTGTGCTATTATACTCACCCTTTACTAACTTCATCTAACTACCCACTTCTATCTCATCTAGGTCTTTTTGGTTTTAGCCTTTCTTTGATCCCAGCTTCAGCATTTGAAAGACTATCCCATTAGAGCCACTGAGTTTCTCCCTCACTGATGTCCTGTCTCTGTTATTTGAAGCTGTGTATCTCTGGCTACTTATACCTACATCTCTTTCTTGAGTTTCCTGGCTGAGACTTTAACAAACCCTTAATTGTATGTATTCAGGCAGAGAGCAGTATAAAATTAAGCAAGGAAACCAAGTAATACAAAACAGTGATTAAAAATTCCTATAAGCTTCCCTCAACTCATTACAATAGCATCTTCCTCAGCAGAAGCTCAGAAAATTTTGCTTATAGGTAGCACTGGGATATCTGTGGAACAGTGCAGTTTGCCATTCCCCATGCTTTATGCTGAATGATTATTTTGCCTTTGAGACAGGGTGCGTCTGTTAATGACAGTAGCAGTTCAATAAAGTGGAGGTACCTTCGCCTCATGTGATGGTTTTGGCTGGAATAGAGTTAATTTGCTTTACAGTAACTAGTATGTTTTGGATTTGTGCTGGAAACAGCATTGATCACACAGGGATGGTTTAGTTATCACTTAACAGTGCTCACAGAGAGCCTTTTCTGCTCCTCACCCCATCAGCAAGCAGAGTTGTGGGGGTCACAGCTGGGACAGCTGAACCCAATGGACCCAAGGGATATCCCAGACCATATGTTGTCACACTCCGGATATAAAGCTGGGGGAAGAAGAAGGAAAGGAGGACGTCTGGATGATGGTGTTTATCTTCCCCAGTTACACATGATGGAGCCCTGCTGTCCTGGGGATGGCTGAACACCTGCCTGACCATGGGCAGTGGTGAATGAATTCCTTGGTTTCCTTTGCTTGTGTGTGTGGCTTTTACTCTACTCATTAAACTATCTCTACCTCAACCCATGAACTGTCTCAATTTCACTGTTGCAATTCTCTCCCCCATCCCACCAGGGAATCCATCCCACCCCCTCATGGAAGCACTCAGCACTCCTTCCTGCCCTCAAGAGCATCATTACTGGCCCTCCCAAGGGTGGCTGGCAGGCAGGACAGACAAGGTTTTTAATACCAGTACTGAAAGGGCCTCTTACAACCCTACCTGCTCCACCTCACCCCCCTGGGCAGCAAATATGGCAACAACAGTGCCTCACAGGGAAGACAGGCAGGAGACGTTGAGGTGGAATACACTTATAGAAACCCGTGGATAAAAATCCTTCTATTTCCTTTGCTAAGTAGTGGTGTTATTAACGGCAATTCACAACCCTAGGTTTTACAGCAGACACTAGCTCACCAAGTAACTGAGAGTAGCAATTAATGCAGTGCAAGTCATGGGAAGTAGATAAGGAGCAAAGATTATTCCCCTCAACCAAGGGCAGTCTCCTGCTAGCAATCTGGAAAGGAAAAGATCCATATCCCATTACCAGTTCTTTAGGACATTCAAAACCAAGAGATACTGATAAGAATCTCTGAATAATTAAGTTTAAGCTGATGTGAGCAGAAAGCTCAACTGGACTGGAGATGTTAGACTCTTCATTAGCTCGCTGGCAGGAAATTGTCTGGGTCAAATTCATTCTGTAGGTAATTCCTTGGAAACAAATAAAGCTATCTCAGCAAATGGTTTTGTTCAGAGTCTTGGGGTTAAGGAATGTGATAAGGCTTTCTTCCATGACAGAAAATTAAAGAGTAGTATAGTTCGCTGTTTGTGAGTTGCTCATGCTAATAGTTGTCCTCAATCACATCATGCAGACATATGCTACCCACACCGAGGAGATGCAGGCTTCCGAGTTCTGGCAGGTTGGGCCTGCTAAACCTAAAAACTCCCTCCCATATTGTGGGAGAGAGCGTTTCCATATAGCCTCTTATGTAGATTTTCCTACTCCTTTCCCCTGTCCTCCTCATTAAATATCAAGGATCCCTGCTGCCCTACTCTGGCCACACCAGTGACTGTATGTTCCTTAGTCCCTCTTTTCTCAAGGGCCCTCCTCCCCATGCTAGGGGCTGTGTGCTTCTGCTAAACAGATGGCAGCTGTTCTATGTGCCCCTCATTTACAGCTTTCTGATTTCCCTTCGCTTTTATGTCCATTGATGCCCAAAACAATTCTGGATAGACTGAATTAATCAGATGGGATGATTAGTTTCTCAAGAACCAACCTTTTGAACCAAGCAGATCAACAGCCACAGCTGATGGGCTGAAAGGAAGTGATAGCAGAAAAAGGTAGTTCCAGGAACTACAAGGTGAGGCCTATATAGGAAGAGAAAAAAACTTCATTGCATAGAGGCTACCACGGTTCAGCTGCTATTCAATATGCCATGCACTTACCAGTGCAAGCAATGAGAGTGTGATTTAGGCCAATGCAGGCTATGACTATGGATGGCGACTGGATTTAGGCTACTGCTCTTGATGAAGGGAAATAAAAGGCCCTGAAGATGGAAATGTTTGTCCATATAGACATCCTACAGTAAACGCTCTAAAAGCTAGAACTCTCTCGTCACAGGAGCTTCTTTATCTGAGTCATCATGAACAGGTTTGAAGCATCCAGGTTTAGAGTGAGCTCCTCTAACTCCTCCAGCAAAGGGACAATAGGTGCCATTAGTCAGAAAAGGGACATCTATATGAGAGCTTCCAAATTCCTGAGGAGCAGCAGACTGTTCTAAAGATAGCCAGAACTACCTGAAACACTACTGGAGCCAAGAGCTCCTTCCTGGCCTGTTCTCTAAATCTTTGAGGATGGCTTGTCTTATTGAGCTTGAGTTGAACATCAATTAGGCTTCAAATGCAATTTTAAGCGCTCTGTTGGGTATTTCTTCATATAACATATTTGAATACATCTTTTCTGATGTACTTGTACCTTTAATGCCTACACTTCAGAGTTCAGAAAGTCAGCTCAGAAGCTGTGCCTGAATGATTTCCAACTAAAACCTCTAAACCCCTCATTTTGCTAGTTTGCTCAGACAATATCAGCACCAGCCACCAGCCTTGAATCAGCACCAGAAGTGACCTCATGCCTATAAGCATTTCCAACAAGCCTTGGTGTTCCTTTGAATAAAGGACTTCAAAGTCCAAAGCAGACTGCACAAAAGCAGAGGTTCTCAAAAGCGACATCACTGCAGAGCAAGGATGTATTACCTGAAAACTTGGACCCATCATGACAAAAGGCTTCCTCCTGTATTAACACAAATACTTAATGCAGAATAAAACTCTCACATCTATTTGTAATTACTGTATTTTCTCTCATGATTGGTCTGAATCTACTTGGCAGAGCTACTAGGATCCATCCACAGCTGCTTTCCTCCCACCAGTTTTTTAGTGAAGTCATACAAAGGCTTTATATTTATTGCAGGTTGGATTGAAGTGGGGTGTTTTCCAAGATGTAACTTTCTGGTCTCTACCATCAGGGGCACCTGAGTGGCTTACTGGCTTGCACTCAGAGCAGGAACACTCTGTTCTGCCTCCTTTAAGGTTAGCTGGCTGATTTTTCAGCTTTAGAAGCTTAGACAGCACAGAAGTTTAAGCTCCTTCCCTCCCCCAATTCCAAGGCTCAGCTAAAGCACACCATGAATAGGAAGATGAGAACAAACAGAATAATAGAATCACATGGTTTGGGTTGGAAGGGACCTTAAAGCTCATCCAGTTCCAAAACCCTGCCACGGGCAGGGATACCTTCCACTAGAGCAGGTTGCTCCAAGCTTGTCCAACCTGGCCTTGAGCACTGCCAGGGATGGGGCAGCCACAGCTTCTCTGGGCACCCTGTGCCAGCGCCTCAGCACCCTCGCAGGAAAGAACTCCTTCCTAATGTCTAATGTCAATCTCCCCTACGTCAGTTTAAAACCATTCTCCCTTGTCCTGTGACTGCATACCCTTGTAAAAAGTGCCCCTAGTAGCAGGTTAAGGCTTTTATTTTGTTTTCTGAATACCTGCACAGATCCGACCTATCTGAAGTTGCTCTGTCTCACCCTATTAGAGGTGCCTATTTACTATCTTAGAGCAACACTGGCGGTAGCCCCTACATCAGAAGGGCAAACTACCTGCAGACATGCCATTCCATACACAAACTAATGCCTTGCCCTAGACCACAGCTCTAAACTGCAGCTCCCAGGAGAGCTACTGCTTCATGGCATACCCTTTTGCTTTTGAGAGGCTCGTAATCATGCCCCCAGCAGAGGTGTTTCAACAAGCAGGAAGGAGAAGGCTGGGGCTTTGAGAGACTGATGTAAAGGACTCAGAGGAGAGTTGATGGCGATGGACAGTGAAGATACGAAGTCCTTCTCTGGAGAGGGTGTGGACAAGGATGCCAGCTTTATGCTTTTGTGAAATTAAAGCTCTGGTGTTTGTGATGGTAATAAACTCATCTATATAATGATGTAGTAACATCAGATACTGACTTTGCTGCACATGGAAGCAGAAGTTGGATTGACTGTAATAAGAATCCAATAAATCATGTTTGTGGAAGGCAATATGAGGATAACACCAGGCAACCTACCTTTGGGCAGCAGCAATATTCATTCTCTCCCTTTAGACCACTTTGCTCTCACATGAAACCCCCTCTAACTTAGGCATTAACAAAAGCCCGACAAAGGGTGACACAGTCAAATAACCCGCATACAATGCGCAGTGAAGCATCTCACTAGCCTAAGAACATGTTAGGACTGCTTCTCCTGAATCCTACCCAGAAGCAAAAAAAAAAATAAAGTGAGAAATTAAATTAATTTGGATGTGTTCCTCCCTAAAAAATAAGCGATCATAGGGAGAGGAACCAAAATGCTGGCTCAGGACTCCTGCGCTTACCTTTTGGGCTTTTATTCCTTAGCAATGGGGGCATTTCCATGACACCAAGCAGATGACTAAAATAAGCATCTTTCCTAAATCAAGCTACGTGCGGAAGCCTAGAATCTATGTAAGGTATGAAAAAGCCACACGCAGGAGGAATGAGGGGGTGGGGATGAAGTAAGAAGGAGGAGGAAAAGACAGGGGGTGGAGAGTAACAGTGGAGAGCAGCAGTGGTCCAGCCCCTCAGAATCTGAAAAGCATCACAGGAGACTCTGGATAAAGACCAGCCTTAGTAGCAAGGCTTAGAGACAGAGGACTTCAGCTCAGTGATAAAGCATGGTGAGTAGGATTTTTGTGATCTACCTTATTGTTTGCTCTGGTGCAATGGCATTTCCTATGCTCTGACACTCGCAGCGGCACCGAGGCACTGTTATTTTGGGATGACTGCTCATTTTTGGAGCATTGTTTTTTACTTAATTTTCCATACATCTGACAAGTGTGTGCCTGTATTTATATAAATGTACATCCTATCTCCTTTTGAAGCCATGAATTACTGAAAACAGCCAAAGCTGACAGCATTAACACTTTGCTGTCTGGTGCCAACAGGCTGCTGGCCAGAGCAAGTGAAAAATGCTGTTTCCTTCTCAGGTACACAGTGGAAATTTCTGCTCAGCCGCCTTCCCCTAGCAATAGAGTGATGATTTGATAGCTCCCTAGGAAGGTGTTTGTGCTGCCCTTTTATACGGTGCAATTGGAACGTTTCAAGCAGCTACGTTTCTTTCAGCCTCGGGTATAGAAGAAAACTGTGTGAGGGGTACAGGAGATTTGTCAGAGAAGGAGTCTCCTTTTGTCACGGTATCAGCCTCCTTCCACACCCCACACCCCCTCTGGCTGAGGGAAGCACTGTGTGCCCCGCAATGGGCTGGGGTGAAGCATTGGGTGCTGCTGTCCCCCAGGGACCCCTCCTGTCAGCACACGGCAGGTCAGGATGCTGGGACTAGAAACGTGGTTAATTCTACTATGGAAAATTCTGAGCTCTACAGAACATTTGGCAGGGCTTAAAGGAAGGGTCAGGCTTCTCTACAGCACATTGCTAATAAGATTAAGCATTTAGCTACACATCCTTCTAGCATTCTGATGGGGAGTATAAGATTTTACTTTGTGTGCTCAGGGGAATTAAGGTTGGAGAAAATCACACCAATGTACTTTTTGCCAGTTCTTCGTGAGAAAACCATTGCCAGACCTAAATGTATACGCAAATAATTAGGCATCCTGGGTTACCCAAGAGAGACAAATGATTCAAGGGAATGATAAGATACAGCCACTAAGGATGATGAGGGAAATACTCCTCACAGAGGCATGAGCTCAATGCAGGTTTGTGTGTCACACAGGCATCTTTAAAAATAAACAGTTTTCTGTTTCCTGAATCATGACGTCCATGATTACACCCTCCAGCCTTTCCACCCTGTTCTTTTCTGTTTTATAATGGAGATGAGATACGAGCAGGGTAATCAGTTTAAGTGAGAAGATGAGCTTTGCTTTAAAATCCTCTTTGGTTTCACCACAAGAACTGTTATGTTTATTTGCTTATGAGAAGCAGTGTTACAATAACTGCAAACAGGGTATCACTGTGCTCTAGCAAGAATGGATTTTATTGCTTTGCAATTAAAAATCAAATTAATAAAATGGAATGTATGCTCATGATTATTAGTATTTGCATTATTAACTTCTCTGAGATAGAGAATTAAGGGTTTTGACTGTAAATAAGCAGTCTTATTCCAAACAAATCCCCCTTCCCACTTCACTGGAAGCACCAGCTGGTCTTTAGGCATTGCTGATTGATTAGAACCTAAGCATTAAAAATTAGCATTGTCCACCGAGTTTAAAAGTAGCTGTGGCTCTCACCACCTCGTGCTTGCTTGGTTTTGCATTATAAGACTTCCAACTGGTGCTCAGCAGAAATTATCCCAAGATACAGTAGGCATAAGAAGGGAGAGCCTCCCAGAGCGCTCCATTCTTCTTTTCTTTTTCTCATTATAGAATCTCTCAAGAACTATTAAAAAACCCCAACATTTTGCCTTAAAGTGCATCCATTTTAAGCATCACACATGGCCAAATGCCCAAAGCAGAGATATGTTTTCAGGAAATCTAATTATGCTACCATTTTTGTCTGGAAAGCAGGGGTAACATTTTCAAAGGCAACACTGATACTCAGGATCTCCAGTTATATTGATACAAAGCTACTTGTGGAAAAAGGATTTTGGACTTGCTCCAAACTTGTATCCTAAAACATAAAAGCAATACATATGGAGTTTGTTCCTTCTTTTTAAATTAAAAAGCCTGAAAGAGGATGCAACTCTTTCATTTAATAAAAGGAAAACACTTGGAGGGAGGTGAAATTAATGTTTCAAGTGCCAAGCAGAATTCTGCTTCGCAAGAGACAGCAAGGTACCATCTCCACAACCTGCCAATTTTAAGAATGATGTAAATGTAAAGAAACAGAAAAAGCACTCCTATATCCCCTGCAAAATAGCAACTATATTCTGAATGTTGCTTATTCCTATCTCCAAGAGAGACAATTATACATAAATTACACATCAAATAAACAAGTAGGAGTGTCCGAGTCAGAGAGCTGATAAGATTTGGGAATAAATGAGTCTTAGTCATATTCTTTCTACTTAAGCAAAAGTAATTTTGAGCCAAACTTGCTGAAGCCAGAGTGTTCATCTGAATTTCCTCTTTGTAACACTATTATTTCCATGTATGCAACCCCAGTGAAGCAGGTACTTCTGTTTTCCCAATAAGATGATCTTCCTTAGAGTTACACCCAAGAGCACTACTATTGTATCTACTGCCACATAAAGGTACAATTTGTTTTACCTTTCCTTTGAAGATAACCCAAGCAAACCTTTCCACTGTGAGATAAGTGCAAAATACAAAGAAAGTTGCCCCCCATTCCTCCAGAGAGGGAGAACTGTAGACAGCTCAACTTGGCAGAAAGCTTTGGGGGCCATGGGTAGAGGCACGCGTGATCCCTCTCTTCTCTGACCCATATGACAGAGGCAATATTTGGGCAGTTTGAATCCTGCTTCCACATATCTTCCTCCTACTTCCAAGCTTGGCTGCACCCCTCTTTGGCCCTTGTCTGTTGTCCTGGACTTAGCAGAATTTAGGCCATCTGCATATGGCACTTACTAACCAGAACAGTTACCTAACTCAGTCTTGTTCAGGTCCTCATAACCCAGAACTATAAGCAATTGCTTTGACTGTCCTAAAACCAAGTCTCCTCAGCCCACAGGAATGTGTTCACCTTCCCATTCTAAAACATTCATTTACTTCTAGGTGAATCACAGACACAGTAAAACCTGGTTTTATGAAAAGACTCAAACAGCCTGCACAGATGGTATATGTTTGAGCATGAGCAATATTATCCAAATTTAAACCAAAACTGTATTTTCATTATAGTACTAACCCAAATTCCAAATCTAATTGCCTGCTTAGATACTTGTGAAATCCTTAAAGTGAGCAGCTGGTATGATCAAGCCAGACAAATGCACTGTTTACTGTAGATGGGAAGTCTCAGTGCTGCTGCACTTAAGATCATTGTAAATGACAATTAAACTGTAGCCCATGTAAGATTCAAGGATGTCTTCTATTTAAACATGTGTTCCATAAGTAACATTAACAAAGAAAAAACCCAGAGCCTGTTGAAACCAGAATGACTTAGCTTTAGTAGACTGACTGGTAGTTTCCGCAGGTTTCTGTTCTTTACAGTGATTTTTAATTGCAAAATATATTTCCTTTGCAAAGGTGGAAATCAGTCCCTCATATACCCTTTATCCTTGTGGAAGAAGGGATATACCACAAGTTAAGTCTAAGAGGAGACCAGAGACAAGCAATAGTGTAGCCCAGTGCATGGGTCAAGAAATCCCAGAGAAGATGGACCATTTGTTAAATGCCTAGAATAATTTTTTATAGGATTTTACACAAGCACTGGAGGATAACTTTGCCTTACAGCACTTTAATATGTTTCTAACTTCACTGGTACCACTTCTGGGGTTAGAGATAAAACTTGTGTCACTGCAGAGAGAAAAAAAAAGTATCATGGTATAGTCCATTACAACCAAAAGTTCTAAAAGTACTAATAGATATAGAAAGAGAGTGGCATTGCATGAATATTTCTACTCTATATTTGGAAAAGCAGCTTACTGATAATGGATAGCACATGAGGATGAAAAGGAGCTCATATGATGGGAAGTCACAAAACAGCATCTGAGATGACTTTGTTAAAAACCTTGCAGGCTCTGCAGTCAGAGCTGATTGAGGAGATCTTCCCTTTCTTGGTGTTCATTTATTTAATAACATTTTTAATGGGGAAGATTCCTGAAGCTGTGCCAGTGTTAAAACAGAATAAGCAGGATGACACGATGAAATAGATGCTAATCAGACTGGCACGAATCCTGGGGGAAATGGGAAAAAGAATATATGGGATTAGAGACATTAAACAGTTAGAATACAAAGTTGGGGACTGTATGTATATTAGGTTTTAAAAAACAACAAACAAAAACCCTACACCTTTTCTTCCTTATTAGGGGAAACTCAAAAAGTACAATGGGCTACTATCAGTGCAGCTAACATTATTATACTACATATATTTTCAGTACAGCTGTTATTCAGTCCATTTGGGCTTTCATGATGAAACTGTTCACCTAACCTATAAAAAGCAGACAGGAGAAGAACAAGCCTTGAAGTTTCTAGACTCACTTATCAAACTAGTTCTAAACCATTTATCAAACTAGCAGTTCATTGTGTTTCATATCAAGGAGATAGAATTCAGATCAAAGATTTCTTTATTCGAAGTATTATCTAATGGCATCCAGAATTCTTAGTTTTAACAAGTTTCATAGTTGATAATAAAACAAACCCACCTTTAAAGCCTTTTGAATGTACCTACAGAAAACCTTCCCGAGTATGCTATTTGCTACAAAAATGACCCTTGATTAATACTCAGAATGGGCAGAAATAGCTGTAGGGCTTCAAAGAGTCCTACACAACACTGTTGTAACACTAGCACTTGCCATGTCACAGATCTCTAAGGAGCTTCTCAGCAGCAGGACTTTCCACAGGGACACAGTTCCTACGTCAACAATTGCAAAGGACTGAGATGTCAGACACTTTATTTTGGGGATATTAATACCTGGTCTTGCATGAGCTATTTCTGATTGTTTTCACAGCTCTGATGAAGTTCTGCACTCTGAACTTCTTCTCAATTACACCTTGCTTTTCAGAAGAGGAGTATTATCATGTCCCAGTGACCTATTTCTATATATGCAAAACAAGTTTCCTACAGCATCCGTGAACCCTAGATACCTGACAGTGTAGTAAAATGTTTACTGGCTTTCATTAAGAAGGCACTGCAATACTCACATGCAGCCCCGAAGGCAAATAAATGTGCCAACATTTCAGTCATACTGATAGATATCTACCTATAACTACCCCCCATGTTTTCCATAGCATCCATTCTCCTGATGTTGAATATTCACACCTTACCCTTACCTTTTCCACCTTTTGTCACTGACCTACATGTGGTTGTCAATATTGCTAATCACCTGCTAGACTGCAGTTTCCCTGAGAAACAGGCTGTCACTGATTTGGGGTACTGGTTGGATTTGATGATCTTAAAGGTCTTTTCCAGCCTGGTTGATTCTATGATTCTATGCTCTGCCTGCTGGGGATCTGCTACAGGTGACACAACTCCCAGACACACACACACACCCTGATAGCTTGCAAGGTGTTTGCTGGTCAGTGTTGCTGTTCGCAGCAGCTCCTGGCAACTGGAAAGCCTCTGGAGGCTGCAGACAGCTGTTATAGTCCAAGGCACACTAAAGACTGCTCTAAGTTGTACTTTCAGAGCGTACAAAGGCTAGGCTTGGTGCTGAATTTAAAATCTCCCTGGCTGTCTTTGCACTGTGTATAGGTCTGGATCCACAGAGCAGACCTGAGACTGTTCTCTAAGGGAGTATTGGTAATTTTTCATTTCATCAGAGCAGTTACATATGGTTTGCCAAGGAGTGCTAGAGATAGCGTTGTGTTGTTTGTGTGTGGTTAAGAGCTCAGTGGCTCTAAGTGATTTTTGTTACATCCAAACAATTCAAAACAAGATAAATCATTAACTGAGATTTCATTAACGAAAGATCCAAGCACATTCTTTCATGAATAGAACTTGGAGGCTTTGTTCTGCTTCCTATCCAGTAAAAATCCGGTTTCTCTACCAGCTTGCTTCTTCCCTAACCTACCTTAATGTAACTCCATGGGCTTACATAATATTCAAGTTGATCAAGCCAGGAAAGGATCAGATCTGTCAATGGAATAACTGCTGGAAAACTGGAAGTGTCATGGCTAAAATAATTAATGACTAATTAGATTTCTGAGAACATAAACCAGACTCAGTACTAAACCATATAGGCAGAGTCCAAAATTGGCATTGATACAGGTAATGAGTATTTTTGGAAAGAGCTAAGTAATGCACAATGCAGATTCAATGTGAAAAATGCTTGTGTGCTACACTGGCCTTTCTAAACTGGAAATGACACTTCTGGCATAGTTAACAGTGATTTTCAGTGTGGCACTTTTGACATTTTACAGTAAAAGCAGTAGCGCAGGAAAGGATGCATTATGCTCAGGAGGAAGCAAACACAGTAATTCAGTTTCAGCATGCTTTCCACAGTAGTACCAAGGTTTATGGATTTTCTATTCATAGGTAAGGATTAATTTAATATAAAGTGAGCACCATGTGTCAAATGTTTGATCCATTTTCTCAACTTGGTCCACCTTGAGCTCTTGGTCCTCCTCGAAGACACAGACTGAAGGACATGGAACTGTTGGAACAAGTCTAGAGGAGGGCCACGCGGATGATCAGGGACTGGAGCACCTCCCGTATGAAGATAGGATGAGAAAATTGGGGCTGTTCAGCCTGGAGAAGAGAAGGCTGCGTGGAGACCTCATAGCAGCCTTCCAGTATCTGAAGGGGACCTACAGGGATGCTGGGGAGGGACTCTTCATTAGGGACTGTAGTGATAGGACAAGGGGTAACAGGTTCAAACTTAAACAGGGGAAGTTTAGATTGGATATAAGGAAGAAGATCTTTACTGTAAGGGTGGTGAGGCCCTGGAATGGGTTGCCCAAGGAAGCTGTGAATGCTCCATCCCTGGCGGTGTTAAAGGCCAGGTTGGACATAGCCTTGGGTGACATGGTTTAGTGTGAGGTATTCCTGCCCATGGCAGGGGTGTTGGAACTAGATGATCTTAAGGTCCTTTCCAACCCTCACTATTCTATGATTCTGTAATTTATGAACTGCTGCCCCCCTGATGCACACACACTTGCCTCATTTCAGTTCTTCAGGCATTGCTTTTTACTGACGCCTCTTCTTCTTTTGGAATAGGACATCTATTTGGATAAAAGCCCCCTTGAATTATAACCCAAAACCCCCTCATTTCCAACAGATGAAATGTTGTCTGAGCCTCAGCACCAACCCACAATGCGTACCATCTTCTTTATGTAACTTCATTGACTTACTCAATATTCCAGTTGATACAAGACAGGAAAGGCTCTTCCAGCTGTTACCAATGTACCTCCAGTTTCTCATGCAATGCCAGGACTCAGTGATGGAAATTTTTGGTGACAAGGCCATTCTATTAATGGTTAATATCCATCCCTGTGTTGTCCAGTTGTTTTCAAGTTTACAAGTGCTTTACAAGTCATCGACCTCACAATATTTTTCTGCTGCTGCTTTTGTTACAGAAACAGATGTGAAGAAGCAGGATGGAGCTCAAGAGGGGAAAGACCTTCATAAAATCCAGTGTGCAACACGAGAAAGAGCCACCAGTGCTCACAGTTCCTGTAAGCAAAGACAATACAGGGAAAGACAAAACAGCAGCTCTGGAGGGAAACCAAAGCATAGCTGAAGTCCAGCTGGCATGTTTGGCCACACACAAGAGCTACAGATTTTCTACCAGAGCAACAAGGAATGGAGCTGGTGATCACAGCCTGGAAAAATCATCTGGGTCCTCCTACAAACTTGTGAGGAAGAGTAAAACCCATGACTGCGTTGCTGAGGCAGACAAAACAGAGCACTGCAGCTCCAGCAGTAGGGCTTGTGAGGAAGGGTTTTCTGGAAAGGGTAAGGGCCGGCTTGTGAACAGCATCAGCTTTTCAGGGATGTCCAGCTCCAGCAGTAAGAAAGAGTGTGTGGTCAGCCCCAGCCAGTCTGCATGCAGCAGCCAGATGATCGATTACAGGAACTTTGTGCCACAGATGCCTTTTGTACCAGCTGTGGCAAAAACCATCCCCAGGAAGAGGATTTCCCTCAAGAGATCTAAGAAAGGGCTCAGAGATATATTCCATATAAGAAAAAACAAACCAGACAGCCTCACGTTCCTGGTGGAGAAGGACAAGAATCTGTCTTCTCCAGCCTGCAAGCGTGAGTTGTCAGGAAGCCTTGCGAATTACCTTTTCAAGTCTGGAGAAAGCTTTGCACCTGACTGCTTATCCCAAGACTGCTCAGACAGTGAACTGCAGTCTGACTCTTCCTATGACTGCTGCAACACCCTGTGTGAAGATGTTGCCTCTCTGAAGAGCTTTGACTCCCTCACCGGCTGCGGGGAAATCTTTGCTGATGAGAGCTCTGCTCACCTGGAGCTGGAGAACAGCAAGGAAGTTCTGCTGAGGTGCAGCAAGCACAAAGACAGCCCTGCCATGGGCTCTTTCCAAGGGGGGGTGGAGCAGCTGGCCTCTCCTGGCCAGAATGAGACTGCTGAATTTGCGAAATTTTGGGATAACATCAACAAATCAGTGAGGCTACACCAGAGTGCCCTGTTTGATAAGCAGGTACGGAAAGTACCTGGTCCTGATGTGGAAACAGCTAGAAGCCAGGCTGCTGCGTCTGTGACAGTCCCCCAAGCGTCGCCTGATGAAGATGGTGACAATTCCAAAGAGAGCTCCACAGAAACAGGAACGCCAAAAAGTGACAACCAGGAATCCATATCCACAAGTGATGAGGGCTACTATGATTCATTCTCTCCTGGACAAGATGATGAAATGAAGGAAGTTCAGACCCCCGGGGTCCCAAGTAGATTCCCAAGAGACAGCTACAGTGGAGATGCCCTTTATGAGCTCTTCTATGACCCAAACGAAGTAAAAATAAACTCAGTCTTAGACAATGACCTGTGTGCATCTGAAAGCTTTTCAGAACAAGCCATTGAAATCCCTTTGTCCATTTACAGCTTTCATGTTGGAGCTGAGGAGAACATGGCCTCCCAACCGGCTCTAGACATTATCAGCCAGGGTTTTTTCCACAGCACATGGAAAGGCAAAGAGTGTTTGCTAAAGCTCTGTGATACGGAGCTTTCCCTGACCATGGGGATAATAAACTGGCTGCGTAAACATGCAGGACTCGTTTCATCCCCTGACTCTCCTCAGAGTGCTCAGTCACAGCCAGAAAAGTCTAATGATTCATCAGTCCCAACCAGCTCCAGTCCACAGCAGAAAGTGAGCACAGAAGCTCAGCAGGAGAAACCAAGCAAACAAGAACCGAATTCATTTAACCTGTGTATGTCCTTGGATGAAAGCAAGCACGCAACCCAGGCTTCCTCAGAAAACACTGCTGAAAGAGACCACAGCCTAGACTCTTGCCTGAACACATCTAATCTGGATTTCCAAGGAAGGGAAGGGAATAGCCACAAGGATTCACCTACAGTGCCTGGGAATGCGGAAACTACCAGAGCACCAAACTATGCACCACAATCACTGGATAACAGAGACAATCTGCAGACATCTTCAACTGAGAAAGAGAAGGAGACAATTTCAGATGGATGTGAGACATGCAGAGATAAAACCCCACTGCCAGAAAAGCTGAGCAGAGAGAGTGGCTCTCAGAGCTCTGAAAACCTTCTGTTAGATGATAATAATGAAGTAGAATCGTGTTACTCCTACAAGACTGCTGCGACCTCACTCCTGGATCCCCTCGAGAGGGAGGACAGAAATAAACCAACGTATCACTCTGTCTCTATTTCCTGTGACAAACCACTGCAGCCTCTGACTCTCAGACACTTTCAGAGTTACATTAGCCCCACATCAACAGAGAGCAGCCCTAACATAGTGCAGCTCTTAGAGCGCTGTGTAACACAAGTGGCATCATTAAAAATCAGCTATGAAAACAAGCACCTGGAAGACAAATGCATTGGGAATGAAAGGAACAGTATAATTCATAAGATATCTCAGTACAAAAACAAGTTAGTGCTGCAGAATGAATGCAACTGCATTGCCCAAAATCCAGAATACTCCAGTACTCCTAGCACAAACCAATACAACTATGAGACAAGTTCCCAATCCGGCAGTCTGCATCATTTGAAGCAAAACGGGGAGCAAATTTTCTCTGAGGATCAGAACAGTACAGCAAACATCCTAGACGAGGTCACTAGAAGCAAGATAAACTCTGAATATGCCCAGCTAAATAAGCAAGCACTCTGCTGTTTAAAAGACTTTACATTTGACCTCAGTCCAAGTGACTGTGCCCCTGCTACAACTCTTAGTAGACCAACATTTTTGCCTCTCTTTAACTCTGTCTGCTCAGACATACCCGCTACTTTCTTGCAAGCTTCATGCGGCTCCACCATCCCTCGAGCTGACCTGGTGCAGCCCGAGGAGCCCAAGCACTGCAGCCCAGGGCTGTGGAGTTATGCAGAGGACTCCCTGCAGGGGCATGGCTCAGTTGAGCCCCCTGTCCCCTCACTTGGAGGCAGCAACCCCAGACACAGCAGTAACAGGGAGGAACCACCAGTAACACACCTGCATTGAGAAGGTGAGTGCTTAGGGGAAGTCTGACATTAAAGGTGAAATAACTAACAGTTGGAGGCTGATACCTACTCAGGGTTTCTCAGTTTCTTAGTTTCATTGTTTCGAACCTTCACTCCAGCGTGGTAGTTGAGAGTAATTGGAATACAAATTGCACAAACCATGAGCCTCGTATAGCAGGTATCACACTGTATGAGTCTTACAATTCCCATACAAAGGTTGAAGCCCCATCTTCCACCAATGCGCAGCAGTTTTCATACCAGCTGAAGCAGGGAAAATTTTTCCTTTTGCACTCCAGTTCGGAACAATGTTGGTGGATAACGGGCTGCTGGCCACAGACTGCTGCCAGCTTTCAGCTCAGATTTCACACTACGAGGTCACTAAACCCTAGAATCATAGTATGGTTTTGGCTGGAAAGGACCTTAAGATCATCCAGTTCCAACACCCTGCCAAGGGCAAGGACACCTTCCACTACACCATGCTGCCCAAGGCTCTGTCCAGCCTGGCCTTGACATTCCCAAGGATGGAGCATTTCCCACTTCTTTGGGCAGCTTGTTCCAGTGCCTCACCACTCTCGTAGTAAAGACCTTCTTCCTTATATCTTAACTTCTATATATCTTGTATATAGAAGATATGTAGATATATTTCTTATACATATAACTTCAGACTGTATCTAATCTGAACTTCCCCTGTTTAAGTTTAAACCCATTACCCCTTGTCCTATTGCTATACTCCCTGATGAAGAGTCCGTCTCCAGCATCCTTGTAAGCCCTCTTCTGGTACCGGAAGGCTGCTCCAAGGTCTCCACGCAGCTTCTATTTTCCATGCTGAAGAACTACAACTTTCTCAGCTTGAATTCAGGAGAAGCTCCAGCCCCCTGAGCATCCTAATAATTAGCAAGGAAAGGTTTGTGTGTAAGAAATCACTGCCAGGAACAGCTTTTTAGGGTTAGAACAGCAGATCAATGTATGCATTGCACTGATATTAATCTACAGGGTACTGCTAAGAATATCCCTGCCTTCGCAGGCTGGGAACACAAAGGGATTCTAATTCTGAGGAGTTGCTTTCTGGTAGAAACAGAGAAGGGAGTCATAGCTGCGTGGCTGTCAGAAGTGGTAGCATACTGTATCTTGGTATTGTAAAAGACATATTGCAAGTAGACATTCCTGGACTTGGGGCACTTTCTAGTGCAGAGTATGATATGGCAGCTGCTGTATGCCACCATGTGTCAGCACTGATATACCTGCGAGGTCAATATTACAGTTGATATTGTATTATATAGTTGACATATATCATATTATAATATGATATATGATGTATATCATATTATAGTATGATAGCAGTTCACATGCTGTCACCCGAGTCCCAGAGAGAAGACAATTCAAGTTTTTCCAAAAGGGATCTGCTGATATTTAATACAGGTTTCTTTATTTAATAATATAGATGGAGTTTGCATACTCATAAAGTGACTTTGAGGAATGGTCTCCTTTCAAGGAATCAGTTCACTACAGGCTTGCTCCTTTTCACAATTTCCTAGAAAATAATTAAAATGCATTTAAACTGGTTAAACAAAATACCTGTGGTGACAGATATAAACACTGCCATGTGACTGAGTTTTCCTACCCAGTTTCTTCTTGCCTGCCCACAGTGACAGATGGCCTACAGGTTTGCCGGAAATCTACATCTTTTGGAAGGTGACTCAGGATCTTTTCCTTAATCACGGGGGTGGTACTGTAAGAGAGTCAATAGATAAACGTAGTGTTACCTCGAATCCATGGAGACAGACAGCACTGAGAAACACTCCTACGCTGGACATGACTCTGCAAACCCAAGAGCTTATACATGAAGAATGCTCCCAGATTCACTGCTAAAAAACTCAGGAGCTGTGAGAGAAATGGCAGATGCAGAGGTGGCTTCTGCTTTGTCCCTCGGAGCAAATGCTGCATAAGCAGCTCCAATGCAGCCCCTGCTCCTCCCATGGACTCCCAGGCCTGATCTGGAGGGGCTGGGAAGGTCAACTTTCTTGCCATGCATTACAAGGCAAAGGAAAAGCTGATATCAAAAACAATTAAGATCTCCAGGCTTTGTCACCCCATCCCTGCATGTCCCAGTAACCACAGTAACAAATGAGCTGATCCTCATTGTTCCAACCAGTGTACAGGGTTCCCCTGAGTTATGTCTGGTCTCCAGGGCTTCTCTACCCTCCTGAATACAGACACACAACTGTGATGAAGAATGATATAAGAAATGCCAGTCCCAGCTCCTTTTCCATCTCTCCCTTCCCTGGCATGCTAAGAGAGAAATTTGCAAAGGCCTCATATCTGAGCTTACCAGGAATTTGAACCCTGATGGTAAAGGAACCCCACTGGCAAACAGCATCGTTACATGAGGATACAGAAGGGTTATGTAGAACATGGAAATTCCCTGTAGGAAGTGCAATGAAAGGCATAATTTTCATGCTACAGTATCAAAAGGCTGGGACTCAGGGAGCAAATGCAGTCCATGCCCTGAATACGGAGAGGGGTCCGAGATTTGTGTATTTGTGGACCAGAAGAAACCAAGCTACAGAAAATTGTGCTTTTCAACTAGATGTTTTCTAGTAGGAAACTTCATTCTCAACAAGGGAACACTGTCCTAGAGCAGTGCATTGGGATGTCTTCCTGACTGCTTAAATCTCTGGAACTGACCAAACAGACAGACAACACCACATCATAGCAACAGGGCACAGGTAGAACAAAGCACTCTGTGCGAACAACAGCATTTCAGCCCACTGAGCCATTTCTACCACTTAAAGGGGTTTGAAGTGCATCTTCCATTAACTGGTAGATGTGGCAGAGCAATAGAAACCACGTGTGCCTCCAACAATATGTGCTCACTTCATTCAAATGCAGAACTGGACATGATGTACCAGTTGGAAGCTTCTGGATGTGTTTCAGTGATAGCACTAAAAGGAATGAATTGCAATAAGCTTGCCCTCAGGTCAGGAAAAAACAGATAAATGTCAGTCAAAGAGGGACTGTCATAATGGCTAGGGCAGCTGTAGAAAAAAGCCAGTATGGTATATGTGATTGCTGTTACCAAGGAACTGAGATTCAGAAGCAAAAGCATGGCAGGCAGGTTGGAACTAGATAATCTTAAGGTCCTTTCCAACCCTAACTATTCTATGATTCTATGAAAATACAGCCTAAATACTGCAAAGTGACAGAGGAATGTGTGTCCGATCCTCACCAAATGTAGGGCTACTTGCAGCCTAGGCAATTTCTGTGATGCTTTTTATTTCCTCCTGGTTCATCTTCATTCCTTTTGTCTTCAATAAGGTCGGATTTCTCCCAGAGAGATATTTCTCTATCTGCCAGGTGTACGGAAGCAGGCTGCAATATCTGGATTTGATAAAAAGGAAAAGCAGAATGGTGCCTCATCTGCTTATGGACACTTGTCTGATAAACTATGTTGAAATGGGCAGAGAGATGCCTTAATAGGCAAAAAAATAAAGGCAGAATCCCTCTGCACACAGCAGGGAACGAGTACACTAATACATTCAAAGCCTGGGGTAAGAAATCCATCCATTTCCATGCTCCTTCCACAGCATAGCAAAGAGGTCATCTCTAAGTCTCACATGATGAAATGTAAACCCAATGAATTGCAGAGACAGCCAGCACATTTTCTACACTGGAAATGCCTCTGGCTCTGAAACATACACCTTTGTAATGTGAGTTGCCTAGATCCATCTTGCACTGAACCAACTATTGAAATCTCATCTGACAGCCCACCAGCCACACACATGCACGTACGCACGTGGCTCCTGTTCTCACAAATATATCACAGAGTACGAATGTCCTGTTTGTCACATATGGTGCAAGAGAGGCAAAGAACAGAGAGACAGGCCGCTGCCTCTGCTAATATATTAGAGTGTTAGTCACCATGTGTCCAGATATGTAGGGTAAATGCTAGATTAAACTATTTTCTCCTTCATTAAACACTGTTGCTTCTGGACTTGGCTCTGTTTCACCATATTGTCTTCATGGGACTTTGTCATCAATGCTTACTCTCCAAAATCAGAATGCTGTCAGGAGTATGAAATGTTCTTGCCACTTATTTGCTAGAGAAGAGTTTTTCAACATAGCTATCAGCACAGATGATCTCTTAAATGGCAGATGCGCTATAATGCTGTTAAATGTGTTTCATTTTAAAACTGGAGAGATTGATTTGCTGTTTTACCATCTATTGCAGTAAGATGGTTTCCATGGAAACAGTCTTATCGGGACTCTAGTTTTCCCCTGTTGACAACAGTACAGAAAGCTCAATTCTCATCTTCATTGCACCAGCATAAATGTGAAGCCAGGGGAACAATTCCCAGATTTAACCCTGAGAGTAGAAGCTGGCTCCCAGTCTCCTTAAGTTTGAGTTTGAGATTTTCAGGGGGAAAGAAGGAAAGGGAGAACAGTTTCTGCAGACAGCAGCATGGGTGAAGGGAGAGAACATAAGAAACACAGGGCCTTTGTATGAGAAATGGGGAGAAGTCAAGGCAGAATGGAAACAAATGAACTGCTTACTCAGAGGCTTAGTGTCTTGCCTGAGAACTGCAAAATCACAAGTCAGGTTTTGGCTATAGAAACTTTTTAATTAGCTGCATGAGATTGGGCCAAATATCGCCCCACTTGTTTAAATGAAAGGATGGATCAGTCATTACCATTCTGGAGAAAACCTACCTCACTTCTGTTTTGCTGTGGTGGGCAGGAGGCATAAGGGTGGGAAGAAGGGGAAAGTGACAGAGTAGTATCCAGTTACACAGCAGGCTTCTTCATTTAAACAAGAGACAATCTTGGCCAGTCTGGACTAGTCCTAGAGACACTGCATGCAAAGCAGAACCTCAGCTCAAGAATCACAGAACAACAGAAAGGTTTTGGGCTGGAAGAGTCCTTAAAGCTCATCAAGTTTCAACCCCTGCCACTGGTAGGGACACCTTCCACTAGAGCAGGTTGCTCCAAGCCCTGTCCAACCTGGCCTTGAACACTGCCAGGGATGGGGCAGCCACAGCTTCCATGGGCACCCTGTGCCAGTACCTCAGCACCCTCACAGGGAAGAATTTCTTCCTAATGTCTCATCTCAATCTCTCCCCTGGCAGGTTAAAGCCATTCCCTTGTCCTGTCCCTACAAGCCCTTGTCAAAAGCCCCTCTCCAGATTTCTTGTAGACCCCTTTAGGCACTGGAGCTGCTCTAAGGTCTCCCCTTCAGGAGCCTTCTCTTCTCCAGGCTGAACCAGCCCAGCCCTCTCAGCCTGGCTCCAGAGCAGAGCTGCTGCAGCCCTTGCAGCATCTCCATGGCCCCCTCTGGACTCGCTCCAGCACCTCCATGTCCCTCTTGTGCTGTTGCCCCAGAGCTGGATGCAGGACTGCAGGGGGGCATCTCACCAGGGTGCAGCAGAGGGGGAGAATCCCCTCCCTTGACCTCCTGCTGCTCAAGCTCTGGGGATGCAGCCCATGACGCCAGTGGTTTCTGGGCTCAAGCGCACACTGAAGCCGGGTCACAGGGAGCTTCTCATCAACCAACACCCCCAAGTCTCCTCAGAGCTGCTCTCAGTCCATTCTCTGTCCAGCCTTTGTGCTTGGGTTTGCCTCCACCCAGGCGCAGGACTTTGCCCTTGGCCTTGTTGAACCTCATGAGGTTCACAAGATTGATTATTCAGGATTAAAGATTTTTGTCCCCTGTTCACCCCTTTGTTATTTTTTTCCAACTTACGGACAAGAAAGGGGGGGAAAAAAAAAAAAAAATCAAGCCGAGGTGCCTTCTGGGCTGTGCTGTGCAACCAGGGAGATGCTTGCAGAGAAATCAATGACAAAACAAATTCTATCTGACTTTGGTAAGGATGGGGAGGAAGCCTTATTTACAGCAGGAGACACTAGGAAAAAACACTGCATCAGAAATGTTCACACTTCCAGCTTTTCCAGAAGACTGTGCCCTCTGTTTTCCTGTACTTTCAGGAAATATGTGATTGGGTGTTAGCCTTCATTAACCCTGGTGCAGCTGCAGTTCTGAAATAAGGGAAGGTGGTATTTTACACAAATATCAAATGAGGCTTGTCAGCGGCAGGAAAAACACTGAGGAAAAGGAGCAGCTCTTCCGTCTGTGCAATTTAAATAGAGGATGCTGCAATTTGTGGCTCTTGGATAAATACCAGCTAAATCTCCCTTCCTTACTCACCCTTTCTTCCCTCAAGCATAAAGGAAAGTTGGGTTTTGCTCTGAAATAAGCTTTAAGTAGACTGTTGCTATAGCAACCAATTCCCTGAAACCTGTTCATAATGCAGACGGTGGCCAAACCCCCTACAAAAAACACCTTCCAAAAACCCCATGTTCACAGCTTCCTGGGAAACAACTGAATGTCTTTACGGTGAGTTTACCTGATCAGGGCAAGGTTGGTTATGTTAGCTTCCAAGAGGGATTATGTATTTGGAAGCAGTTTGCTACTGAGAGAGCAAAAAGATGCCAGGAAACAGCAGGGTTGCAATTTAAGGTTTGCAATTTCAGGCTTTTTGGGGCTATATTTCTTAAAGCTTCAATCAATAACAAGATAGTGCTCAAATCACCTCAGGTCTCAAATGTACTTTTCAATGATGATCTGTAAGATTTCAGAACACCTAATTATAGAATGATAGATTGGTTTGGGTTGGAACGGACCTTAAAATCACCCAGTTCCAACCCCCCTGCCATGGGCAGGAATGCCTCACGCTAGACCAGGCTGCTCAACCTGGCCTTGAACACTGCCAAGGATGGAGTATTTACTACTTCTTTGGGCAACCTGTGCCAGTGCCTCACCACCCTCACAGTAACAAATTTCTTCCTTATATTTAATTTGAACTTCCCCTGTGTAAGTTTAAACCCATTACCCCTTGTCTTGTTGCTACAGTCCCTGAGGAAGAGTCCTTCTCTGGCATCCCTGTAGTCCCCTTCAGATATTGGAAGACTCCAATGCAGCTCAAAAGCTGTTTACTTAAAAATCGTGCAAAAAAGCTAATAAATAATTTTTCTGTTAGAGAAAGGCATGTTAGTTTTCCCTTCTTTGTTTATTAAAGGAGATGACAGCTACATAGTACGATTGAGTGCAGTCCTCCAAACACAAATTTAGAATGGATGAGGTCCCTTTAAAAATGACATTTATTGCTGATTGAGGGCTGTATGATGCAAATGATAGAAATTTGAAGGCTTTATGTTATGAGATTTTACAGTGGTAAACACATGCACAGAAACTTAATAGGAACAATTCTCTCTATTGCTCCCCTGACCTCTGTACCTTACACATTTCATATTAAAGATAATCTACTTATCAGTGTACATAGAAATTGCAATGCCTTTGACCCATGGTGTTTTGATCAAGCAGTCAAAAGTCTCTCTCCAGACTTCTTGTAGGCCCCCTTTAGGAATTGGAAGACTGTTATAAGGTCTCCCCTGAGCTTTTACTCTTTATTGTGTCAATTGTTTTACTAGTCATGTTCTAACATTTCACAGGTCACTAGTAACTTCAGAACCCCAAACTGCAAACTGGTGCTCTGCAATGTACTTCTGAGCCCTCCAAAAATTCTGGATTTCATGATCAGAAAAGGAAGGTTCTGCTTTTCTAGTAACCTTATAGTAAGAGCTTCTTTCTAGCTTGGTTCTACCCCTTACCAGTCACTGTTGTCTACTGTAACACCATTCCCATTCTGCTGCTCCTCTCTATGCCTTAACTGTGTTTTAGGGAAGAGTATTTTTGCAAAGCCATATCCTATAGTTCATTTCCAGCCTAACAGTCAGTAAACACCATTAGGAATTTTGAGTGATTTAAACTGATAGGATACTGCTCTTAATACCTGTGGGATGTCCTCAGAAAATCAATTTCACTAATCCCCATAATACATTTGCTCATGCGAACCATGCTGCACCAAGCTGCATTGTATCTCCAAAGACCAGCAGGGGAGGATTTTTCCCTGACCTGAAATGTGATAGCATAAACAAATACACTATATACCTATGCCAGAAGGTATGCTGTCTTCCTTTATTTGCCAAAGAAAAAAACAATGAAGTCTATAACTGTTATCGGATACTAAATATTATTGGCCTAATTATGAGTAGCAGAGTGACCTTAGCTGTGTTTTGGCTTCTCTACAGATAGATGAATCATCTACAGATAGATGAATGAACTTCCACATTGCCCGCACTGTCAGACAGTGCTGGCAAGAACAAACCAACAGACAACACCCGCCACCCCTCCCCAAACTCCCAACCAGTTTATTCATTTCTTTATCTAACATTATACCTTACATTCCACCAAAAGGAACGGAAAAGGAGGCAATTCTAATGAATGCACATAAAGAATCTGATTGGACATAGGCTGTAATTATGACTTTGCATCTAGCAAACATAAAAATCTTTATGCTGAAAGTTAACAATGAATATTTACCCTGGTTATAATACCTGAAGGTTTAGAGATGAATTCTTGCAATGTACAACCAGCCTCCTTTAGGAGTGCAGGCTGAAGCTACAAACATTAGTACTGCCACACAGAAAAGGCCGGGGGCATGGACAGGAGACAACCATTACAGAACAGCTGGGCTACTCTTCACCTGTACTAGGAACCTAGCAAGCCAGTGATGAGCAATCAAAAAGGGAGGAACACAATCCCCAGCAAGCCAGCATCACTTGGCTAGGGCAGGAATGTTGTATACCAGATGGCCCTTTTGGCAGTTCAGTAAGCCACTGATGTGATTCCAATGTGGAGAGGTGGTGGCCAGACCACCTGCACCAAGCGACAGTTGCTGTAGCTGAGGTGACACTGAGGAAGGAAGTTAAAGGAATGTTGCAATCTGTATAATCTTAAAAAGGGCCATGAACATTTTTAGGAAGTACTGGTATCTGGGAAACCTGCAAAAGAAACATTAGCAACAACCTAAGCAGCACAATTTAGCTCTCCCATAGGCACTTCGTTTGTTATATTTCTCAAGATCGCATACTTATTTCCTGCATAAGCCCGAGATACACAGGCAGTGGGCAAGATAGTTGGTCCTCCCCAGTCAACACATTTGTTTCTGCATTCCTATGAGGCAGAGGTTTTTTCAAGTGCTGACAGCTCTCCATTACTTTGGCATTTCGGTGCACTAGGAAGACCTGGATAGCGGAAAACCATAGCTAATCCAGGCTCTTGTATTAGGTATTGTAGTAGGATCAAACATTTCTTGCATCAAAGAGTTTCCATCTGGCCTGGCCTGCTTTAGCAGCTAAGAAACCCAGGCAAACCTACATTCTGTGTGAACACAACATCACACATAGCACACTGCCATGCATTCCCACTGCAAGGCACCTGTGTGCACAATCAGCTTAATCCACATTCTGAGTAACAGCCCACAGATCCTGAATCATTAACTGAAACTGCAAGTCCCCTGGTCACTTCTGACTTCATACGGTGATTTGCTGAAAGGTGCTGTTCCCTGCCATGCACAGGCCCTGACTTTCCTTGAGCATCCCCTTTTCACCATCTGCATCACTGTCCAGCCATCTCATACGTTCTTCTCGCTAGCATGTCTGTGGGACAGAGTGGGCATAGACCTTGTCCTGAGAATCACAATGCTCAAATCAGCCAAATTATTTAGTCTTTGAGGCCAGTTCTATTAATAAATGCACTGTTAGACACTGTGATTGCTGATAGGATGCTATATGTGTTAAAAGAATGAATGCTTCGTGTAGCTTCCAATTAGCTGGGAAATGTTTTCTGGTTCTTTGCTGAGGACTTAGACAACAGTAGCATTGTTAGCAATGAATTGCCACCTCCTAATGTTGAGTTACAAGAATTAGTGGTTTAGTAAATTATCACTGACCTTCTTTATTTATTTAATTACTCATGAAGCTTTTGAAAAATCCTACCAAAAGCTATTTTAAGTTTATAGAAATTGGTACAATGTGTATTTAGAATAGATGAGTTTATTTGCGACTCTATGGCACCAAACTATTGTCCAGTAAAAAAACAGACAGGATTCCTAAATATGTTTTGTACTGGGTTCCCCATTGGTCTGTAACAAATCAGCTCAGTAAAACCAGTCTTTTTAAAAGAAAGAATTGCCTTTTGGCAGCTGTAGACCTTGAGCACTCTCCATTAGGATGTGGCGCCAAATTTTCTTACATCATCTAAACCTCCTCACAGTTCTCTGCTACTGCCCTGCATTTTCTGCCCCTTTCACCTTTCTTAGCACTGATTTCACTCAGCAGGAGGGGAGCAGATGCAGGCCTGAAGATAACATTGCCAGAAGCAGCATTAACTCCATGTGCTGCCCCAGTAACAAGGCTGCAGAGAGAACAGTTCCTTATGCACTTCCCTCTATCTTTTCTGGACACTAAACTGCAAGACTCCCGGGAAAGTCTTCCAGTAAGGGACTTGCAGACCCTCTTCTGCTGCTGCTGGTGCATCTGCACTCCTCCTAACTATATGTGTCTTCCCCTCGAAGCAGAGATAGCACCTCACCCTTAGCCTGACCTGCAGGGATTGAGATTTTATTTAATCAGCTCTGCAAATCGATAGCCAGTATTCTGTTATCTAATGAGAACGTCATATGGCAATCATCCAGAGAATAGAAATCAATAAAATTCCCCTAACGGCAACTTATCACTCATTGTATCACACAGCAATCTACTTACTGTTAGAATTAAACGCATAAAAATTTAAAGTGAGCACAGTACCATGATGAGTAATGGCCCAATACAAACCATTTCATAGTTGAGTAAAATCCTACCATAAACAGAGCTTTCTTCAGCACCCAGGAAGAAAATTCTTTTGTCAATTAATGGCCTGTTATCGACTGAAGGTTTCAAACTTTGCTATTGAAGAACTATGCTTCCAGATTTCTCACTTTTTACATAGACATAAGTCTATAGTAACATGAATATCCAGAGCAGCAGAATCTATTGCACAGATTTCTACTAAGTTATTAATTGACACACAGGTATTTCTTTATGTTTTAGGGGCATACCTGAAAAATCCATTCCAGTGAGAATAAAAATATGTGCATTCATCCAAAAAATCTGCACAGTTCATTGCTATAACTTGAGGCTTTGTCTTCACTTATCCACTTGCGCAATTCCCACATTACAGTATTGGGAAGACAATAGATAAAATCCTATCTTAGAACAATTTGCCATTTTTTCAGGTATGCTTTCAAATTTCCTTTTCTTTGATTGGCAGAACTAGTAATTTCCCCAACTTTAACTGAAAGTGAGACATTTCTGAAGTGGCTTATTTAATGGGCAGGGGTGTTCCATCTGCTTCTTCCTCAGTTCCACTTTCCTGTGACCACTGTTTGATCTCTCTTCATGCAGGTTTCCACATTTAAGGTTTTTACTAGTAATAGGCTAAACTCCCATCTACTGAGCAATGCTAAAGATCAATCCAATATTAGGGAAAAATATAAACCAACCAAAGCTCTCTCAAAAGACTGCCTGTATGGAAAGGGAATACCCGGATGGCCAAGAAAAACATTCCATAGTATTATCAGAAATTGGCAACATTTCTTGGTCTCACATTCGTATTGGCCAATTTCCAGTTGACAGAGCAACTCTATAGGAACTGAAACAAGACAGCAGCAGAGCAGCCTACATCAATGACTGAAAAAGGAATGGAAAGATGACAAGGAAGTACTGTCTTCTTCATTCAGTGCAGTGCTGGGCACAGGCTGAGTGGAACTGCAGATAACTCAGCTGCACTTGTGGTTCCACCTTTTAATTCATCTCTGGCTTGAGCTTGCTTTAAAGCAGGTCTAGTTACACTAGCAGCACCTTGCATGTTTTCCATCACTACCCAAGCAGGTTTGCCTGGATTCAATACCTGTGGCTCACCCTACCAGGCTCCTGGTAATAACTGTTAGCAAAAAGACCTGCCAGTCTTCACATAGAGATGGTGTGCTTAACATTTTGTGTTAGGAAAAAAGCAAAGTGCCTGAGAAGTAGCATGTTAAACCAGAGAAGGGTTTGCAGAATGTCTAACTTAACATGAGATACTCAAATAGCAGAAAAGCCAAGGATGTCTTAACTTCTCTGGCACTCTACAGGAATCTGCAGGAGACACTCATTTTCCTTTTAGAGAAGGGAAATGAGCTCATCTCTCAACATAAAATCTGCTCCGCAGTTCATAGTCCTTGTGATCTGCTGAACCACATCACTGGCAATGCAAACTACTCGATCTGGCAGGAGCCTAGAAGTTACAAAGCCCAAAGGAAACAATTTGGGCATCTGCCTTTTGCCTACCCTGAGGTGTTTACCAAGACATGTCCTGGACTGATTCATTGTCCTTCCTTCCTGTTTTTCTAAGGGGCTGCTGTTAAGTCAAACTCCCCATAAAGTCCGTTCTAAATAACAGGGTCATAAAACTTCAAGAACTTACTACAGTCCAGACCAATTGCTGGTTTAACATCACAAATGCTCCTAAACTTAGCACATGAAGACTTCCTTCTCCCTTCTCCCACACCACGCAAGGGTGACAGCTACATTTATCAGATTCCCAGCCCTGACAGTTACAAAAGAAGTTAGCTTCCAAAATTAAAATCACCTCCTTCAGCAATATAAAGGCAGTCACTTATGCTAGTTAAGATGTAAGTCTATATTCATCTCTCTAGTTATCTGCATGACATATACTGAACCTAAAAGCAAGTTTTGAAAACAGATTTTTAAAATACATACCAAAAAAAGAAATTCTTGGAATAAAATCTTACTTTTATTGGGATCACGATGTGCCTTTTTAGCTTCTCAGAAGATAATTCAGGTTCTTTAACAAAGAAAAGCATGATCTATTGCTGGAGTTCTTATAACAATATAAAAGCCAAAAATACAATGCCAGTACTTTAGAATCCTGCTGTTTAGAAACTGCCTTTTAGAATGACCTTACCAAACTGGATCAGTGACAAACTGCAAGCTCAAAGCATAAGACCTTTTCTTTTATGAGATCATGCAGACTAAAATTTACAGTCTTGTGTGCCTAAATATAGATTTGAAAAGAGGATCCAAAATTCTGACTCAGCCTATAGATTTCAGCTGTACATATTCCATTGGGCCCCACTATCAGGCTATAAACCAAGGAAACTCTAATTACATTAGTCCAGAAATGAAGGAACAGTTGAAATCATCTGCCATTGAACTAACTGCAGGCAACAAGGAAAGCATTAAGTAGATCAGCTCATCAATAATGGAATAGAGAGACTTTCAGCACTAAGTAGGTCAGTGGTACATATTTCTACTTTACCCTCAGATAGTCATTCAGCAGCCTACTCACAATGAGCTCAGACTGGCTCCTTTCTCTTCTTAACTAGACAGTCTTAAGCATCACAGAATTTACCGAATACTCCCATCCTTATTGAGAGTTCATGATCTGAAAATGCATGGGGATGGGATGGAAGTTGGATAGTTGAAGTCTGTCATCAGGAAGGTTGTATTCAGAAGTGCACTGATATTGTTGGTTCTTTATCAGCTAGGGGTGTACAAGGAGACAAGTCAATGTGGCTGCTAAAAGGTAAAATTCTGCATAAATCTAATCCCAATTTACTGTATTAAATAGAATGCCTCTCATCAGCAGACATTGCAGAGACTATTGCAAATCCATGAAAATTTTTCCAGAGATTTGCATGGGTTCTAAATCAAAACCTAATATGACTAAAATAGGTCCATTTTGAGGTACTTACATGAAGCAATACTGATAGCTGTGTTAGTTTTGGTTCTTTGGCTCACAGATTACCAACAGAAGAATGGAAATGCACTATTTTGGAAGTCCCACTTTCACACAGAGGCTCTAATAAATGAACTTGAATAACCTCAGTTAAAGGAAAGTTGCTCTTTCTTCCTAAATTGTTGCCAAAAGGATATAAGTAGAAAGCTGCCTAGTCAGTCTACCAGATTACTTGCTGAGCCTGTGCATTTTCAAAGCTGATAGAAAAGGAGATATCCAGTTCAAAGTCAGCATCATCCAGCTGCACGGGAGAGGAACACAAGTGGAAATGCAGAAGCAACTGTCTATTCAAAATTCAGGGAAACCTACACATGTAGCAGCTTTCTTAAGAATGCTCTTTGTTGATGAACAGAAATCTGCAGCAAGATTCTTGCTGGGGACATTAATAACTAGCCAGGAGATCTGATAGCCTGAGGCAGTGTATAAAGCCAAACAGACTATTAAATCCCTGGAAAGACTGAATTATTTTTATGGCAACCAAACTAAATGGGAAAAGCAAAATCAAACAAACTCATTACTTCTCTAGGGCTACACAGATGGTGACATCTCAGTGTGGCTAACCACACATAGGAAGACTGAGGGATGAAATAACATAGTGATTTTAAGGACCCAGTATTAGTCTGGCAATGTCAACTGTCAAATACCACTTTTTGTTTGGGGTAGCATGATACAGCTAAAACAGAACATATCAGTTGCTCTCTATTGATAAATTTCACTGATAGCTACATTCAGTGAACATAAAGTATATTCCAATCTCCTAAATTATATAAAACATCCCTTATTCTGTTAATTCAAAACATTTGTTAGAAGATATGTCCAAAATGAATACATACTCTAGAATATAAACATTTGAAGTCTAATGTGTTTTCTACCCCAGGGCACTTTTCATTTGGTCTCCTCAGTCTTCTTAACTGAACAAGCAATTTACATGAGTAATGAAAATATTCTTATTGTGCAGCTTTTAATCTATTATTCAATACCTAAAAAAGAAAGTAAAAATCACCCTTTCTATCAATAATTCAGCTTCAGTGCTAATGCAGCCATTCAGCTGCCCCCTCAACAGGGTCTCATACATTTTTAATGCTTAGGCTCTTTGTTAGGAGGTCAGATGTGTGAATTGTGGTTAGAAACACAGTTACCAGGTGTGGGAAGGTCAACTATGAATATATTTCTATGGCCAACAAAACAAATTAGGCTGGCAGGACTGTAAAGGAAAACTGCATGGTTGGGTCCTCAATGCCTGGCTTTGCTGAAGAGCAAAAAAGATGAAGTCTGAGTTATCTGCCAGCTCTGCCCTCACAGCCCTGACTAGGAAAGAACCTAGTGAAATGCTGACCAAACTTCAGCCAGCTTTGTCTGCTGGTGCAATACAGTGTGAGTCCTGATTCAGCCTCTCCTGCAGTTACTGTTAGTTAGTAAATCCAGACTCTTTGAGAGATGCTCTCTCCAGAGCACCGTATACAGAGGTCAGGATCTGATGACAGCAGTGTTTCCCTTATAGCCAAACTTTCACTGGTTTCAGTGGTATTGTAATTTGGATACCTGCCACTAAACTTCAAACCTGGACTGCCTGGACCAAATTCTGGTATCTAGGAGCCTGATCTCTTCAGCTTTACTTCCAGACAGGCATTTCCAGAGAATTGCTCTTTAACCACCACAAGAGTTTTAAAGCCCCAGAGGTATAGCTGGCTTCCAGAGTCCGCCCTTCCTGCAATGTGTGAATCAGCAGGATCCACTTGTTAGCAAAGCTTTTTATCTCCTAATAACCTTCTTTGAGAATGTAATTTTCTCTAATAGTACAGTTATATTCTTCAGAAAAGATCAACATGTCAAAAAGTCTCTTCAGGAAGGCTCCATAACCTCTGAGCTCATACAGGCAGCACCTCCTCTCAAGGGTGCATAGTAAACTCCTCTGAGTTGATGCTAGAGAAACCTCTGAACTTTGAGACCTTGCCCATGAAGCAGCGCATGGCATCAAGGAGCTGCTATTATCTTCGCACATCTTCCCATTCTGTTGGATGGAGGGGTTCTGGTACAGAGATGGGCCTCTTCCCATGTGTTCCCGGAATAAAACAATCCTCCCCTAGTCAGTCTTAATTGTCTGCTGAAGGGTCAACAAGTTAGCTGAAGTTCTGAACTGGAAATGATTCCATTTTATTTGTACCTCTTTGAAAACTCAGCATGATCCAACACATTTTTATGACAGAAAAAGTGAAGGATTTGCCTTATTTCATTATGGCTCAAAATGAAGCCAATAAAATTGTGTATAGTGCTTGGCAATTTCTCTCTAGCTCTATTTCTTGCTGTCTGGCCTTCTTCAATAAGAGGAAGTGAAATTAATTTGTTCCTGAGAGTTTAAGCATTCATTTTTAATTTGGAATTATTCCAGATGGAAAATTAGGCTTGTTCCATCATCATTCACACTGATGTGACACACCAACAGTGAGGTGTCGCACCACTGCTTCATGTAGATTTCCATTCCAGTGGAGCTTAGCAAAAACTTGTATAGATCTATGTAATGGTTGCTTACTACCAAAGCAGTATCACAACAATTGGCCTTATAAATACAATAAACACGTAAAAAAGAGCAGGACTGTGTAAGCTATAGCATCAGGGTTACTTAACCATAGATACTATTTATGCAAATCAAAGAATAAAGATCATGTAATCATTTCTGTGGCTGTCATGCCCACATACTTCAGAACCAGTTGTCTGACTTCCTTCCCCTTTACCCTCCTTCTCCCATGTATAAACAAAGATCAGGTTTTGGGTCTGTTCTCCAAAATGCTGGAAATCACATTTAGAAATGACAACGCAAAGGAAAGACCCACAGATGGATACATACTGATGGAAGAATACAAGGAAGATGTGAGAGTACCAGTCAGGCCATCAGAAATGGAGTGTCATCTGGTGTTAATCATACTTCTAGAGATGAACTTCGAAACACAAGAAGCCCCACAGGACAAAGTATTAAATTTCTTCTTTGGAAATGTAACAAGGAGACAACACAGACTGCTACTGTTGACTAATCATAAATAAGAATCAATATTTAGGTAGACTAGTCTACAACTCATAGGATAGAGATTGGCCTTTAGAAGCCTTGGAAGGGAGATCAATCACCAAATGATGGATGATACAGAGTAAGAGAGATGAGGGGAAATACGCAAAGCGACAGGTATTCAGGTTAGCATAACCAGACAGAAAAATACCATGGTATGCTAAGTAAATGTGAACAGGCAAGACAGTGCTTATCAAGGCCAGAGGAAAAGGAAAATTTGGCATCTTGGAAGTAATATGAACAGAACATGAATTGTAGCCTTAGTCATATGGATAAAAGGATTCTACGCACAGAACAGACCACATGCGGACGCAGTCTGGATGTGAGAACAGCGGGAGGATTTTGAGTCAAACAGCACTGCAGTGCCTTGCAGGAGAGTGGGCTGTACCCAGCAAGAGAAAAGGACCTGGTTCAGGAAAATTAGTTGCAAGCATGCTTATACAAGTTTGCTACTTACTGGCAATTGCTAGCATCTTGTTTGCTGACCCTAACCTTAGTAAGTCAGGAAACGCACCACAGCTGCGCAACACAGTGATGACACAGGATACACTTCAATCCAGACACAGCCAGCTTGTACTTAGCAATCAATGAGCCAGATGCAATTGCAGCACTGCTATCTGCCTGTAAATTATATCTTCTTTTTAAAACTAAAGTATCTGAGAGACTGTATTGCCTTCATTACCATTTCAATCAACAGCAACACAATGCAGGGCTGACAAGACTCAAATGACTATTCAATATGAATAATCTGAAAGGCTCATGATAGATAGGGAAGGGGTTATTTACAGACTATTTTATTATAGGCTTTCTATTTGGCACAGATTTTGCACATGTGAATGTGTTCCATGCATCAAACATAGGTCAGGGCAGGCAGCTTTTTCATAAAGACAGATAAGAAAAGAAATAAGGTTGAGGAAAGCACACTGGAGGCATGGAAAACTGATTTTCAGACTGACTGTGACCTTGACTCTAAGGCTGAACATAAGCTGTGAAGCAGACAATGAGGATGGGAACAAGCTGCAGATGGCAAAACTGCAAACTTTGTTTGGAATCAGAGATCACAGACAAATTCTGATAGCCTGCTCATGCCCCTGTAATCAAGTGCACTAAGGACATGACGATATTTTAACTTGCAGGGACAGCTGGGTACTTATGAAAGCACAACAGAGCTCAGACACTATTACTCACAGAGATAACATTTTAGAAGGATGTTATTCAAGTCACTTGTGATGAAAAAACAGGAAGATAAATTTCTACACAATATATCAGTTATTTCATCACATTGTGATTATCCCATTTGTTCACATGATCATGGAGTAGTTGTACTAATTCACTTTTTGGTCTGATTTTTTTTTTAGGCTGGCTCTGCAGACAAGAAAAGATTCAAAGAAAGAAAGTAGTCATAAGGTAGAGCATCCCGATTTCAGCTGGGATAGCTACTTTAATTCTTAGTAGCTGGTACAGTGCTGTCTGTTGGCTTTAGTCTGAGAACAGTGTTGAAAACACATCGATGTAATTAGTGAGGAGGTTACTGGTTGAGCTTAAATCATGACAAGGAGAAAAACACCAGTTAGTAGTAAACTACACATGATGCAGTCACTAAAGGCCAGGAAGAGTGGCTGCCTAACACTTGCAGTTTGTCACTGAATTAGGGGGACAGATACAACCAGGGACCACATTAGTACTACATGATTATGTTTCTACAGCAAGAAATGGTTAAAGAGGCTCTGTCCTTTCTTTCTTTCTGTGGTTTCTCTGTTGCGTAGCTTGGGGAAGGAAAGGGTTAGCAGGCCAAGCTAGTCCACACTCAAAGCGCTTTATCAGCACAGGTATTATGTATACATGTTATGCAGCGTATTATGCTGGCACAGCACTCTGAGGCAGGTGCAGCTTTTAATAACACAAAAAGGTTTTGCCACGTAACTTCTCAATTCCCTGGGAGTGACGAGTTGGGTTTTGTTACGCAAGTGGCTTCTGGCAACATTACACCATCCTAATCAGTGCATCACTGCATCATAGGAAATCTGTAGTACAGCCCCAGCCTTTGAGCTATGGAGAAAACCCTACTCTCCCTAGAAAACACTGCTTGGTCTTCTTAAGCCCTCTAGAGTGGCATATAAAGGTGGGAGGGACAGGGAGTATGCACTGGATTTCTTCCCTATTTAAAGCTCATTCTGACACAGACCACTGAGATAGATTTGTCTGGTTTGCACATGCTGCTTATGATCAATTCTGTTCTACTAACTGACAAATCTTCTAGGCTGTGTGGCATTTTTCCTGTTTTCCTGGCAGGATTCTTTTCTGTTCCAGTAAAACTGAATTTTCACAGGGAATATTTAAACTTTTGAAGTGTAATGTATTTCCCATCAGAAAACCATTCCATCAGAAAAATCCCCAGCTAACTTCTAATCTACACAACCAGCTGGAGCAATTAGCTCTGGCTGATAGCAGAGCTATTAAATAACCTTGCCATCAAGGTTACAGCAATTCAATGGCCAGGCTAGACAAAGATTGCTTCAGGGCATTCCCTCATGGTAGAAACAGCTCCTGAAAAAATCCTGCCTCAATTTTCCTTTCCCAAAGTCTACTTAATTTGAGTTATAATTAAGTTATTCAGCTTTCTTTCCTTTTTTTGGGGGGGGACAAGTTGGAAGGGTAGGGGAGCATTGAGGTCTCTACTGATCTCTTGACTGGTTGCTGTTATTAAGCTTCCAGTCCTGACTCCCTTGATTTATGATCTCCACCTCCTATTCCCCTTCAGCTGCAATCAGCAGGCTTTTGTCCCAGCTCGGGGAGTCTATATTAGCCCAGTGACTTGACTCATCTAGTCACTCCCAATTCTGAGGCTGATAACACAGACATATCTTTTTCCCAGAGGAGAGAAGGAGAAACCTTATAACGCAAGATTATTCATCCCAGGCCCTTAAGGGCCCTACATTCTAACTTGACCCTGACATTAAGAACTCCCAAGACACTTTTCTCTTTAGCCATGGCTACATCAAATATTTTTAATCATATTTCCTTAGACACATGAGCAACTGATTCTGCAAAACATCCGTTCTGGCCTTAAAGGGCCAGTGCTCTGCTGCAGAGAACAAAAGATTAAAACATGCTCCTGAGGTAATCTCTACAAAACCATGTGATGAAAAATAACCAAAAATTTCAAAGCATGTACAATAAGGCTTATAAACGCAACTGATAAAAGAAAGAGAGATAGAAGTCACACCAGAAACAAGAAAAATGTACCAATGTGTTTCTCGGAGGAAGGAACTGAGAGTCAGGACATCACTGAGACTATCCCACAGTTTTAATTTGCAGGGTCAGCTGAGATGTCATGGAAACTGCATCATAAAGGGGGAGCTGATTAATTAATACCAGTAAAAGCTGAGCTGATATTCACCCATAAATTAGAGGGAATCTGCAGATGCAACGACTGAGCTGCCTAGGAAGTACTAGAAAGTCACACATTCAACACGAGAACGGGACTTAACAGTGAGGATGACAGGCTGAAGAGCCTTCCTGCACTGCCAAGGCACGCTGTCAGGACTCGAAAAGCCAACCAACCAGACCTTCGCTCTTGCTCAACCGATTGGCTCTCCTGCTCTGCCACCTTGTGCTCGCCAGCTGACAACACACTCCAGTTGGCTTCAGGAAGTGAGTTAACTGTGCAAGTAAAATAAAGTCCTTCTGCCTTAAACTTTCTGAGACCAGAATGTACCCAGCAGTCCATGGTAGGGAACACAGCTGCAAACAGAACACACAAAAGCTCTACTACTGAAATCTTTTCTGTATTCTTGTGAAGTCAAAGATGTTCACAAATCACAGATTTTCCAGCGGTTACAGGTAGAGTTTTGAGTCTGTAGCAATTCAGCTCATCAGGTAAGAGCTGCACAGTGGACATTTGCACCACTGCTACCAGAGGCATTGTTCTGCTTCCAGTCCTTGTCCTCTGGGCTGTCAAGTAGCATGTCCCAGGGCCTAGAGCAGGGAACACACTATTAAGAACTTTCCTGTCCTCTTACCAACACTCATGATTAGTATTTTGAATAAGCACATCACCACCCCGAGTCTTTTACTGACTTCACTATAAAATGGATACGACACTTATTTCACCAGGCTGACAAAGCTTTGGTATAATTTCTGACAGCAGATGGGGCTTTAGAGATCTGCAAACTGTGTTACTTCAACAAGCTGACAGAAACACCACTCTGAAGACCAGGCACACACCGGGAGCTTAGCAGAGCACATTCAACAGCAAGAAGCCACAGCAATCCAAACAGCTTGAGAAGGCCTTTGCATTCATCAGCTTTTCGTATCATTTTCCCAGGCACATAAAAAATTTCTTCACTTTTTTCACGTTACTTGGGGATTCGCAGTTGCCAAAACTCTCTCGTTGCTGGCAAGCATCCTGAATGACTTGGAGCATGGCAAAGAAACTGTGCTTGTGAGCAAAAAATCTTAGGAACCACACAATGTGGGAGTCAACAGGATAAATTCCTCACTGCAGTAGACCTGGCCTCATCAAGCCTAGTGTACAAAGTCCAACCACAAGATACATCTGCTATGTAAAAACTGCAAGAAGGACCCCTCTGCCTGGGGGTGGTACAGCAGGGCCAGGCAGACCTGAGGTTCCCAGGACCTGGAAGGCAGAAGGTGTCATTGCTCTGCTGGCAGTCCTGTAGCTCACCTCCCACAGGGGACTCTGCACCACAGCACTGGGACCTGCACTGCATGGTGCTGCAGGGAGGAAACTGGTTCATCAGTCACCTTTAACCTGTGGAAAAACAGCCTCCAGAGCAAACAAAATAAACTGTAATAAGATTACGGTTATCATAAATTCCTGAGCTGGCCTTCCAAATACTGCTGTAGTATTTGTGTTTGGGATTCTCATAGAACCATAGAACAGTTTGGGTTGGAAGGGACCTTAAACCTCATCTAGTTACAACTCCTGCCATGAGTTCTCTGCTCTGTCAGTTTAAAATAATTCCCCCTCATCTTGTCCCTACAGACCCATGTCAAAAGTCCCTCTCCAGCTTTCTTGTAAGCACCTTTAGGTATTAAAGACTGTTATAAGGTCTCCCCTTAAGGAGCCTTCTCTTCTCCAGGCTGAACCAACCCAGCTCTCTCAGCCTGGCTCCAGACCAGAGCTGCTCCAGCCCTTGCAGCATCTCTGTGGCCTCCTCTGGACTTGCTCCAACAGCTCCACATCCCTCTTGCATTGCTGCCCCCAGAGCTGGATGCAGGACTGCAGCGGGGGGGGTCTCACCAGAGTGCAGCAGAGCGGGAGAATCCCCTCCCTCAACCTGCTGGTTACGCTCTGGGGATGCAGCCCAGCACATGGATGGTTTCTGGGCTCCAAGTGCATATTTTTGGGTTATGTTGAGCTTCTCATCAACCAACACCATCAAGTCCTTCTCTCTCAATTTATTCCCTATCCAGCCTGTAGTTGTGCTTGGGAAGCAAGCAAAATATCTTGAAGGATTAGGCCTCTTCCCTGCTTGTGAAGCATGCCTGGGTCAGGGCAGCAGACAGGAATGCCGCTATTCCCAACTCCTTTGAATGTAAGCATAAGCTGTAGAGCCATTTATGCTACTGCCTAGGGAATACGACAAACTGCTTGTGTACAGAAGACCCTAAGCATCTGTTTCTGAGTAAAAATAACCACTTAAGTATTGAAGGAGTACATAGGTGTTCTCCATTTATATTTCAATTTACATGAGATGGAAATAAATACAAGAGGTCAATAACTGGTTTTCACTTAAGCAAGCCACCTACCAGCACATTTGAAGACTTTTCTTGTTTCTGGTGTGACTTTTATCAGCTGAATTTCTAGGCCGCATTGTACTTGCTTTCTTAAGAGCTTGTACTGAGAGTATGTTAAGATTGAGCTCCTGCTGATACAGAGGTGACCTTGGTGAACATGTCCCCTGTTCACCAGGCAGGCTGCCCTCCTCTGGATGCCTACTCACATTGCTGCTGCCTCCTACTCACAATGGGCAGATGTTAGCAGCTGGCACGAGGGAACAGAGAGAGCAGCAAGAGCCATATTCTGAATTGCATCTACAAGAGCTTTTATGCCTCAGTATAGCAAAAAAGTCCATCCAGCTGATCTGACATTATTTTTTAGGACTACCTAAGGCAAGTCCTTAGCAAAAACTGTCTGGGGGAAATGTAGGCTTATTCTGTCCTCTATTACCTCATTTAATACCTAGTCCTGGACTTCTTTAACCCACAAAGCAAGTCGCTTAGATGAGGTCTGAAAAGGACTCTGCCTGGCCTGGAAAAGAACACATGAATGACACCAGAGAAAAACAGATTGATCCATACAAATCTATTTGCTCAGTTTTAGTGTCACTGCAGTCTGATCCAGCAGCTGAGATACAGCTATTATGGGAAGGTAACAGGAGAGCAGAAAAGAAAGGCATAGCTGAGAGGTCTGGGCTGGGTAGGAGTGCAATGGGAAATCTGCATTTTGGTGGGACAATACTAAAACCAAAAGGAACAGATGACAGATCTCAACCTTCAGTTCCTCAAGGTGAGATACCTCTGAAAAAAGGCTGGGAAACCATTGAGCTGCATCAGTGGGAAGAACCATGAAAAAATGTAACATTTTTAGGAGTGGTGAGGGCTCTGAGGAGTGCTTTACTTCTGTCATGAAAATTCAGAAGCTTAACAACAAAACTCCTGATACAAAGACACTTAGAGGTTGATGCAGATGGCATATGATACAAAGCTGACAAATTGCTCGAGACTTCTTTGTCCTCACTAGCACGGAAGGTGTGTTTCCTATTCCACAAAGAGCCACCACATGTAGCTTTGAGAGGCACAGTGCAACTACATTGGGACTTGTGACTAGAACTTTGAAAACAGGAAAAACCAAGAGAGTGAGAACTGGCATCTGGCTGAGGGGGAAGTGACACCTCCTTTAAGTTCTTGTGCCACAACTCATGACAGCAACACTGTTCACAGCATTTGCACCCTCGGCTATGTCAGAGTATTCTCAATGCAGAGTATTCTCAACAGCAGGAAATACCTTCATGCCCATTGGGTAACATGTTTACTGGAGTTCCAGGAAGAGATGGATTTTCATGCTAAGTACTGTAGTATTCTGTGACTGAAACACGACTTACTTTGTATCAACAAAACAGGAAATTCTTATGTCATTGCTAATCTGGTGGTTGCACTCTGGTGGTAGCCAGTTTCTATTTCTGGTTTTAATTATTTGCCTTGGTTCACTCTTTCAACAACATATTGTTAAATAAAAACACCTAAAATGTTTTTGCTTACATTGCAGGTGCAACACAGAAGAATCCACTTGTAGATATGGATGCTGCCCCCTCAAGTTTAATATAGCTTGACATAGTTCCATGATGCATCGGTATCAGAATCAACAAGGATTTCAATCTAGAGATCCCAACAGAGGTGTTGCAGCAGAAAATCATAATGGTCTGTCTAACTGACTAATAAAGTTCGGAGTTCCTGCAACCACACACCCCCAAAGCCATGTTTGCAGATGGGTGGTAACTAAACCAAACCAAACTTCAGTAGGATTTTGAAAGAAATCATGCCATGACAAGAAGGTTTAAAAAGAAAGACAGTATATTTCTGACATGTTGTGCCACACAACTGAAAATAACCCTCTATTTTTAAAACACAAGTATGTGCAGAAGGAGCATTCACTTGGGCAGTCGGTATGATGAAGAGGTAAAAATGTCTTCCGTTGTACTAATTTTTCTTATATTTTAGAGAAATGCTTTATATATTTTATGGCAACTGTTAACCACCTTAAAGCAACAAGGTTCTGGACTGCAGATTATATTTACTGCCTGGGGAAATGCATTTTTTAAACATAGAAATAAAAATATCACGAAGCATAATAGAGTACGCCATACATTGTCCAAAGACATGTATTTATCATGCAGCAGAAATGATGAATAGGATAAACAAGTACACTTGAAAATCACTATCTAAAGACTACTTCTTTGATTCTGTGTTAAAGAAAATATGCTGCTTATACCCGTAATAACCTCTGACTTCATATTATACAAAGTCTCTACTGTAAGGGTGGTGAGGCACTGGAATGGGTTGCCTAGGGACGTTGTGAATGCGCCATCCCTGGTGGTGTTCAAGGCCGGGTTGGACATAGCCTTGGGTGGCATGGTTTAGTGTGAGGTGTCCCTGCCCATAGCAGAGGGGTTGGAACTAGATGATCTTAAGATCCTTTCCAACCCTAACTATTCTATGATTCTTCACCAATTTAAAAAACAAACTCAAAGCACAAGGTGGGATACCTTGTTAACTCAGTATCTGGAGTTTTTGTGGCACCCCTGGAGCCAGTTAAATGGAGCAGTCATCATTTTCATACCCCAGCTCAAACCTCATCTTGGTGACCTGCTCTGAGAATAAATTGAAACAACTGTGCTTTGTGGATGGACCCAGATGATCCAATAGCCCCATCTGGCCATGGTGTGCTTGAAGAGATTTTAACCTCCTCATCTAGTATCCTGCCTCAGACAGTGTTTAAAGATAGTGTCTTTGCCCTGAGATCTTCTGTCTTGGGGAAAAGTGGAAGAAGGACCGATGGGGCTGGGGACTGAAGCAAGAGGAAAATAATTCCTTCCTGACTCAACAGTGAGCTCGCACCTTGGTAAAGAAGAAGTAACTTTACTCTTAAAATTCACTGAAGCAGGGAGGAATTGATCTCCCATAGGTTTATTCACAGTCCATACTGTGTCTATAGTAAACGGAAGGCAATAAGTAACTACAGAGGTTGATGAAAGACTCTCCAGAAATATTCCACTCTTTCTATTGATAATATGAGGTAAATACCTTAGATCAGATGCCTGAATTCTGATGTCTAAAGTTGTTTTCTATCTTAAATCATTCATAATGCCAAGAACATATAACCACAGTATTTAAATGATGTCTGCAGAATCTGCATTTTAAAAGAGCATAACGCATCACACCTATGATGCTCTAAGATGAAATCACATCCCCCAGATATGGCATGCACTCTATGATTATCAAGAAGATGTTCTCTCTCCAGCACCTCAAGACTGCCAATACAAGTTGACTTTTAGAATGCCATCAATTCACCACAACCATCTCCTGAAAATACAGATTATAGGCGCCCAAGACCATCTTCCATGGCACAAAACTAAGTCCCTGAGGACTGCTAAGAATTTGCCGTTTAACCTATAAGAGCCTGAAATACCACACAGTTCATCACACAGGCATTTGTTCTTGAAATACTAAGTAACTGATTAGATTTGGCCTAATCAGATAATAATAAACACAGGGCTTAACATTCCTGTGACAGAGTCTGTACAAAAACTAGTTGTTCCTCACACAAGTGACCCCTTTCCTTCTGTAATTACTACACTAGCCTCCTTCAATATCCTCAACTCGCTAACATTCTCTTGCAACACAGTGCAGAGAGCTTCAGGGGAGCTGAGACAGAATTTCTCAACCCCGTAGCATACTGCACATCTCTTCCCTGGATTTCAGGTTGACTAACCAACATCATGGTGGAAAGGTAACAGAAGGAGAAAAGTCACTTGGCTGCCATGCAACAAGGAAGACAGTCTTTCAAAGGGCACTATTATTTCTCCTGCCTTACAGGCACAGAGGAACAAATGATTTTCTAACATTCAGGATCTCCCTAAGTGGTGCCCTCTTTCTCCTGCTGCTGCTCTTCTCCCTCTAAGTCCTACTCATCTGTCAGAGCTACCCAGTCCCTGCTGCTGCTTACATTAAAAAAATGCAGACCTCCTCTCTTGTGGTATCTGCCCTTCATGCAGAGAAACAAACAGCTTCTTTCTGTAGGACTACTGCTCTCCTCACTGACTTCAAAGCTGGGCTCTGGGGCAGTGGTCCCCTTCTTATACAAATGACAGGGAACAAGGGCAGACAGGAAAGATGGGCTTTTATTCCTCTTATGCAGGCCCAACATTGACAGCCATGAATCCATACCTGTGAATATCCAATTTCTTATGCAGTGTGTAGCTGTGACAACAAGTTTCTTCAGCCTGCTTTCAGCCTAACATACTGTCATTCCCCTTTGGTGTTAGATGGCTGGAAAGCTATTTTTAAAAAGCTATATTCTGCTAAAGACATAAACCCTTGGCATTCCTTCTTTTAATGTAGCATTCACTGGTGCTTCAGAGGTGTTTTAGGAACTCCCAGCATATAAACCAAGTACCTAAGTATCCTTAACAAAACCCCATTTACTGCTTTGAATGGAGAAAATTCATCGGTCACTCACCGTTTTACAGAACTGGAGTACAGATAAGCTCACAGTAGTAAAATGTTTGGAAGAATGTAGGAAAAAATATCAGACCTACATGAACTGTCAGGTAAGTGCTCTCTCCGAAAGAAAGGTACTAAAACTGCATTCACATACTCCAGTCAAATGTAAGTGATGTGAACTTAGCAACAAGTCCTACAGTAATATGTTGCTTCACTTACCGTATTTCACTGTTCTAAATAAGTCAGAACATTTGCAGCAAATGCACAGGATGCACAATAAAGTTGCAGGTAAACTGAGGGATATTTAAGAGAGAACAATGTTACATATTCTGGCTTCCACTTACTTACTTAAAAGGAGAAAGACCAGTGGCATTCTTAGATGGACAACATACATGCATGGTTCCTGGCATATATATATGTGTATATATATATATACACACACACCTGCATAACTAGTGTGTGTACGCACCTAAAAAGAGGTTTTCTGCAAACTTGTTAAGTTCAATAATAGGAAAGAAATCTGAACCAGGTAGCACTGAAAGTCTGAGTAGCAGATTAATAAAATTTTTAGTACATATATGATTTATTATGTAACTAAGATACATGCATTTATATGCTGTTTAATGTATTTTGTTAACTATTTTTCATATGTGCCATATCTGATGTACATATGCTTTACGTATTATATTTTAGGTACCATATTCTACATTACATATTAAAATCACTTGGATTCGATGTTATGTTTGGTCTCCAACCAACATTACTTTATTGTTTCACATGACATTATTGAATCACTGTTTTCCAACGCCGCACATTTGTTATTCAGCAAAAAAAACCCTTCTGCCTATATCGGAGGCTCACAGAGGCAAAAGTCACTATTTCTCTATTCTTCTCTGTGTAGGAGAACCTGGCTTATCAGTCAATCAGCACTGGGAGATTCAGAATACCAAGATCAAAATACTACCTACTGTAATCTTACCCTGAGGAAGTTAGTAGATTATCAAGTGTGTGTGATTTGGAAAGTGGATTAGTTTCTAAACATAGGCACGTACTGCTTTGAGAAGTGTCATATTTAAGAAGAGAAGTTCTGGCCTCTCTGAAGAATTAGTCCTGATCTAATAATTTAACAGAAGCTCATCCCTACCTTTTACAGCATGCTTCATAAATTAGCTGGTTGCCTCCCTGAAGAAAGTAGGAATTTCAAGGCACATCTTCAGGTGTCCCCTCTTCATAAGTTTCAACTCTCTGAAGAAATAAAGAAAATAAATGAAATCTGGCACAAGAATGCCCAGACTAGAGTTTGAAACTTTATGCTAAGTAAGCGTATATGCACATTATATTTGCCTTGTCTTTTTAACTGTGGGAAACCATTTAATTAAAAGGATATTTACAACTAATTCAATACTTCAACAAGATAAAGATGCATCAATTCAAGTTGAAAAAACACACTTCTCAATTCAATTTTCTATAGCCATGTTTTAAATGTATCCACACAACTCTCATCTTTATAAATACTTTAGTACGACACAGTAAGAAGTTACTTCAAGTATTACCACAATGAGACTATTGAAAATAATGTTATTACACTACTACAAAACTATTGTTAACCGATATTCTAGCATAGTTTCAGGTTCACTTATAGTCAGACATACAGTGCAAGTGACACCTGAACTTCTATGGCATTATATTTTCTAATCTGGGCACTCCAAACTGACTGTGTGGTGCTGATCACCACTGTATTTCCACTTGACAGTCAATTCAGGACCCTAAACAGTAACTTCAGCCTTATATTGATATGTAAATGGATTCACTCATAGACATCTGTCACTCAACTACAAGGACTTTTTAAAGCAACAACTAATGTTAGTACAATTGTTAGGATAAAACTGCAGAAAGGGAAGGAAGAATGCCAATCTTCCCATGGTGGAACACCAATACACTGAAAGCTGGTACAAGCTAAAATGCATTAGTCATCATTCAAATACAAGAGCTAAACCACATCTTCCTATGAGCCTTTAGCAGGAACTGAGAACCCCCATCATCTACAAAAACCAGGAAAGCAATGACAGCCATGATAACAAAAATGAGAGGGCCTCTGTCCAACTGACAATACATTGAGGAGCGCTGTCCTGAACAAAGCGCTGTCAGGAACAAAGTCTGCTACCCAGCGGCAGACCGCATGGAGTAGCAATGTTCCTGAGGCATCCACCAGTTCTTAGGGTAGCCCAGTATCAGCCCCGGCCCAAACAACCCTGCTCCTTTCCACCCCTCGGGAATTACCGGCGCAGCTCCCACCCCTCAAGCAGCCACCGCCGCTCCCCAGCGGGGCGCCCTCACGCCCCGCAGCCTCCATCCGGCGCGGCAGCGAGGCGGGCCCTGACGGCGGCACGCGCGGGGCTGTGGTGAGGCCGCCGCCTCAGCGCCTTTCCTGCAGCAGTGGGGCCCAAGGGTCCTGGCCGCCGCGGGGCTGCTCTAAGAGGGAAACCAGCGACCTTCACCGTGGCGTGACGGCCCGGCTGGAACGGAGACCGAGTCCCCGTGGCTGGTGAGGGCTATGGAAAAGCGTGGAGGCGCAGACCTGCTTTTTTCACCCAGCCCTCAAGAGATGGTGCAGCCCCAAAATGGCGGCGGTAGCCGCAGCAGGGCCATTTATTCGCCCGCCTTGCTGTGGATAGGACAGCGCGGCCGGATGAAGGTGGTGCTGGCTGAAGGGGTGGGGATTATCAGTGATTTTCCAGGAAGGGGGTGGGCATTTTTCTGGAGGGCTCCATGAGTGTTGCAGCAGTGGGGTGTGGTGAGGTTCGTGAGGTATGGGGGGGCATCTGTGGTGGATCGTTTTGTTTTGATTTTATCAGGTATCTGTGGCAGTCAGTAAATTTCAGGGCCCTGCTTTGGTGTGCCCAGGGCTGGGGCAGTAGGGCTGGGAGGTAAAATGGGGTGAGGTTTTAGGCTTCCAGTAATATGTGTGAAAACCTGCTAGTTTTCCTCTTCTCTTGACTTACACAGCAAACATTTTAAGGCTATCTAAAATTGAGAAAACATGTATTTTCTTCCATTCCTCACCAAATCCCAGTGCCCTTCTGATTAGCTAGAAGCAAGGATGAATGCAGGATCAGGTGTCCAGAGGTCTCCCAGAGAAGAGTAATGAGGGGTGTTCACATCCTGCTATGGAGTGGAATAGTTCTTCCCATGCCATGCCACAAGCTGCTGGTTGAAACCTGACCTGAACTTCCTTGATGATCAGAGGAGCCTGGTTAGCTTTCAGCACATCCAGTTTGCCTTTTCACACCTCTCCAAACTCTCTGGGACTAGAACCAGGTGTACAGGAATACAGGGAACTTCTATTCTTGGGACATTGCTGACCTGATCCCAGCAGCATGTATCACACAGTACAATAATAAAAAAGGTTGCTTTCTCTCTAAATATTTCCTGCTTAGGGATTTTTTAAGGCTCATGTGGGTCATGTAAATGCTGTATTTTTGGCCATCTGCATTTAGCTAAACCAAAGTTCTGAATCTGTTCACATAAGGACCTTCATGTGAGAAAGCCTCATATATTTAATATGATCCAATTTCTTCCCTTAATATGAAGAAAAATGCTGCTTCAGTGTGCATAAATGCTGTATATTCTCCAGATTATAGTGCGTAGGGATCTGCCCATCCTGGCTTTTCTCTCACTGACAGCGGTGATGAATCTGCATGCAAGTTGGCTACCAGATTAATTCCAAAGCTCCTCAGAGTTTTTTTGTATGGGCTAAGCTGAAGCCCATAGCTTTAAAGCTACTGGCTTACAAGCTAGTTAGCTAGTAGTAGCTTGGGTGTGTTTACACATCACACCTTCAGTTCCAGTGCAGACATCTGTCTGCTGCTCATATCCCAGTGGACATGTTAATGGATGGCCATCCAGCAATGACTGACTCATGCAAGAATTACTTCTAAATACTGCAGTGCATCTGTGAATAAGTATGAAGTGCTACAAGGCTCAGAGCAGTATGCTGAGAAATAGTCCAGCCGGATGGAAATAATCCATCAGATACCACAACAAACTCAGTTGCTTACAGTGTATCCCTTAACCACGGTGCAGATTAGGGAGGCTTTTCTGTCTTAAATGCTCAGGGACCTGTAGCTCCTTTTAGGATTTCTGTAGCCAAGATGCTGTTTGTACAGCTTGAAGCACCAGAATTTTGCTTAAGTCAAATGAAACAAAGCAAAACTGATCTTTTAGCAAAAGGCAGTGAGAAGGGCTGGGAGGACAGCAGCTTCCCAGTAGGTTAGCTCCTTCCTGTTCTGGTAAGGCGTGTTAAGTTGCTTTAATGAAAGGGGAGAGGGGACTAGGACAGACTGAGGGATGACAGGTCCTGAAATCTTGAGAGTCGTGAGATGGTACTCCCTAACTGCAGAAATACTGGAAGATGGATGGATGGAGGACCAGTGCTTCATACTTGTGATAAAACTCCTATGTTCAAACAACTTTCTGTATCTTAATGCCTCCCTATCCATAGTCAAGCAAACTAAGAGGAGCCAGGGCTTTCATTTAAACAGATTTCTGACCAGCACAGCCCTGGAGGAAATACTGGGAGTAAATATAAAGTGTTCTGGAACACAGATTCAAGAAACTCCCTTCTGTTGGTGTGAGGGAAGAGTTTCTTTCACATTTCTGAAGCTTGTGGTCACTGGGTACTTGGGCCTGGTTGCTGACTGCGAACAGGAAGAGACAATACTCTGGCAGTTAGTAAAGAAGTGAAGTCTCCATCAGGAAGAGGCAAGTTCACGTTCTGTTTCAGTTCCTGAGCTGTCTCATCCTGGAAGGGTTTATTCCAGTCTTTCCCCTGTACCTATACCATAACAATGAAAGCAAAAGGTTCTTCCAGTTAAAACCCAACAAATTGCAAACAAGTAAAAAAATTCCAATTGTGCTAATGATAGAATAACTTGTAGGGAGAGGTGGCATGGTTTAAATAGAGTTATTTTTTGCAGATATTCTAGGTACCATTAATACTCAAAAGTGTCTGATTATTACTGTTGTTGCTAGAGCTAAGTCTAATGAAAGGAATCATGATAGGACTGAAACAAGCTGTACCGTGCTTGAAGTTATTATTTATATGGATTCTAAACAGTTTATGGAGTTTAAAATACTGTTTGTTGTCATTGTCTATGATTCTATGATTTCAGTGGACCTTTCGACTGAGGGTTGTTAGAGCCTGTGACCATCAATTATTTATCTAAAACCTGCTTATATCAGCTACATGCATAAGGTAAGTAGTGTAAATATGTAGAGAGTATAAGCGTATAAACTCAAATTGTACTCTATGCAACTAGATATTTACTACAAACCATTATGAACTGGAGCTTTAATATGATACATGACCACAAAATATCCATTTAAGCTATGTGGGCCCTGTGAGGGAATGTCAAAGTTGAGCAGTCATATGGGTAAAGTCAAGGTTAACTGCGTTCCCAAGGCTTTAAATTGCCGGAGCCTTTGAAGGTGAGAAGTGTAGTATCAATCCTGAGTGTTCTCTTCCCCATTTCATAAAAGTGTTGTTGTGGAATCTGGCAAGCAAAGTGTAAGATTTGAACAACTTGATTCACTGTGTGATGTCGGTTTATCTCATCACCTAACTTAAGAAGTAATCTTTGTACTGTTAACAATTTTTGCTTTATAGCTAGAACAGCTTCTCAACTGCATTATGTCATGTTACCTTGTGTCTGCTAATTCTGTTACCTCACATTCCAAGTTGCTAGCTGCTTGGCAGCTTGCCCTTCAAAAATCCCGTTCTTGTGAAATTTCTTGGCTTCCTCTATACAAGACTCTAGTTACTTGTTAATACAGAATTGTGACAATTTCAGTGCCAAGCATGTTTATCTCTTAAATACATCAGATTGTAGCCACCTAATGCTACAGTGATAGTGAATGTATTAACAGGTCAGGGATAGAATGCCCAAGGATGGCAGCAAAACACTGGCTTTGAAGTGTTTTCATTTGAAGTTACCAGGGCCAGCAAGTAGCTTAAGCAGACTTGTTTTTATTGGTTCGTATGTCATTCACAATCAGAAATGGCAGGGATTAGAGAAGAAATAATGGGGTTAAAAATACCTAATGTAGAAACTGCTTAGTGGTAGAAGAACAGGGAAGCAAAAAAGATGAAAATAATGTGACTTTGCCAATATGTGGCAATGTCATGTCTTTCTGGGAGCAGACTGAGAGAAAGTACCCTAGTAATGCACTTGTCATCTGCAGCTACTCTTGTAATTTCCCTTAACTGACAGTGTTCTACAAGTTTATAAGCTAGCTCCATCATTTGCTTCTTGAAATTTCTTTGGTTTGATTTATCCTTCCCTGTTCTATGTCAAGTGCTCTATAACTGTGTTAAAATTTTGGCAGCAATGGTAATACAGGCTTTTGGCATGGCCGTGGTTGCTTTCATACAAAGATAGTAGGCTACTTACCTTTAGGGACAAGAGAACAGGCAAGAGTTGTGAAACTTCCTGTGCATGAGCTAGTTTGCTTTTGTGAGGCATGCTAGCTTGCCCCTGTGCAGGGAAAACTACCATGCAAAGGCTATAGTAGCTGTCTGTTAACATTTGAAGCTCCGTAAGCATTACCCTGAAGATTACTCAGAAGTTGTTTACATCAGAGCAGGCATCATATGGGAATTGCAGGCACATGTTGGCAGCAGAGGGATAAGGCTAAGAGTGAATGGTGGGATGCTTATCTAGTTCCCTTGCAATTGCTAGAGCCAGCTTGCCTTCAACATCTGTACTTAGGATTGCATGCAGGAATACAAGTGATGTTCTGCATTATTAGAGCTATCACAGGAAGGTTTGGATCTGTAATTAATTGTATTTTCTCTTACTCAAATTTGTGTGAACATGAAAATAGACCGAAATAGTGCGGCTGTACCCATCAGAGGAAGCAGGTGATCCAGACACCTTGCGAAATATAGCAGAGAAAAAAATGCAGTTAGGTTTTCTGCATTTTTATTTGCCATTTCTTATCGGCAGACTTCATACAGGTGTGTAGCAGCTTTGGTTTTACCTTTTATGTTCTGAAACACCCATTCTAAAAATACAGTATATAACTCACAAGTAGTTCTATGAAAATCATTGAGGTAAGGTCAAGGTGGTGTTTAATATGATGAAAGATCATAAACTTGGATGTTAAGCATGTAATGAATAACTGCCCTGTCTGATGCTTAAGAGCGGTTCAAGGTGATGGAATCTTTGGGTGTTAGATCTTCCACATGTTAAACAGGGCAGTGTTTCAAATCATCAGAGCTCTTGAAGAGTTTTTGAGCAGACCACCGTGATCTCTCCCTTTACTTGAATATCCATCGCTTCTGGGGTGGGTGAAATAGTTTGCAGAAATCATAACTGTCTGCATGAAGTTACCGGTAAAGTTAATCCTGTTGATTAAAATGATGTATTTCAGTTGTTGTTGCTGTTGAATTCTCATAATTTGTAGAAATAAACCAAAACTTTTCGGTCTTTTCTAACTGTTGCTAAGAGTAGGCTAAAGGTCTTTAAAATTGTTCTTAACATACAAACTTCAGCAGTCACAAGGCAGAGATGAGCTGCTTAATGTTTAGCTAAAAAATGACTTAGTTAATCTCTTGCATATTTTCTTCATATTTTGGCCTATGGAAGGGCTGTTCATTGTTTCTGAATGTCTTGGCTGTAGTCCATCTGCAAGACCTCATTTATTCTTTTGAAATTCGTAGCCTTCACAAGCTTGGCATCTCTGGTATCACAGACAATGAATTACTGTGGCTAGAAGCCTCTGGAATTAAAAAATCCCTCCTCCATAAGAACATAATTTTTTTGTACAGAATTGGGACTTGTTCTGAGGAAGCACAGTTGGCAAAAAGAAAAGTTTTCAAAGATAACAGATTTTTCATCTTTTTCCCCTCCTCCAAATGAACAAGGGAGTACTGATGCCGAGGACTTGTTCTTTAAATAAATGGAATCTTTCTCTTCTCTCTTGGCAACAGCAGGAGTATTCTTGTGCTGTATGACAAGGCTAGCTGGGGCTATATTTATCTTGTAGCTGTACACACATTTGCAAGAGGTTGTTCAATCAGAGAAAGGCAAAGAGCCAATGCAGTTTAAAGAGAGTTTGTTCTACTATAGTCTTAACTTTTTGGGTTGGCTTAAAGACAAGGCTACATACTTCTGGAGAATTGGGGGATATCATTACTGATATGAAATAAAAACTTCCCTTAGTTGTCTCTGTACAGATCAGGGCTTTGTGGAAAAGTAGTGGGGGGGAACATTTTTAAAATGGAGTTCAATAGATGTTTGGGTGCTTCAGCAGAAGAGGAAGAAGGAAGACAAGAGGGTGGGAAAGATGATACTAATAATGCTGGCAGTAGTGTTGTCCACGAAGAGCTGGATTTGGTACAAATGTACCTTACCTCTTTGCCTGAAAGATGTATGAAAGCAAAACTCACTCTGGCAGCGTACTTGACATGCTGGCTGTTGCTGAAACTCTGCAAGGTAAGAAATTGTAGTACAGATATTTTTAGTTAACTTCGTATGTGCTTAAAAGAGAAACTGATCAAAGTCTCTGCTGAAGCATTTGATATTTCATTGATATTTACCATATGGTAAATATCATTGTTCGTTAGTAAAAGGAGCATTGTAAATATTGACAATGTACCCAGAAACAGGTGATCCAACAAGGGAGAACTTGTATGGGCTACTAATGGAGTACTATACAAAGTAATACACTTGTAATTGCTAGCCAGGTTATCTCTATATGCTGTTACATAGCTGCAAGAGGTTTGAGATTATATTACGTGAATTTCTAGGTGAAATTTCTTGTAGTGTTCTTAATTGATTTACATTAATCTCCTGTGTTGTATAAGCAACAGAAGGTTTTAGTCCTGAAAATATGAACATTACCAAAGTAAAGAAGGGGGGGGCTGGAACATTTTTGTCAAACATAATGGGGAAATCAATTTTGAGGCTGTGGTGGGTCTTACTTTAAATGTGATCTGGGCACATCTAAGTAAAATAGTCTTACCTAATGTGTTATTGGATAGGGAAAAAGCAAGGCATTGGACCAGGTACAAATTCTATCGTTCATTCCATTCTGTCTTGCAGAAAGCTGCTTTAGTATTCAGATCCAGGTGAGGAAACATTTCAGTCCTACAAAAGTGCATTATAGAATCATAGATTAGTTTACGTTTAAGGTTTTAGATTTAAGCAGAGAAGCACTGAGACATTTGAGCTTAAAATGCTGGTGGTTTTTATGCATAACAATGCTATATTAGTAAATGTAGAGTGTATAATGTGTCTTCTTTTGTCTCTATATTACTGGATTGAAGTCTTAGTTTTGTAGGCATTTAGTTGATGAGCAGATCACCAGATAGATAAAAACAAATGTCAAAGCAACATTTGCTGGCTGTTTTCTCTTCTGAATTATGTGACAGACAAGAAATATGTGATGATGATGATGTGGTGGAGACCACAGGTGTTGGGCCGGGTGGTACTTCAACCCTCTCCTACTGGCACCTCTACATGTCTGTCAGTTTGGCAATATCTACATAGGTTTTTTTTTTCCAGCATAACTATGCAGAACTGTGGCATAAAAATGAAACCTGAACAGTACTAACAGTTTGATCTGTTAGACTGCTTGAGAGCTTTGTTTCCATATATATTCCATATTTGTAATGCCTTTCCTTTTGACTATGGTAGGGCTTATCATGTGATGCCAGTTCCTTGCATTAGGGGGCAGATACAGACACTTTCATGCGACTTTTCCTTCTCGTTTTTCTGCTTGTTTACTGCAGGGTTCTTTTGTGAGGTTGACTGAAAGGCGTAAGGATACATACAGCTATGTGGGGGCAGTAGATAGCCCTAGGGCAGGTGTCAGCAGCAGGTCAAAGCCACTATGTGAGGCACAGTGATGGGGCACCACACACTTCTTGGTGGTTTCGCAGAGTGCTGTTCCAGGGTGGGGAAAGTAGCACCTTGTCTGGTTTCTAATTGGTTTGATTGGTTTTGTTGTGGTTTTGCCTATTTGCAACTATTGCATGTGTAGGTTTTAAGGGCCATACTTGTCTTACAGAATGAGTCAGAGCTACTGGGTATACATCTTGTGTCTGGGTGTGTGCAACAGCTTAAATACCTTGGATTCGCTGCTGATGGATAGGGGGTTTTGTGCATTAATCAAGATGTGTGCAGGAAACATGTAGTGGTGTGCACACAGTGGTCTTGAGCACATGATATCCTTTCAGATAACTGGTTATTTTTCAACTTGACCAGTGGCAGACCAAATGTTTGGGGTTGGTCTGTTACAAAGAAGCTACAGCTTCACCCAAGGAAAACCATGAAATGTCACTAACATGAAGGGAAGCAGGAACTGACACTGTGTGACAGAGACCTAATGCTCATCCGGCTTCTTCTCCAAGTAAACCCAGAGCTATGTGGGCTCCATGTGGACTAAACTGTAAATTGTGCAGTATCATTCAGTACTTAGTTTAGATGCTTATATCCGGAGTATGCTATGGTTGCCCCATTTTTGTGTGGATATTATTTCTTAAATGACAGGAAGAGTTATTAAAATACATCAGCTAGGGGTGGTGCTTCTGTCTGTGATTTTATCTGTTTGCGCATAGAATTTTATTTGTGAAGTGCATACAAGTCCTTCAAGTTGGGAAGGAACACCTTATACAGCATAAAAGTAGACTGAAGAGAGGTAATGTTGTTTCTGTTAAAATCAAAGGTTTCTTCAGGATGCTCTCTGAGACCCTTAAAATGTCCTGGCTGAAGTGGGTCATTTATTAATTTATTAATGCTTCTTTCTTACTGTGCTTTCTTAAAGTCTGTTCAGATTTGAGACCCCGTTCTTTTATTTCCTGACACTCTTCCAAGTCCTAATCCATTCAAAAAGTGCTAATTTCCCTGCCTCCTTTCCCTTCACAAGAACAAAAGCAGCACAGTGTTGCTTTTTCTCAGGTTCTGCAGCTTGGCAGAGCCTATCAAGCCTGCCCTAGTGGGAGGGGAGGTAAAGCCAGCAGCATTGAGACGGTGCTGCTGTGTTACAGAGGGACCCTTTGTAACAGCCTGTGTACATCCCCTGTACATCAAAATTATTCCAGTTCTTGGCTACAGATAGAGCTACAGGTGCTTATGAGTTGGAAAATACCAGCAGTTCCCTAAAACTCTTTATCAATGCTTCCTCAAAAGGGGAATTATTAAGTGTCTTTTCTGTCAGTGGTGTGGACAGAGCCATGTAGCCCACCCAGTCTTCTGGAGACTATCATCTGTGAAACTTCTCACTCATGTCCCAGGGTAGCCTTCAGTTTTTAGAAGTCACCTCAGCAACTTGTGGGGATGTGAGAAAACTATCTTTCTGAAAGTCCCATATGCCACAAAGGTTATTCTTTCAGCCAGTTCTGCTTTTCAAGCCCTATTTATGAACATGGGGCAGTTGCAAAGAAAGGAAGGTTAGACACTCATTTATAGATGTCTGTGAACAAGTTAGACATTTTGATATTGTATATTTGATACTTTGATGCATTTGGCTGACCATTATGGCTTGTCTGTAGATGGAGCTTTTCTAATCTCCCATATATTATCAAAATTGTTTTTTTCAAGCTGTCTTACGAAATGGTGCGTTTCTCCTCTTGGGCTAATACATTTTGCACCCAGGAGCCCTAATTCATAATGAAACCGCGTGGATCTGTAAGGTTCATTTATAAACCTTATGTGAACACGTCTGCTAACAGATCTCAGATGTGGGCAGTGCTTCCCTGACATGCTTATTACTTGTGTTGCTGTTGTGCACAGGTGGACTTGGATTAACTTGTAACTACGTGTCAAACTGCACAACAGTGCACGCAGACTGGTGTCTAGTTTCTCACCTGCCAAACACAGTCTTCTCTGCTCATTCTGTTAGTGTTAGTCCTTTCCATCATAAGTCACCTCTCCATTTTACAGTTTGTGGCTGCTTACCTGTGTTGTGTCCAGATATGTTCCCTCACCAAGAAGCAAACAGCTTTATAAACTTCAGAAAAGTTTTAGAAACAAATGGTTAAGTTAGTGCAGTCTCCTGTGGGTAATCCCTTTTTATGTATAAGAATTATTTATATTGATTTAAATAAGCTGATTCCTTTTCTAGCTTAAATAAAATAGTTAAAATCAGTTAAAAGCAGACTTGAGGAGAAGGACTTAGGGGTATTGGTTGATGAGAAGTTCACCATGACCTGGCTTCAATGTGTGCTTGCAGCCCAGAAACCACCCATGTCATGGGCTGCATCAGCAGCAGCGTGAGTGGCAGGTTGAGAGAGGGGATTCTCCCCCTCTGCTGCGCTCTGGTGAGATCCCCCTGCAGTCCTGTGTCCAGCTCTGGGGGCAGGAACACAAGAGGGATGTGGAGCTGCTGGAGTGAGTACAGAGGAGGTTGGATTCCAAATGACAACCGCTAGCAAAGCTGTCTAGTGAAGGGAGAAGGGAATTTCAGATGCACCTTGTCATCAATGTTTTATAGTGGTTAGATGCAATTGTTGCATGCCAAACATGCTGTTACTCTTGCTTTTAACACTCTCCATGTGCATGCATATTATGAGTTTTAAACACCAGAAAGTTGGGTCTGGAAAATTCAGTTTGAGGTTCCTAGCTCTATTTTTTTCAGTTTGTTCCCAACATAACTTACTACAGTTACAGATAAATTCTGGCAGAGGAGGGAGCATGATACACAGGGTGTGAGACACGGGCTTAACCGCTGGACTGTCCTTCCTGTCTTGTCCTGGTAGGTGGCAGTTTGATCAAAACATGAAAATACTGCAGTGGGAACTGTGGCTAGCTCCACAGTTATTTTCCAGCTACCTTCACGTAAGTGTTTGTTAGAAATGACAAGAGTTTGGTTTAGGGTTTTTTTAGTTATTTGATATGCTTACATGATCTTGCTGTGTCTGTAATTTCTCCCTAATAACTTTTGAACACTCTGGGCACTCAGCATAATTTGAGTGAGGTACGAGTTACAGAGTTCACAGCAGGGAGACAGAAGTAGGTAGTCAGAGAGTGGAAGCAGAGACTTAGCTAATGCCCTTCCTGAGGGCAAGGCTCCTGCATAATTTTATCCCTTATTAAACATGAGAAATGTGTTTCAATAATTAAAATATTATTAAATAATATTACACTGTTATTACAATATTTCAGTTTTCACACTGAAGAACTGCATATCAGGAGGCAGGACTACATTGGTTCAGCTGCTTGGAGAAATACATGTTTTCTTAGTGTTTTTGATTTGGCTGTCAATGGAACTCTCCTGAAGCTTACTGTTAGCCTTTAGTTTCAGAGTAAAAGCCAAGATTTTTAAGAAGTGCAACTTGAGACAACTAAAGAGTGATGTTTTTCAGGAAGCCCTAATCATTCCCTCTCCCCTTCCCTTGGAACACTGACTTTTTAAGCCTTCTCAGATGTATCAGCCAGAATATTCGATCTCCATTCACTTATTTGGTCAAAACAGCCAATATTTAGTTTAGGGTCAAGCTGCTAGGTGAACAGTCTATTAGATACACTCTTAATTCCTAAATCATCAGAAGCTGTTCTATGGGCTTGTTTTGTTCAGGAGAAGTATTTCTAATTCAGTTTTCCTTTAATGTATGCTCAAATTTTCTGTATTCATTTTGGTCAAAAATATTAAGGCAGCCTGTTTTATATTAGAATAATACTTACAGTGCTGGGTAGAACCAAGTGTGGAAAGACAAAGCAATGGAAATGGAAAGCAATGGAGAGAAAAACTGGAATGTATTGTATCTGACAGCACGTTTGGTTTAGATTGGTTCTGCATTCTGGGCAGAGATTCAGCTCTTTACGGGCAGCGTAAATCATTCAGCATGTGCTGGGAGTTTGAATTTCTCCTTTCCCCACTCCAAAAAGCCAAGAATTGAAATTTTCCCACTATCTTTAGTGTTATCAAGCCATCTCCTGGACCCAGGTCTGGGCAACAACCTGCGTTGAAATAATTCATGACCAGTAGAGTACACAGGGTGGATTAGGAGCCTGTGAATAGATGACTGAGATCAAATTACTTCTTGTGTACACGGGAATATCTGATTCTCTTCCAAGAAGGTTTCTGATTATTACAGACATCTAAGAAAGTGCTGTATTTTTTTTTCTCCTCCTGGTGTTTTCTGTTGGAAGAGAAGCAGATCTGGTGTTTGATAGAAAGAAAACCTCTCACTTGATGCTTCAAGTATGGCATTCCGAGTGTGACGACTTACAAAACTGGGTGAAAATTGACAAATTGAAGGATTTGTGGTGTTACAGCTGTGTAATAAAAGCAAGCCTTGAGTAAGATGTTGTGAGATCTTATAGATAACTACATAAATGCTTGGCCAGGGCAGTTTTAAAAGTCAGCTAGATCGCTCTGCCATTCAGCAACAAGCAATGAAATGAAATCTGAACTTCCAAATATTAACAAGTGTATTCTTTCCACACACTTGACTGTTGTATTCAGAAACTTGCATTTGTGTGGAAAAGCTATTCTTTGCAGGGTCATCAGCCTTCATCATACTACTGCAATTCCTGTAAGTGATGTAGAATAATGTGGATAATTAAAACCAACCTAACAAAAAAAAAAAAAAAGGCATGCAAGCAATCAATTTGCTTTGAGTTTTAATAGATATATTGCATTTTATCCTTAGCCAAACCCAGGTTCTATTATTTAACTCTTAGATTTGCTTTTGGATGGAATGAGTGCATTTATTTGTACATTAGAGGAAATGGTATGATTTTGATTATGGGCATTAAAAGTGGACTGTCATTTGACTCTTGAAAAAGAAATGGCAGGATAAAGCTTGGTAGCTCACCTTTTGAGTCCTTGTTCAATAGATGAGATTTTATTGTTGGTGTTTAGAGAACTTCCAGGTAATAGAGAGAAATAAAGACAGAATGAAAATAGGACAAGGGTGAATGGCTTCAACCTGATAGAGGGGAGACTGAGATTAGATGTTAGGAAGAAATTCTTCCCTGTGAGTGTGCTGAGGCACTGGTTCAGGTTGCCCAGAGAAGCTGTGGCTGCCCCATCCCTGGCAGTGTTAAAGGGCAGCTTGGATGGGGCTTGGAGCAACCTGGTCTAGTGGAAGGTGTCCCTGCCAGTAGCAGGGGCGTGGAGCCAGATGAGCTTTAAGGTCCCTTCCAATCCAACCCATTCTATCATCCTGTTTACCATAGTTCAGCTGCAAGCTCTGAACACAGACACAAGTTCACAGGCAGTTTTTCAAGAAATCTCCTTGCAGGTTCACGACTCCAAATTCCCCTGCGCACACTGCCAGCAGATACTGCTTCTGCTCAGGGGCAGCACAGTAGGATGGGAATTTGCCACCCTAAACATTATTTTTCATGTCCAGGTGTGTTAGGATCAAGTGAAGTCAGTGTTGCCATTTTCTTCAGCCATTTCAGCTGAATCTCTATGTTAATATAAGCAAGTCCCACTAAGTCAGACAAGGTCAGTGTTACATCCACTTATATTGTACAGGTGATAGGAATCTATCCTTGGACACCATCAGAAAGTTGGGTTAATAATTTGTGTTGCCAAGTAACTTACTAAAATCAGTAACACACTATGGTGGCATTATATAAGACAAGAAATTAACACTGTAAAAGGTATAGCTTTATTTATGTAGCTCCTTTGTATTTTCTTCATCTCTTCCTAGTAATGATATTTGATGTTATTCCCCAGAAGGTGATATAAATGTCCTGTATTAATTCATTAGACCTTTTCTCTGTGTGTTCCTGCAGATCTAAGCTGAAAAGAACGGGGTGGGGGGAACCTCCTGGTATTTGCAAACATTTTTTAAATGCTTCTGTGCTGCCAAAACAGACACATAGCTTTTGTGCTGAGACAGAAAGTTATGGGGTGGGGCAGGCAGAAGGGATTAAAGCTGTTTCCATAGGAATAAGTGTGTGGTTGGTATTATTTGCTGTAATACTATTACTGAACTGGACAACCCAAGTACAGTTTGGTAGCCAGTCTCTCCCTGATGAAAAAGAGACTGGGCCTTAAGGTGTGGTGAGAAGCGCGTGGGTGATAAACTAGAATGTGGAAGATATATTAACGTCAGTACTCAGGAGAAAACAGCTTTCCTAATGCTGGCAGTTAAAGTTTTGAAATTGGAATTTTTTCCCTCAAAGCCCCAGCTCCTAGAGGCAAGTGCCTGGATGAGGGTCTGATTTAGAACAGAGAAAAGCTTTCGGGTGCTATAACTGCAGAGGAAAACTGAAATACCAGTTTGCAATGGAAAGTTCTCAAACAATGAGTCTTTCATCCTTGGAATGGTCAATCATCTTGCCAGTGTTTTAGAGCTGGGATCCTCCCGTATGAAGACAGGCTGAGAAAATTTGGGCTATTCAGCCTGGAGAAGAGAAGGCTGCTTGGAGACCTCATAGCAGCCTTCCAGTATCTGAAAGTGGCCTACATGGATGCCAGAGACTAACATCAGCAAAACACAGCGGAAGAGGGGGAAAGCTAACTAATCTCTTTCCCACTTGCCCCAGTTAATTTTCACTTCCATGGAAGTGCCATGTTTCAGAGCACCGCCCCACAACAGCACAGGAGCAGGCGTAGATGTTGGTAGCTGGTATTCCCTTACACTGTACTTGCCACAATGACAGTGTACTTTACCACGTTCTCATGAGTTGTCAGAAAGTCTTCCCGAGAAAACCAGATCTACCTAGACAAGGTCAGGAGCTGTGTTGTAAGATGTACACCAAATACGAAAAGATTCAGGGAAGATGCTGTTAAATGATCAGAGACAAATCATTGTTTCAGTAGATCAAAGGAGAAACCTCAGTGACTCCTCAGTGGCTCATGGTTATTTACACGTTGTGTTTGATCCTGCTATCACTGCATTTCCCTTGAGCAACAGCGGGGTTGAAGAGAAAAGGTTTCAGATGAAAAGATTACAGACAGGAACTATTTTTGCTTGCCTGTTCTTTAGGTTAGGTGCAAAACTCAAAGAGTTACTATGCAGTGGCTTATAGAAATAGAGCTGTGAAGAATCAAAAATGCATTTTCAAGAATGTGATAATTTCGTTTGTTTTCAAATGCACAATCCTTGGGATAAGAAATGGTTTAGAAGTTAGTAGTGGGGTTTTGTTTGCTTGTTTAACTTTTTTACTTTCAGAATATCCAAGTGAGGTTTGTGTAAGCTCATTTTTTAAATGGTGTAATAACTGTCATGACAAAACTAGTAATGTTTTGTAAAAAATAGGGATTACATTAAAAAAAAGCTGGCAATTAGAACAGGTTAAAAATTAACATGGATAAAAGTTCAAGAGTTGCATATAGTAGCAGATGGTTCATTCTTCCTTCTTCTCATCTTCCTGAACTGCTTTGCAATTTATCTCAAAGCTCCCCAGGCCTGCAGTTCTTGTTCTAAGTAGAGGTTTTAAGTGAGTGTGTTAAAAAGAGATGCTAAAACTGAGGGGGGTACCTCACTGAGAAGAATATACACTAATTCAGAGGAGCAGTAGGGTGTTTGTTGCTGGGAAGATTCAAAGCTGCCATAACTTATGGTGAATAGCAGAGGGCTCTATATATAGCAGACTAATAAAGACGCATAGTGGAATCTGTGAGTCTAAACTTGGAATTACTAAGACTGACAGGACTGTGATCAATTTTCAGAGTTCTCCTATATTATTTTATGACTTTCCTTAAAAATAGGAAGCAGCTTTTCATTTGGCCTTCAAAAACCTTTAAGAATGTGTTGCTATCATTAACTACGTAAGCTTTTTGAGGTGGAGGGATTTTACTTCTCTGAGTGAAAGAATTGTGCATAGCCTACAGTGTTTCTGTAGCTGGGGATCTACACGTGAAAGATCATAGTTTCTGCTAAGCTGATGTGATGGGAGAAGTCCTTAGGCATGTAGAAATTTGAGGATGTGTATGAGGAATGGGGTTTGGGATCACTGTGGAGATTAGAATACTAATTATTATTTTTATAAGGCATCAATATCAGAGGTAGACAAAATGTCTGAAGGCAGAACCTTCAGCTTGACTGTTTTACTTGTTCATTTCCAATGCAAAGTTCAGGGCAAGTTCATTAAAGTTTGTGAACCCTTCAGCAACAGTTGGCTAAGTTTGACGCGAGCCTGAAATGGTATATGGTTTGGGTGCAAATCAGGATGGGTTTGATCCCAAGCCACTTGAAACAGCACTTTTGGCTGCATGCAGCTTTGTATTTCAGCCTTCCTTGCAGCCCAGACCTAGACTTGCCCAGAATGAAGAAGTTGTGCTTACAGTCCTGTGAAATGGAGCCTGCTGTATTTTTCACTGATTTAGTACTTGTATAGTACATCCAACCATGGCATCCTGGTAGTTCACAGAAATAGTGAGCATTGTATGCTTGTCTTGAATGGATGACTTATGTTCCAGTTCACTTGTTAAAGACACATCCATATTTCTAAACTTCAAAGTTGATGAGGCAACATGTGGGTCTCATCCAGTTTTCCACAGGTAGTTTTGATCAGAACAAACTCACTCCTGGGGCTACACTAAGGCTCTGCATGAAACTGAAATAATTCCAAAGGGTGTACATTGGCACTCTTCCTAAACATCACTTCTGGTTTAATTAGCCCAAAGGAATTTAAAAGAAAATAATAATCTTTAAAAACTTTCTGACCTGTAGAAGTAGATTCCTTCACATAAGTCTAAGAGGTTTTTCAGTTCTGTGTAGTGGAAGGTATGGGGAAAATTTCTCTCAGAAGCTACATGTTGGTTCCTGCATCTCTCATGGATTTCTTGGTGCTTGTAGTCACAATATGGCTACCTGCCGTGGTGGTCAAACCTTGACCATTATCTAAGGTCCAGCTTTAGATAATGCAACATGAGCAAACGATGGTCCTTTCTTCGTTAGATTTTGACATCTGTGGAGTTGAATAGCTAGGTAAGATGTTACTAATATCTACTAATATAATTTATTGTTATGAATGCTGGGAGGAGTTTTACAAAAGCTGTTATGGAGTGACTATATTTTTGTGCAAAATAGTAGTATATTATTATTTTACTACACTGGGTATCCTTTCCTCTTTGTTACGCTGAATTGCACAGCTCTGAAACTCAGGCTAGCAAGTCTCCAACCTGACTGAATTTGAATGGAATGACTATGTCTTGGCTGGGAGTTTTCTGACATGGTAATAATATCTGTTGATGTACTTTGCTGGCTTTATTTCCTCATGTGAAGGGCAAGCTTATGAATAATATTACGGTGAAATAAGTGCAAGCACCTTTTTAATACTAACATTAAGTCGACAGCTCTTATGGCAAGGTTTTAAAGGGCTGCTACGCAATCATTTCCTTCAGAGCCAGCTCCTGTTAGAGAATTCCTGGGTTATGTTCTGTATATAAGATGCTAAACCCTGAGACTCAGCTGAGGCAGAGTTTTTGGCTCTTGTTTTCTAGTGAGAAATAGGTAGGTTACTTTCCCTGTTGCTTTGACACAGTCGTCACTGGCTGCTCCCCATGGTGTGGTCATTGTCACCTGTGCAGTGACTCAGGCAACATGTGGATGTCTGGTCCATTCTAGAGGAAGAAGCTACTGTTAAACTGTAATTACTTATCTGTTACTTTTCAAGTGACACAAGTCTGACAGTTTTTACCTTCATCTAACAGTATTCAGAAAACAACTATCTGAACTTTTCCTTCTGAATCTCCTTTCTGTCAGTTTAAAGCCATTTCCCCTTGTCATGTCACTTTTATTAAAAACAAAGGAAGCTTAAGACCATGATTTTGCAGCAGAATACTTTGTAAGTGCATACAGGTAATACAAAGTAGAACTTGCCACAGAACTCTGTCTACCAACCCCTGTGTTCACCCTTGCTTGCTGCCTTCACCTGTGCTTCTCTTCCAAGGCTTGTCTTAGCTTCCAGCCCTTCCACGCCTGCCTCTCCAGCCCATCTGGGTGTTGGTTATCTTAAGGATTATTTTATTTCTGGTTCTTTTCAAACACAAGCACTTCTAAACAGAGTGTGGGTTATGCATGTTCTGGTGGCAGAATCTGGACCTCTGAAAACAAAGCTCTCACAGAAGTGTTAATATTCCTGTTGGATTTTATTTCTCCCAAGACAGTGTTAGTGGGAGCAGTAGATGCTTGCAAGATAAACAGAATTTCTTCTCGGAGGCTAAATGACTTGCACCATATTCTGCCAATCAGTTTAAGCTAATCTGCTAGGCAGTAAACAGTTCAGTACTCTCGTGATCTGACACTAGAATTTTCTGATGATCAGAAGTAAGGGAGTTATACCTGACTCGCATTGCTCTGAAGTCAGAGCACAGTTGGGGCATTTATATAAAAGTCTCAGGGAGTTTCCAAATGGAAACTTTTGCTTTACAAAACTTCTTCTGAGTCCCTATCTGAGGGCTTGTAATCTTAAATAGAAAGGGTGAATGAAAGTATTAAAGCACACAAACTAACAGGATACTGCTAGGTAGGAATCTTACTAGTGTCTTTTTTTTTCAGTGCATGTATGTAGAGCCTCCTTCCTCTTATGCTGAACTCCTCTCTAAGTAACTGTTATATTTTCCTTTTCTGTTTTAACTGTTAGCTTTTCCCTCTCTTCATTTAATCCACCCTCTCAGAAAGTGTCCTGAATACATAAAACTCTTTTGCAGTGTGCCCTGAAGCATGTGTACTGATGGAGCACATACAATGTAATTACGGATAGCACAATGCAACATCCCGAAGTGCCTTTGTTTACAGCTTCTCTATCATGAGAGTATAATGAACGGATTCACTAGGGAAATGCAAAAGCAGATGCCTTTGGCTGGCTCCTGTTGTTCTCTTTTTTGGCAAAGACAGAGGGACGAATCTACCCTGGGACAGCCCCACTGAAGTCAGATGAGTTACACCAGGCAGGAACTGCAACTTTTTTCTTTCCTTCTGATTCTTTTTCTTTTCCTTTTTCATTTTTTTTTTTTAAGTGCAGTGTCCAGATCTCTTTTCCCTGACTGTCACAATTTCTCTTTCCACAGACAGCTTATGAGAAAAGACTCTCTGCTTCTAAAAAGGTAGGATGACCTTTTAGTCATTAATAGCAAATTTCCTCAGCAGTGTAAGTTCTATGTCTATCTACCACTGCCTGTAATCATAAAATTAATATCTAACTATTTATAGAAAAAATAAGTGAATAAATCTACTAAACCCCTAAGTTATATTTATGGAATGGGACAGTAGGAACAGAGAGTTCTGCGGGAGGGATGAAGTACTAACACACAGCTCTGCTGCTTCAAGTGCATGATGTATCCTTAGAGCTCGCCTAGATAGCAGCATACCTTGCTGTTTGACCTTGATATGTATACACATCCCATGCATGTACAGAGGTGTAATGTTGGACAAAGGTTCTGAGGACAGGTATGTGCGAAAGCACCCCATTTCACATGTCTGTGAAATCTTTAGGGAAGAGGAATCAGTGGTAACTTTTATCATGCATATTTGCAAGTGAGAAGCTTTAAAACAAGTTTTTTAGGATGAACCTAGGATTGCACTTCATAGCACAGTGTAGTAACAAAAGTTACCAAGACTGCTGATGCTTTGTGCTTGCTAGTGCTGCAGCCATATAGTTCTTGGTTTTGGTTGGTTTGGGGTTTTGGTTTTTTTTCGTCTCCTGAGGGCCTGAATGGTGCCTCTCATATAAAACCTGCCATTTACAATTTGCCTTTTGCTGAGGCTTCCTTTGTGTTCACACAAGGCAGCTGGCAGGAGAGCTGACCTCCCTGGAGCAGAGCCTTGCCAGCACTACCTAATCAATATTCAGTAGAGTTGGCTGCTCATTACGAAGCCATTGATTATCTCTGGAAGGTTACCCCCCGTGTGTGTCAGTTTTCAGTCTCTTCCCTTTACCACCCCCTACGCCCCCATCCCACGCTCTCAAGAGGATAGAGTACTGGGATGGAAATGAGGTTCCCTTTCAGGATCTGAATAGTTTGTCCTCAGATGTCAAAACAGGCTTTGGAAAGAAGGCGATTTCTCCACTGCCAGGTTTTTGTTTATACCAGGTTTGTACTTTTAATTTCTAGGATATTTTGAATGATTGCAAGCTGTGGCACTTGGAGGATTTGTTGTGTTTAACTTAAGCAGGTTGCATTAGTTGCATGGAGCCTTGGTCTCCTGTAACAGAAGGAAAAAACCTGCATCTTTTGCACAGCTGTAGCTGACCTGCCTGACCTCATGCACAGAAGGGGAGAGCCATAGTTTCATATTCCATGCTATTCACAAGCAAATTAACTGTGAAGCTCATAGAGAAGCAAAAACATGGCACAAGCCCTTTTCTGTTGGTGTACTCTGCTTAGAGGATATTCACATACAATACACAGTCAATTCCCCTTCTCTAACACAGGATGGGAGGCCAGTGAGGTTTGTGTGGGACTATACCTGCCCAGTACCCTGAAGTCAGTTTGGCAAAAATCGTAACATAGTCTCTCCTTCTAAATGTGAATTGTCTTACTTAAGGGTGTATTCAGTCATCAGCACAACAGTAGAGAACTGTGAGATTAATACAGTCAAATTTATTAGGAGTTACGGATTAGATGCCAGGTACATAGACTGATACAAGAGACTTACTAAAGCAATTGTTTTGGTTAGTTAGATTTGGCTACTTTGATTGTAAGTATAGTGTTAACAACCAGCAAAAATTACAGGTCAGAAAGGCAAGATCTGCAATCTCAAAGGAGGGGAGCAGGCAGCTGAAGCTAAGAGTCAGATGGGTAAAAGAAAGGCAGTTTGCAGAAAATACAATACTTACTGCCGTCACACTAGTCTGTTCAAGTTAATGCTCTCTACAAAGAGCTGAAACTGCGCTGTGCTGTGACCATCTATCTTACAGAGAGAGTGACTCCATTTAGCTGAAGAATCGAACTTGTAGGTGATGTGTAGTAATTCAGTGTTCAACTTTCTGTTTGTAATAAGGGGATTGAAAGTCACCAGCTCTCAAGCTTTATCCTGCCTGTGTCTTGGCTTGGATTTAGGGCATCACTAAATTCAAGCTAGATGCTTCTCTCTAAGTGGGAGTAGGGTAAACAATGCAAGTCAAGGCAGAGCAGAAGTTATTCACACGGCGAAGGTGAGCATCTTTTCTTCTCTTGCCTATAGCACTGAAGGAGGAGCTGTTGCTGCATGGAGAGCAGACCTGCTGTCTGCTTCTGATTTTATACAAAGTGCTATGTTACTAGGGAATGGAAAGCCAGAGAATGCATTAATGCTGTGGAATTCCTGTAGTGGATGACAGTGTTTACCACTGATGGACCAAAATGTAGACTATACGTTGTTAGCACTTTGTATTGGTGCATCTTGGTTCATCTCACAGAGCACTCTGTGGTTTGTCAGGTGTGATGGCTTAGCCCGTGTCTCCAAGGGCAAGTTCAGAAGCCAGCTCTGTGACCATTGCCAGCAATTTGGTCTTGTCCCTTCATTAGTACATACCAGAGAGGTGATGACAGGGATGTGAAAAATGGCAAGCTGGCATTAACTGGGGTTTGTTTAGCCAAGGGGGTTTCCTGTCAACTCCCTGTCTTCCTGATAGAGGCAAGTGGCACAATGAATCTGTCTGACTGCCAGAGAAAGTTTGGTGAAGCATAAATCAGGAGTTAAAAGTGGACAGTGGAGGGACAGTGACAGAGTGAGCTGTCTCTGGCATGGGAGAAGAGTGACTCCACATGCCATCCTGTTTGTCAGGAAGTACTTCATCCTGGTGTCACTTGTCAGCATGCTGACATTAATTAGTGCTTTGGCTATTTTCTGCAGAAAAGCTGCGTTGCTTCTTAAGGGAAAGGATCCCTGAGACACAGTTTGCAATAAGCTCAGAACATACGTCATTTATGTCCAGTTTTGGTTTTAGCTGTCTTTAACACACCTGAGATGTATTTAAAGGATGAGGTGAAGGATTAGTATTATACCTTGGTCAGATAATATTATCAGTGTATTACAAAGGAAATCTTAATAGGGAACATACTGTTCCCATTCCTCTATTAGCAGAACTCTTCCTGTTCCAGTTATTTTGTCATTACCCTGTAGTAACTACCCTGTTACATTGCAGTCCTCAAGGGAAATACTAAGCTGAATGTGTTTCTAGCTATTGCAGCAGATGGAGTAAAGTAAGTTAGCATGTTGGGTCCAAACAGCTCAAACCAGTCACTAGCAAATCTATCTCATGCAGCCCAGACATCTGTCCTCTGTATCTCCTTATTGTTCAAACCACTTGTACTTGGGGATGTAGTAAGTTCTTCAGGAAGGAAGTTCTCCTACAGGTGCAGTGACAGCCAAAGAGTTAAAGAGCAGTGAAACAGTGTGCTTGTACAGTGTGAAACACTGTATGAAAAGCCTCCAAGGAAATGTGAAATGCCTCTGAAGCCATCATGTGTTTGGCAAGTGAAATTTAACCACATAATGTGTTCACGTTTTCCCTTCTGGATTTTTCATTATGCAGATTATGACTTCTAGCTGCACAATGGCTTTTGAAGTAACAGAAAAGAACGATCTCATATAAATAATGATGGCCTGAGTATGTATTATGTTGAATATGAGAAGCCTGCATTTGTTTCAAGTGAGTTCTTTAGTGAAGAAAGAGCATGTGTTTCTGTCTTGGCAGCAAACATGGAAGGAGGTACACAGAAATTAACTCTGTAAAGACTTGATAACATCCCGTGTTCAGTGTGGTCCTACAGTCAAAATAACTGTATGACTGTCCTCTGTGAAGTGGTAGGTGCAGAGCATGAGTTCTATTTGCAGTGTAGCAAATGAAATATCCATTGGAAGTAAGGAGCGTAGAATAAATTTTTTGAAGATCAAGAAGGCATTTGGTGACAATGTTATTCTTGCTTTTTTGAGAATTCCTCCCTTAAGGAACAGAGATGTGAAATAATGGCTGATACTTTGTGTCATGCAGATTTTCAGAGCAACTGTGTCATGTGGCTAACAGACTTTTCAGACTACTTTAGTGTGGGTCTGAACCAGGGTGTCTGTTCATATTGGAGATACCTATGGTTACTGAACCCATATGGACCTCATTTTCTTAGAGGACTTAATAAAAAAACCTTAATATCCTAGCTTCCGGAAGTAACAAAACTCCAACGTCCAGAATTGTATGGGAGACTTTGGTGACAGGGATGCCAGTTCAGATGCTGCTGTGGACTTACCTTTGAAATGACTGGCCAGAAAATGTTTTCAGTAATCCTTGCCCTCGGGCGGCTATGTGAACCCTTTGTGCAAAAGTCAGCATTTCACATCGCAAACAAAATACGTTTCTATTAGATAGAAGTAAGCTCTTACCCTGCATCATCAAATGCTGTCTTCTGGGTGGTTTTTGTTGTCTATGATCAAATGCCAGTAAAAATGCCTGCTAAGTGTGTTTGTTACCTGAATTTGTTGCCTTTCATGTCGGAGTTGTGTCAAGTATTTTCTCCTGAATTGATGACTACTGTTGGTTATTCTCTGTTAGGTGTCAGTGCTAGCTCCAAAAGCAAATATAGAGTCTGGATTAATTTGTCTGCAGTTAGAACTTGCTTTCATTCTGGTACTTCAAAGGCTATTGTAGAAAGAGTACACTGGTGATGTGTGTTTAAGTACATGACAGGTGAAGTTGTTGGAGGCAGCAATTATTCTTCTCAGATACTTGCTCTGCAGTCAAGAGAATGAGTTTGTGTTATTGGCCAAACTTAACTTAAACATAGCATTGGTGTGTAGGAAATTCACTATTAGCTTTCTGATGTGTTAACTTTTAATGTAAAGAAGCACTTAGAAGACTATATTCTTTGCAAAAAATTGAAAGAGAATGATAAAGAAAGCATTTGTTACTTTACAAATGCTAAAGGTTTTTTTACAGTACAGAACAAAACCTAAAAGAGCTCAGAAGAGGAAAACTTTCAGGAGGATGCAGAGTTTGTAGAGTCAGGCATTATCTTTTCCTTTAAATATGCCTGTACCTTTTTTTTAATAGAACTCATCACCATGGTGTCTGAGTGTCTTCTCCATGAATTCAGACTTCCAGTTCCTTTTGTGATGTAGCAAAAGGAGACTGAAGGGTGAATGCAGTGAATTATTTGCTCAAGGTCATTCAGAAAGTCTGAGAGCAAGGAACTGAATGCAGAGAGCCTAACACTCGTATAATGTCTATGCTTCTTTATTTTAGGAATGAATGAATGAATCCCAAAGATTGAAAGCAACCCATAATATTATTTCTTAGAACTATTTTCAGTTTAAGTAAACTTGAACACAATTTTCCTTGGCATCCATTCCAAGTAATAGATACAAGGCAGATGTATTCAACAGTAAGCCTGTGTTTACAACATGACATTTGAGCTTGCATCACTGTAGCATCATTTTTGATACAACTGTTTCTGTGTAATGTAGTCTTTGCCTGCCTGGTGTAGGACACCACTTCTGTAGAAACCAGCTTGTAAACCGCTGGGCTCGGGGTCAGTGAGGACAAGGTGTTAGCCTGAGGGGAATAAAGGGCTATTTCCTTTACATACTGCTGCTCTGGCATGCTTCAGTCATTTTGCCCCCTTGTTGCAGGTTACGCAAACAGCATCTCCTGTTCATGGTAAACCTGTCTTATCTCCTCCTAGCTCAGCACTCGGGTAAAGTGCATTTCAGTATCTCCATTTTAGGTTACTGTTGACATCTCTGTGGCTGTGCTCAGCACTAGATAAAAGAGCACTTGGATGCTTGTAAAGATGCTTCCTTCGTAGTAGATGCCTGTTTCTGGTGGGCTTTCTCTCCAGACTTTGTAGCAAGACTCAGTTGTTCAACAGTACGGAGTCCCAGCTTTTTTGTCTTTCCATCCCAGTGTCCCTCAGTGAGGGCAAAGTGCACAGCTTATAGACATCCCTCATCCTCTCAACGCTCTGCTAACTTGGGAGTCCACAGTTTTATTTCTATTGCCTGAACTCAGTTTCTGTCTTATTTCAGGTGACAAAGTGAACAGGTCCCTGGGGAAGTTGTGCTCCCATCAGATGCTTTACCTTATCCACTATGATTTCAAATCAGAACATGTCCACTAGCTTTGGATTTAGGTGGCAGAGTCCATTGCAGGTCAGGCTGCTGAGGAGTATGACTGCACTGGGCATGCTCCTACAATTTCTGACTGTTGCTCCAAGGACACATGATTTCAGCCTCAGACTCCCTTTAAAATACAAGTAAAATTGGTCTGTGGTTTGCATTCAGGAAATAGAAACAATGAGAAATGGAATACTGGAAATGTCTTGCCTTAGTGAGATTGATGAATAATTTCATACCTACTTAGTTCCTTCTGGGGATTCTTAGTGTGGATTCAGGATGCATATTCCGCAGGATGTATTGTTTTTTAGGTTGAATACATGGAGCTATTCAACTGTCACTTTCACCAGGATTTCTAGGAGAAACATTCCATGAGATTTTGGACTGCACACAGCAAGTCTGTGAGGTACTTCAGATTATAATGAGGAAAAACTAAGCTCAGACCTCAGAAGATGACGTGCTGAAACATACATTTTGTATGATATTTGCCTATTTGTAGGAAGCATGCTGCAGCTACTATCTATGTAATTATTCACACTATGTTGTAAAGAGAATAGGGAATTGGCTTTCCAAACACTGATTTACCGTCCAGTAAACACTTCTGGTGTAGCATATAGCATGAGATACGTCAGGAAACAGAACTTAATCATCACCATCCAGATAAAGACATCTTGAAGGAGAGAAAGTAATTCAGAAGTTGTAGATCTGTTTCATTGCAGAGACATATAATGAGGACAACTAATGTCCCCACTTTATGGCACTGACTTGTAAGATTCTGCTGCAATCAGGCTGTATCTGGTGAGCATACTTACGCTTTTTATACCTTATTTACATTCTCTCCTTACATGCTGGTGTCTGCAGTGTATGTATGTAACAAATAAATTCAGACTGAGGTATTGCAACAGACACTGCAGAAAATAGGTGACCAGGAAGTTAACTCCCTCAATCATTTGACAAGGAGAATCCCTAAGAATCCAGTGCTCTCTTCTTCCAACACATAGTTTAAGGTGTTAGGTACTTGAAATGGCCGCTGCCCGGTCTTTCTAACTCATATACTAAGCACAGTACACTTTACACATTGGTCTACACCACTTTCTGTTGTTTCAAACTTCCTCATCTCTTGACACTCATTGTAAGTGTATGAATGCTCAGAGTTCAGTAAGATGTTTTTCCCTTGTGGGGTTGGAATACTTATTGTAAAAATCTGCATCCGTGGGGGATATGGATGTGTTTCTGTCCTTACATGTATACCAATCCATGGAAACTTACCTCTGCTGCCATCAATCTGTGAAAGGAGTGGGCTACTGCAGGTCCTAACCCAAAACAGGCAATGAGGGAATGAAATCATACCCGGTATCACAGCAAACTCTAACTTCTGAAATGGCAAATGACCCTCTTTTTTTACAGTCTGAAGAACCTGAAGAATCACTTTTTAGTAGGTTTTTAGCTTAATTCCTAAGAGAATGAGACAACTGAGAGCTCTATGCCTGTGTGTCTCCTTGCATGTACCTTTTTTAACTACTGACATTTTTTAGCCAAGTTGAAAAGAAAGCCAGAAGTATCAAGGCTCCCTGCAAGTTTTACAAGCACTAGCAGTTGAGGAATCGAGGAACATCTGAATTAGTGCTCATACCGAGGGAACTCTTCTAATGTGGGTTTTTATTGACAAGCCCCATGCAGCCAGTCAGCATTTATGTATTGACTTGTGTAAGGAGTGTGGGTGGGAACAGAGCTAATGTGGGGAGTGGAGGCTATATTAGTGGACAAAAATCTGTAAGAAACCAGGCTTTATCAGTTCTACCTCTGGGGGAGCAAGCTGATTTTAGCAGAGATGCTGCAAAGATGCAAAACCACCATTACAGTTTAGCTTTTGTCTTTTAGTAATATAGTATATGATGTGTAAAGACTCTTTCAACATTTGGACAGTGGAGCTGAACAAAAAAGAGACCATTATATGCGATATCTGTCAGGACTGGAGAATGGTCTGTGCTAGCCTGCCAAATGCAGATGAGGATTGTCCATTCATTTAGTCCAAAAGAGAAAATTATATCATTTATTTGATTCAATTAGTTTACTGTAACAAATAAACAAGGAAGATAGGACTCCAATATAGCAAGTGTTCAACTTCACATAGCTTTAAAGGCTGTAGAAATGGTGCTCTGATGGTAAGTCTTATTTTACATTCTTTGCCCAGATATAGTCTATAGATCTTCAGTGATTTATATACTTCCCCCCCTCTAAGTAGAGAATCTTGTAGAAGAATTGAGACCCAAGTCTCACTTACTTGCCTTGGATTTTTAAGGCAAGGATATACTCATCTTGGCTGGACCATGGGGTGTTCTCAGCCAGCCTGAGCTACATGATTTATTCTCTGTTGTGTAAAGTTTAGTAAAAGCACTGATGCAATTTTGTGCATCGCTGTCATGAAATAGAGACATTCCAGATATTTGTTTGCAAATACCTGGAATTTGTTTGCTGGCCTGCATGCCTGGATGGGAGTGAGGGGATGTGGGACATATGGAGCTGAAAAGTGCTGGCTGTTTTCCAGCACATGACTCCAGACATTTTGCAGAAAGAGGCCACAAGGAAAGGGTCAGCTGCTCCTCTGCTCTTCAGCTGAGTTTGTGAGACTCACCTGAGGAGTCAGTAAGGCTCTGGGAAAAAGGTGGGCAAGCTGGAAGTTGGTGTTAAGGTTGGTGTTTGTGGTTGGTGTTAAGGTTGACCCTAACTATCAGTGATGGACATGGTATGAAACAGTTGGAGCCCTCTGGGTGAGCATCTCTACAGCAGCAGGTTGGATGCCATTGTGGTGTGCTCTCCTGGCCATTCTCTGCTGACAAGAGATGGCAGTCCCCTCTGGCTATGGGGACAGAGCAGCAAGCTGAAGGACTGTGCTTGTACACCCACAGGTATGCTAGGAAATATTCAGCAAGGTGATGGGTCACATTCAGCCCAGAGGTCAACAGGCTGCTACAAAAGGAGAGTGTCACATGAGTGACCTTCACCCACAAGCTGGAGCTTTCTTGGCAATAGAGCTGTGATTCCTGGCAAAGCATCACTTCATCACCAGCACCATGTTGTGCGTGTTAGTTGTGTGCCAGTTACTTTCTGAGCTTAACTAGTGACCTGAGTAATTCTGCTGGAATACAGACCCAAATGGTTGTACACATAAAAGCTCATCCTTTTAAATTTACTGCCATAGGCGATGGAGTTGTCTATCTGCAAACCAGCTTGAGCAGTAACATAGTTGTGCTCAGACTTGAACTTGAACCATTGGTTGTCAGCCTAGGTCTGTCTCAAGGATTTTCAGCCCTGGGTTATACCAGTTATCTTCCACCCAACAAACTCACCTTCTCTGCCCCACCATATAAACAAGACAGAGGGATAGGTGCTCCCAGTGAAGTCCACAGTACCTTCATATTCCCTTGGAGAGAAGAAAAAAAGGGATAGATGGCTGAGAGAATTGGGGCTGTTCAGCCTGGAGAAGAGAAGGCTGCGTGGAGACCTCATAGCAGCCTTCCAATACCTGAAGGGGGCCTATAGGGATGCTGGGGAAGGACTCTTCATTAGGGACTGTGGTGAGAGGACAAGGGGTAATGGGTTTAAACTTAAACAGGGGAAGTTTAGATTGGATATGAGGAAGAAATTCTTTACTGTAAGGGTGGTGAGGCCCTGGAATGGGTTGCCCAGGGAAGCTGTGAATGCTTTATCCCTGGCGGCGTTCAAGGTGGGGTTGGACAGAGCCTTGGATGGCATGGTTTAGTGGGAGGTGTCCCTGCCCATGGCAGGGGGGGTGGAACTAGATGATCTTGAGGTCCTTTCCAACCCTAACTATTCTATGATTCTATGATTCTATGATAAGTCAAGAATGGGCAGAACTGCTTTGTGCATGCTGAAGTGTGTACTCTTACTGGAAGGTACAACACACACATGCTGTGCTGTCCTCCTGCTCCTTTCACCGATGCAGGAAAGGGAACAAGAGTGGCATGGTCCCTCCCAGAGCTCCACTGTGCATTGAGGGTCATATACACCTTCCTTCCTCAAACCTGTCCACCCTACAGCTTCTCTGTTCTTGTGAATTGGTTCTTTAGCCTGACTTTGTTCTGCAATGTTCTTCTGTCAAAAAGAAAAGCTGTTTCCATAACCTTTACATTTCATGTTCTGATATTAATCCTGACATTCTTTACCCAAATCCAAATAATATGCATTGCCTTCGCAGTTTTAAAGAAAAATACTTATCTTGGATCTTAAATGCTTAATTGCATCTGATTAAACAAAGCCTTCTTAAAATAGACCTCAAAAGGAAAAGATCCAATTGTTAGCCTGTTAAATACCAAAATAAAACAAAACCCTGAGGAAATGAAGGGGTAGCAGTCGATGGTGTTACAGTTGCTTAGGGGCTGATAGTAAGAAAAGTGGCATATGTCCAGAAGAGGCCCACTGCAAAGAGAGGAAACCTCTGTCACATGGAGAATAGGATAAGGCAGTGCAGAGACTGATTTATACTTGCAAGTGAAATTTAAAAGACAAATGTGTATATATTTTATAGCTTGAAGACTGTTCCTGAAAGAATATGGAAGAAAGTAACTATGATGACAAGAAACAACTCAAAACACTCTTTATTTTAGCTCCCTGAAGACTGCGGGTCTTTGTGTTTCAGTGTGAGCTTCTGTTTGGCACTATTCCTGAAGCATTTTGTCTATTCACTTCTTGCTAATATGCAAGTGCCCAGACTCCCTGGAAAGAAGGCTTTGTTGGAAACCTTTCATTATCAAGGATTAGCTGTTTGGTAAACCTGTGTCCCCTTTAACAGTCTTGACAGGAAGTGCCAGCTAATGAAGGGCTCATTGTGGTGGTGCTGTGAGTGTGGGACTTGAGTCCATTTTACTGCTCTGATTGCAAGCCAGGATCCTTTGTGCTCCTGAGGACTGAAGGGAAACCGAGTCATGCCCTTTGGATCTCCTGAAAATGTGTGGTGAAAATATGCTTTCCTTTCTCAGTACTTCTGTACTGATGTTTGTGGTCTAAAGCTTTTATGAAGCAGGGAATTTTGTTGATATGTTGCAGGATTCTGTGTGTAGATTCACAGTGTTGTATCAATGCCTGGGGACAGCTTACTTAAAGCATTTTAATGTAGTACCAACATGAAAAAATGAAGTAATACAAACCGTTACATGCCTTTATCACTTCATAGTGTAGTTGTAAAGCTCTTAAATGAATCAAATCTGAACATCCTCATCCCACCTCTGTCAAGTAGAAGGCATGGCAGACAAGTACAGGATTTACTTCTTCACTGATAAACTCCTATATATTTTAAATTTCAAGAGGGATTTATTGAAATCCTTTATGAAAGCAATACGCTGCATATCCATTCTCTGTGGAAAGCATTCCAGTACAACTTAAATCATGAGGAAGTACTGCTGAAAATCATCAGAGTCTGTGATGTCAAACAGAATTCTTTCAGCTCCTCAATAAACCCCTCTCATTGAAACTCACAAGCCAGTCACAGCCCCAGGGATGCCCAGTGCCTCTTAATGCAGAAGAGAGAAGAAAGGCAGCCCTGTAAAACCAGTGGGAAATAAAACAAAGCCCTACCCACACCCCCAGCCTGGATTCATGTGTTCGGGGAGGGGTGTGTGGAAGGACACAGGGACTGTTAAACACCAATGTGTTTGGGTGTGAAACTACCTGTATTAAATTCAGAGGAGGGCCCAAGTGCATGGTTTGGATTTTGCTCTCCCCCTAGGTTACAGCTAATTAGGCCAAGTGCAGAGAGTGTCCCTACTGATCCCAAACACCTGTGACACAAGCGGTTCCTTCCAAGGGAAATTGGCTCCAGGAGAGTGTTATTAGCTCTGTCTGGACAGGAAGGGCAATCAGATAGCCTAGGGCCATGTTTGTGTGTGTGACTGGGGGACTCAAGGAAAGATCATGTTTTAATGAAGGGGTTTGAACTCATTATCTGGTCTGCATTCAAAGACTACAGCAACACTGATCGTGCACATCAATGTGTGTGGTGGGAGGTGTCTGGAGAGTGGCCAAGAATACAGAGGTTACTGCAACCCACGTCTTGCACTTCCTCTCCTGCTCCCAAGCACTGCCTGACCTCTCGGCCTCATGTGGCTTTGCCCATCTGGTTGTATGGGGCTGTGGGAACACGTGGGAACCGACTTATTTGTTAATAGAATCATAGAGTGATCCTACAATAGTTTTTTTACCACAGCCCTTTTATGTCTAGATGTCTAAGTGTCTTCATACCATTTATAAAGGGAGGAGATGCAGTACTACTGTTGCATCTTTTTGGCGTAGATACATAAGTGGGTGTAGGATACCAGTTTCCAGAACTGTTCAGGGCTTTGTGGTGGTGCAGAGGCATCAAAAGGCCACAGGCATCAAAATCTGATCCAGGTCATAGCCCCAGCAGTTTCTACAGGAGCATAGTACCTCTGTCACCATGGTGGGATGCAAAGGTGACAGCTCCCCACTGAGACACCAGGTCTGTTCTGACATCCAGAGGCTTATGGTGCTTTCTCATCTACAGCAGTTAAAAGAACCAAGACTGGAGCCACACAGTGTGACAGGCCAACAGAAAGTGGCACTTTTTCCCCTTCTGCTTTGCAGCAGCAAACCCAATGTACCTAATTCTCACCAGCCTCTTGGGTAATTCCCAGGAGGTGGAGCTTATTTGGGGTGTGGGTCTCCAGGGAGGTGGGAGGAGCAAGGCTGACCCTGCTGAAGGGCTGCTCTGGCTGGGTGCACCCTGGGAGGCTGCTTGTTGCAGTGGGATGTGAGCAGGGAGCTGGACTCAAGGGTCCTTTCCTGCTACAGTGAGTCTATGATTCCTCCTGCCATGTCAGATGCCATTTGAGCAGTCCCCTGCCTGCTGGCTTTTTTCCTCTTTCTTGATTGGCCTTTGCTCTTATCTTTTAGTTTAGTTTTGTTTTGTTTCCCTCTGCTGTTTTCTCCTGAGTGAAAATCTGTAGAACCATAAAATGCAGGGATGGAAAATGACCTATTGCCCCGTCCAGCCCACCCTATCTGCCAGTGCCAAGCCATTCCCTTCAAACATCCTGAGTGACTTGTCTAGACCAAGCACCACTTCCTAGAGAAGATTATTCCATGATCGAATTGACCTTTTAGGTTGGAATTTTTTCCTGATGTTTTACCTGAAATATTTCTGTGCTAAATTTGAGCCTATTGTGTAGTTATCCATCTTCGCTCTGTCTGCAACACTTATCCCTGCCTGGAGACCTGCCTTGCCCCTGGGCAGGGTTTCCATCATGGTTTTTTGTCGCTTCCTTTGCTCTGCTCATGCTTTTGTGATCTTCCTGATTCATGACCCCACAACCATCACCTGTGCAGAAAGGACGCGGATGGATGGTGAGGGACTTGAGCTTGGGGCACCAAACATGGAGCTGCCCAGTTAAAGATTTCGTTGGTCTCTCTGAAGATGAAATAGTACCAACATGTAGCCAAACTCAGAGAGAAGACGGTATCAAGAATTCAATTTAATTATATAGTATATAATTGCAACTAGAGAGCCCCTTTCTGATTAACATGGGGACCTTATTTTAAAGCTTTTGCTAGCATGATTCTGGTCAAAGTTTTAGAAGTCTTGGACATAAACGCAGGAAGTGCAGCGTAGCCACTTGTCAGAAACTAGATAACCTCATGAGGTGCTATGCTAGAGGAGTGTCAATCACTCTAGGTGGCCTAGAGAAGCTCTTCTGCCCCTGGGCAGGGGGTGTATGCTCCGGGTTTGTTTGGGCCCTCCTGGATTAACTCACAAATGGCCCATTCGTAACCACTTTCCAGGGAAATGAAGCAGAAATGTGGAAGCCCTCACTCAGCCTGTGCGCAGCGCCAGGGTTTTCCTGCCTGGAGCTGTTCTTCAGAACGTTCTTCCACCAGAGGGCAGCTGCTAGAAGGAATGCGATGGGCTTGCCTGGCTCAAGATGAGACAACAGCTAATTTGATGCTAATTATTATGGTTGTAATTTCCTCCCTAACCAGATGCAGTCCCCTTCAGCCATCTCCAATGGCGTTATACTTAGAGAATGCTTCCCACAATAAAAGCAAAGGCAGGGTTCTTTCCGAGTTGTTCACAAGGTCTGTCCTCAGCTGTAATCTGAGCTAGACACAGTACAATTAGTTACGTGTGTTCCTAAATTAGCAAAAGACTAAGCTTTAAAAATCCAATAGTGCATCAAAAAGATGTGTTTGCAGTCGTTTAATCCCTGAGCACTGTAGATCTGGCACACTTTCTGCAGTCTAAGGTGGGAAGAGCAGAGGAAGTTGGCAGCTGTTTACGGAGAGCTCAGCAGTGCGTCTCCTCCCTTTTTCAGTGGTGTGGAGCCACTTTGGTGTCCAGACATAAAAAGCCTGTGGTGGAAAACTATTGTAGGATCACAAGTAAAAATAAGTGGTAGCTGCTTCCTGATGTGGTTGTACATGAAGAATATAGGCAATGAATTAAAACCACTTGTGCTAAGTACTGATTTTGCCTTTACTTGTGAGAAGAGTGCGGTAGGAAATCAGCTACCAGACTTGGGATCCATCTGTGCCAGCATATCTCACTCCCTGTGGTCATGATGTGCTTTTACTGTTACAAGTTTCAGATAATCACTGAAGACTAAAACAAGAGATTCAGTGTTTCTCAAAGACAGACAAGTGGCAGCTCTGGCCACCCCATAATGACTTGGCTCAGTCTAATTGTGTTTCTTGCTTTTCATCTTTTCTTTTTTGTAATTTCTTTCACTTGCTTTCTCTTTTATGCATGCTATTACTTTCTCTGGGGAGAGAGATTTGCTCCTGTATGTCCTCTTGAGGTTGAATTCAGTTGAAGTCAGTGAGGTCTCTGCTGCGCTGACAGCAATGCCTCTTGTGGAAATAAATGTGACTTTAGAGAAGTTGGAGCTTGATGATACTTGCAATTGAAATATTATTTTAAGGTGTTCATGTTTGATGTTGTAAAGAATCATATTGCATAAGCAAACCAAGTGAGACATCTCCATGGTACAAGCCTGGAAGATGGAAGTACAAATGCATGACCTTCACCCTCATCAGATGCTCACAGAAGTCATCTTCCATGACAGACTTTCTGAGACTTTCTTCTTTGGTCAGATGATAAAGAAACTCCATCCACTGTATTCATCTCTCGCAACTATAGCACGACCTTACTTATGACCAGTTCCTCTCCCTCCAGAGATCTGATTCGTGTTAAACCTGAATGTTTGACAATATTTCCAAAGTTTTAATGAAGACTTTGCATTTAACTGAGAGGGGATATGTACTTGTCAGAGCTGAAGGCATTCTGCCAGTTGTCTTATGTACAGGTTTTGACTGGGAACTTCACATTTACATCCCCCTGATCCCTGTTGCTTTGCGTCGCTGGTGTCTGATGATCAGGATAAACATGGAGACAGTGGGCAAAAACTTTATCTCTAGATGACTGCAGGTCAAGGACAGATGGGATACAGGGAGAGTGGAGGAATAAGAAGATAAGAGAAGGCCCAGTAAACCTCTAGGGCATGCAGAAGAGCCTGCAGTAACGAGGAGGTGAGTTCCTGTGAGTTTCCAGACTTATGAACATCAGAAGCTTCTCTCCTTCTGGAAATCTGTACTGGTACCCAAATAAAGCCCCGGCTTTTGTAATAGCTGCTGTTGGCAAAGGAGCATGGGCTGTGCTCTTCTTCCACACCGGCGTGCCCTTGGTTCTCCGTAGCACAAAAGGTTATAGGGACATTTTGATGCCTACCACTGTTGCTTCTTCTTTCTTATTTATACCCTGAACAATGATGCTGAAGCCAAGTATTAAATGAGTATTATTGATTCCTGTGTTGAGTGAAACATGGAGCTTGTGAAAACCCCTTTATGTTATATAATTAAAGATTGTACTCAAATATATAAGGGAGCCGCTTCAGTAATCTTAATCCTGGTGATTCTTAATGTTTGAAACCTTGATTTTGCAACCAGAGTGATGTTCCTTTAACCCTATTTTATGTGCATACTTTTTACTTAACTCTTGATTAACTTTTAATCAATGAAGCTGCTTTTTTCTCCCATGGCCAGGCAAGCTGAAAGCAATAGTACTGGTGACTCCTGGTACCCTAAAGATTGACTTGATGTTTTTTTTTTCCTTCCTGTATCACAGACGTGCCAAGAAAGTGCTGTAAGAAGGGCTGCTGGAAAAGCAGAAGAGAGTACTTCTGAGAAGAGGCAGCTCCACATCCAGGTACAGTCACTTCTATTTGAGTTGGGAACATGCTTCTTTCATGGTATAGTCAGAAAGGCTCTTTGTATCTGCAGGGATATGAACTAATCATCTGTGTTCTACCAATTTGAAACAAATTCTGGCTTCTTTAAGTGGGAATATTTGAACATCACAGGAAGATGTTCAGAAAAAAAATCTGTTTCACATGGTCCATAGCAGGTGCCAGCTTGAAAGAAATTTCAGGAACATCCTTTAATGGAAAGCTGGTTTTATAGCATAATCATTCTACCAAGCTCTGACAGTACCAAGTATACAATTGTAAGTTCACTCATTCCTCTGATGTTTCATGGTATTGAGTTATGATAGATTTAAAATTATATGACAGTACACTAAATATCATATATGCACAGTGTAGCAGTGTACTTTAATTAGTCATCTGACGACAATACAAGCTAAAGGTGTTCATCCCTTCCTAGGATTGTGTCCCACATATGTACAACAACTACAGCTCAAAAGCTTAAAGCAGCAGTGTAATTTTCCATGGAAAAAAGCATGATTATGAGCTGGGGGAATTAACTATTGTTTGATTCTGTCAAGCTGTGAGTTTCCAGAACTGAAGCCTTTTCTCATATTAAATGGAGTTGATCTTGGATAAGACCTTGTACCAGGAGCCCTGTTTGATGCTAGTCCTACTAGTTCGTTTCATTAATTTTGCTGGTATTACCTAGACTTGTTTTATGAAGGTTAATAATACTCTCAGAGCTCTCACACCTCTCTGTATAATTTACGCACCCCCGCTGTCGTAGGATGTGAGTGCCTTGCATTTTTTGTTTGCTGTTCCATTATAGCAATGCAGCGAGGCACAATTATCACTGGGCAAAAGCTGATGAATTGGGAGCATAGAAGCCAAATGCTGTATCCAGAGAAGGCTTAGGTAGGAATAAATACTTGAGTCCAAGATATAAATCCTCAGAACTGCTCAGTGCAGCTGGTGTTGCTCGGTGAGTTCCCTGGTTCTTCAGTTTATAGTGGAATCTATAAACTAGGCATTCTTTTGTCCGGCTTACCTGAGATGCTTTATGTGGTCAGTGTTTTTATAGGTTTGGGCTCTGCAAGTGGAAGACTTGTCAGGTGATGGTGGTTTCACTTTTTATACAATAGCACAGTAGTTAAAACAGTCGGGACTCAGGACACTTACCTTTCATTTCTTTCCTCCATGTGACACTTAAACCCCATGTCTCTCACTCTTTGAAAGAGTATTCTCGCCCCTTATAGTTTAGCCATGTGTTATAACTGTTTTGTGATAAGAATGTTCTTGTGCCTTCCCATTGAAACTATTCTGCTCTACAGGGTATAATAATGGATCAGCTGAAATGAGAAAGATCAGAAGAGAACATTATTCTTTAGTTGTTAGGACTGTGGAAATGGAAGGGCGATGCAACACCTATGATACAGCTTGTCTCTGCTCAGTCCCTTCACGTAATTGCTTTACTTAAAAGCTTGGTCTAGTGTCTCCCATTTTGCTTCTTCTCTGTTTCTTATTTATTACATCTCCATTCCTGCCAGAGTCATAAAGTGCATCTTTCCTGCTTCCTCTAATCTGGCTTTTGTCTATCTGCTACCAAAAGTGTGGCATATGAACTGGAGCAAAGTTTGTAGCTATAAAAGAGACTTCCAAGAACATCTTATGTATGGTTCTTCTAATCTGAAATGAATGAACTCTGGGCAAACAAAATGAAAGTGGTGATGCAGCTGGGACTGTAAAAGCATCTGGCTGGTGAAGCTCCTTTCTGCCAGTTCTCTTGCTTCCCAATCCTGCCTGTGTAGGAGTTCACACATCACTTGTTGCAAATAGTAACTCTGTAGCTAAAACTGATTCATCATACTGCTTTGTTTAGGGAAGAGCAAGTCACAGGACTGTATCTGTGTGCTTCTGTGTGGGAGTCTTGGGGGAAAGCTTTAAGTTGGATAGAAGCCACATTTAGAAATAACTAAAAATGCACAGTGAACCTATTCACTTAATTTCAAGTAAGATTAAGAGAAAGCATGCTGGCCAGCACTGTCAGTGGCCTGTTGCCAGCTTATCTCCTCTTCTAGCAAGCACCATTTTAAAGTGATTATAGAATCATAGAATCGTAGAATAGTTAGGGTTGGAAAGGACCTTAAGATCATCGAGTTCCAACCCCCCTGCCATGGGCAGGGACACCTCCCACTAAACCATGGCACACAAGGCTCTGTCCAGCCTGGCCTTGAACACCACCAGCAATGGAGCATTCACAGCTTCCTTGGGCAACCCATTCCAGTGCCTCACCACCCTTACAGTAAAGATCTTCTTCCTTATATCCAATCTAAACTTCCCCTGTTTAAGTTTGAACCCATTACCCCTTGTTCTATCACTACAGTCCCTAATAGAGAGTACCTCCCCAGCATCCCTATAGGCCCCCTTCAGATACTGGAAGGCTGCTGTGAGGTCTCCACGCAGCCTTCTCTTCTGCAGGCTCAACAGCCCCAACTTTCTCATCCTATCTTCATACGGGAGGTGCTCCAGTCCCTGATCATCCTCATGGCCTTCTCTGGACTTGTTCCAATAGTTCCATGTCCTTTTTATGTTGAGGACACCAGAACTGCACACAATACTCCAAGTGAGGTCTCACGAGAGCAGAGTAGAGGGGCAGGATCACCTCCCTCGACCTGCTGGTCACTCTCCTTTTGATGCAGCCCAGGATACGGTTGGCTTTCTGGGCTGCAAGCGTACACTGAAGCCGGCTCATGTTCATTTTCTCATCGACCAACACCCCCAAGTCCTTCTCCTTGGGCTGCTCTGAATCTCTTCCCTGCCCAACCTGTAGCTGTGCCTGGCATTGCTCCAACCCAGGTGTAGGACCTTGCACTTGGCATGGTTAAACTTCATCAGTTTGGCATCAGCCCACCTCACAAGCGTGTCGAGGTCCCTCTGGATGGCATTCCTTCCCTCCAATGTATCAACCGAGCCACAGAGCTTGGTGTCATTGTCAAACTTGCTGAGGGCGCGCTCAATCCCACTGTCCATGTCACCGGCAAAGATGTTGAACAATTCCAGTCCCAACACTGATCCCTGAGGAACGCCACTCGTTACTGGTCTCCAGCTGGACATTGAGCCACTGAGCACTACTCTTTGCGTGCGGCCATCCAGCCAGTTCTTTATCCACCGAGTGGTCCACCTATCAAATTGATGTCTCTCTAATTTAGAGACAATTAATATGCAGTCTTTTCATTTGAGTGAAATTTAAACAGCATGTGATTTTTCTCTGTCAGTGTAATACATGTGAAATACTTTGCCAAACCCTGGAATTTCATGCTGCAGACGCATAAATGTATCGCCTTCCCTGTGTTCTCCTAACAAGAACATCAGACAACACCCTGTGCACACTTACCTTTGAAAACAGAAAATGGTAAAACTGGTTTCATGAAGTTCCTGTCTGAGAGAATACCATTCTTCAAACATCCTGGATATTGAATGTTTCTTCTTGCTCCCTGGGAAACTAATTTGTAAAACAAGCTTGTGTGTATGTGGAACCAGTTATAGAAAGCCTCTAGCTGAAAGTGAGTTGCTTACTTATAAATAGTCTTAAAAAGTGTGGTTTTTTTTCACATAATCAAGTAATTTCTGTTTGCTTTTAACGTGGGTCTTGATGATCCTTTCCATTTGGAAAGGTGTAGCAAATATGTGGGAAGATAAGGACCTCGGTGTTTCAGAAGCTGAACAGCTTCAGGTTACTTCCTTTATCTGATCCAGAAGGTGCTGACTTACGAGCAAGTTCAGATATTGCAAGCAGCAGTGGGAATCCCTTAAGTACAAAAAGATGTCTGGTATAACCCCAGCTGGCAACTAAGTACCACACAGCTACTCACTCATTTCCCCCACTGGTGGAACAGGAGAGGTAATTGGAAAAAGGTGAACTGCAACTGTTGACATAAGAACAGGTCAATAATTGAGGAAAAAAAAAAAGTAAAATATAATAATAGCAATGACAACAACAATTAATAATTATAGTAATGAAATGAGAGTGGAATAGAAGTGCACAATACAATTGTTCAGCACCTGCTGTCCGATGCCCAGCCAATCCCTGAGCAGCGACCGGTGGCTTCCAGCTGACTTCCCCCTGTTTCTACACCGAGCATGATGTTCTCTGGTATGAAATACCCCTTTGGCTAGATTGAATCAGAAGTCCTGTCTCTGCTCCCTCCTGGTTCCTTGTGCCCCTCCTCACTGGCAGAGCATGAGAGACTGAAAAGTCCTTGACTTAGGATAAGCACTGCTGAGCAACAGCTAAAACATCTGTGTGTTATCAACATGATTCTCATGCTAAATCCAAAACACAGCACTGCAGCAGCTACTAGGAAGAAAATTAACTCTATCCCAACTGAAATCAGGACAAAGCTGTTTGATATTTCTGTCATCTTAAGAATAGAATAGGAGACCGTTCCTGGTGAGATCTACACATCATGTTTAAAATCCTAAACATTTTATGAGTCCTGACTGCTGTTTGAAAGTAGGGGTCCTAAAAGCAAACTCTGAAATGACAATTGAGATGATCAGCTGCATAGTATAGATTTAAAAACCTGTCTTTATTACTTCAGTTTGAAACTTTTTGGCTGATACAGTCTCTACAGATTCCTTGCCTTGCAAAAAGAAATTAAGTATTAATTCAAGCTCACCATGGGTATTTATGGTGTACCCGGATTGGGATTCATATGGAAACTATGTTTTCATTTATATTCAGGGCCCCCTAAGCAAGCAGATGTTCCTGGGGTAATGCTGATTGTCAGTAGAAACTTATATGAAAACTTATGTTTGCTGAAACCGTATCTAATATCCTTATATTCCTTTCATTGATTTGCAGGAAATGGAAGATATAGGCTTCAGCAATAGCTTGAAAGTCAGGTGTACCACATAGATACAGAAAGCGTTGTAGAGGAAATCAAGTTATTTTTCAATCCTAGTTTTCCTAGTTATTTTTCAAGTGGATATTACCTACAAAACCTGGGATCCCTGAAAGTTAGAAGCACAAGTGCTATTAGTTAAAAATAAGGCTTGCATGGAGTTTAAATGGAACCAAATCAGTTTCGTGTGTGGTTTGAACAACTGATAGGAGAATAAAAAGCCTTCTAAGAAACTGTGCCATGGTTGCTGACATAAAAATGATGAGGGTATAAGAATGTGTAATACAGACAGATTTGCTGCTTCTGTAATGATGCCTTCATTAGAAAAAAGGTATGCTGAGTTACTTGGCGATATCATCTAAGTGAAGATGTCTTGTGATAGCTTGCTTGAGCATTTCAAACAAAACAGCAGATTTAAAGCAAAGAGTTGTCAACAACTAAAATGGATTTGTTTATTTGAGGTAGGGGTCCTAACATTAGATGATTGGAAGGTGTCTAATTTAATGACACAGAGAATGTTTTCATACGTGGATTTACGACCTTGGCCAGTTTGCAAATCAGAAATCAGTTTTCTCAGTTTGAAATATCTAGAATTCATTTCATCTTGAATGACTTAGGTCAAATATATGAAAGCCTTTCTACTTTACAGTTGTTCAGCTATTCACAATGGTTGGAGGAAGAGTTTTCAGTAGCATTATTTTAGTAGCTGGCATAGTGTTGTCAAGACATGAAGCAGCATGCTGCTTTCCTGATGTATCAAGCGTGTCCCAGGAAACGGAAACCAAAGTGAGCTTCTTTTTGTAGAGAAGGTTGTTGGGGTGAGATTTTCCTAAAAAACAACACACAGCTCAGGTGAGAAAAAAGCAAGAAAATACTTTTAACATTAATTTGCACTGAACAAAAGACGACAGATCGAGACTATGGCAGAAAGGAAGTAGGCTTCTTTCCATGATACTCTGTGGCTTTCTCTGTCCTGGAGCTGTGCAACTGGTTTTGTGTGCATGGAACAGATGGGATATGACAGGCTTAATCTTGTTTTTCTTGATGTTAGTGACTCACCTAAGCTTTAGTATGTGTTATTTGAAGCCCAGTGATTAAGCAGCAAGGACTGAAAGAGCATAAGGAATGGCATACCCTGTAAATCAGTGGACAGTCCAGCATGGTTTGGTACACAGCTGGCAGCCTGAGAAAACCATCTCTTCTAATTATCTCCTGCAAGCACATGAATGTTTCTTGGAAACTTTTTTTGTCTGTATCATACTTTGTAGGAAAGAACTGTTTCTGTGGAGAGCCAAAGGGAGCATCTGGCGGGCTATTAAATGAGTAGCTAACCCTTAATGACTCAGAAGAAAGCTTCGTGTCCTGCCTTGATTTGCTGCTAAATCATAGACAATCAAGCTGGCTTTCAGTCCAATTACTAATGCCAGGCATAGACAAACAACATAAAGACTGGGATGCAGTGACATCTTCCGAGTTCAAAATGTTTCCATTCCTTGCCTCCACTGCGCCTTTTGGGGCAGCATTCTCCCTTATCTCCATCTTCACTGCTTTTCCTGCTGATTGGAAAGAGATTTTTGCGGGCTACTTGTTCAAGATAGGCCTGGTGCAATGGACAGGAGCAGAAGTAATGATCAAAGCAGGCTTGATACAGATGGGCGTATGCAAGCCTGAGCTTGCAAGCACAGAGCACAGCGTTAGTGCATAGGCAATCCAAAATAGTCGCATTACAAGCTGTGTAAAATCTGTCCCATTACTGTAAAAATATTTTAAAACTATTCTTCATGGGATAATGTGGTTGAATTTCTTTTCCTTATGCCTTGAACTTCCAAAGGGATCTAAAGCATTCAATAAGAAAGTCTGGCAAAAATAAAATGTAATGAATCTTTTACACTTAGCCTGTTTTCGAACATAGATTTGCCAGTTCTTCACCTTTGTTTGTAACAAAATGCTGCTGTTCACGGGGTTTAGCAGAGAGACTCATCACGCACTGTTTTTATATCTAAGTTTTTTTGGGCTGTGCAGACAAACCAGCATAGCAGATGTGAATTCATTAAAGCTGTATGTCCCTGACTTTCTCCACTGCTTAGATCATCCAGATCCAATTTTCTTCTCTGGAGATGCTGTCACTATTTTATCTCACTGTCAGCTTTTCTCAGGTTTTCCATTTCTTGTCTTGGAAAGTTGCCATGAGCAGGTCTCAGAATTACTATGCAATTATTGTAGCTCTTTTGGGAAGCCAAAAAATGAAGGGGTTTGTGGGTTAGAAAATGAAATTAGTTTTTTTAGGGTGTATTGTTCCAAAACTTGTCCCTGAGTTACTCCTGAGCTCTTCAAGTGCAAGGACTGTTCTTGAAAAGGTTATGACACTGTAAATGGACTTCTATGGTATTTGCATGTCAATGAAAAGAATCAGTTGCTTTCTTGTCCCATGCTCTGCTGAAATCCACGATTACTGTAGAACTGCTTACCTCAAAGAAAAGAAATGGTAATTATCTGGTTATGGCATCCTTTTTGAGTTCTCCCCTGTTGGTTATTGGGACATCCTGCTATTTGTGCTCTTCTGGACAGGTTGGTGAATGAGTTGCTAGCAGAACATAACGGGACATAATCATATCTTATATGATATGCCTTGCCAATAAAGAGTGAGCAAATAGTTGGAGTCCTGTAGTACCCAGAAGAAAGAATCAATGTTTCTGGTTCTCTGTGTATAAAAACCATCTCCATTCAAGGTGGTGAAGAAAGCTTTAGAAGCTTTCAAAGTTGGGGATTGGGGAAGGAAATTAAAATGTTAAGACACAGTGAATGGATGTTGAAGATAGCATAGGAAATGAGTGTCGTGTCTTCCTGGAGGAAGGATTGCTGCCAGATCAACAAGGCAGGAAGAAGGAAAACAGGTTGGTCATCATTCTGTATTAAAGGAGTACAAAGGAATATTATTTCTTATGCCTGTATGTGCAACAATTTGGACTATGTGCTTACAGGCTCAAAGACTTGATATACGTTTCATATTTTCCACTGTAAAGTGTAGCAATATATGACAATAGTGGCATATTTTGTCTATAGCTATGCAATCTATTGTGTATTGTGTGGCTATTGTCATTAAGCTTCCTTGGTTATAAATATGAATGTTGTGAGCCCTTGAAAGATACCATTGTCCTAACCAGAATCTATCACGTAATTAAAGAGTATGGTCTTATCAGATCTCCTCAGAGGCCTGCTTTGATCAGTTCCAGTAGAGTCAGGCCCTCAAAGTGGGAGAAGGACTCTGACCTGAAAGCAATCTTAATAGCATTGATACTGTTTTAATTTTCAGTCTTCCATCAGACTGATAATGCCTAGTTTTGTTTTATGTCTCTTTCTGTCCATGTACCTAACTTCTTGACATTGTACCATTAGCACTTGTGGTATCACTGCATCTCACCTTACAGTGGGTGCCAGCACTTTCTGTGTACCTGGGGCTGATGCAAAGACATGAAAAAGGATTTTATGTCCAGTGTAGCGTACATTGAGAGTGAGGGCTTGGGTTTTCATTTGCACCACAGTAATATTTCCAACCAGGTGCAGGAGGTTTAATGGCAGACTTGAATTTGAGATAACAGTTATAACTCTGAGACACTTGTTGTGAATTTCAGAATAACTTTAGGAATAAAAATAGTGGAACTTCATTACAGCTGCGACAGCACTCATCTGCCATCCACCTGACCTGGAACTTGTGGAGAATTGGAGGTGCAGACACCAGTCATGCTGCTTCTAACTAGCTTACTACCAGCAGGATTTCTCTTCAAGCGCAGGATAAAAATCATAGAAGCCTGTGTCTTCACTGCATTCAAGTTTCCATTTGTCTGAGTTGTACTGAGCATATTTGAGGGCAGAATTGTAGTTTGGGACCTCATTATTCCCGCTTTGGACTTTCTCTGGATTCAGTAAATACTTTCCAGAAATTCTGTTTGGATTTTATTTGACTGGCTTTATTAGGGTCAAAGGCAACTACTGCCCCACTGGTTTTTAGCTATTTACTGCAGGGCCTTTTTAAGTGAACATGAGTAAGATATTTTCCCATAGTAAGAGCTCTCTATTGGAATAGGCATCTAATTCTGTGTTACCTATGCCTCTAGTTTAGAAGAGAACTTTAGAGATCTAACCAGCTCTGAGTTTATCTTGCAAGATTCAGAACAGGGCTGTTGTGTCTCACAGTTTGGGCTCAGTCTTGAGTGGCGGTGTCAAACTGGAGTAAAGCCATGTTCATCTGCCTGTAGGCAGGGGACTGACCACATGGGGACAGCAGTCCTTGTGGCTTCTCCTTGTTGGAAGCAGCAGTAGCTCCTCATACATGCTTTGACAGAATCAATACTGGTGCCATTACTGACCAAATTCCTCTGAGGGTTTGATCCATGGTTTTTGCTGCTCTGATAATCTTTATTGCTTTTCTTTATAAGTTCTTAATTAAAACCAGCTCCTAAATTTCTCGCACTGAGAAGCTCTAACTTAGTTGCTGTTTGCTGATGTCCAGAAGTAATGAGATTTTATTGGGCAGTGGTAGCCAGTGTTGGTGAATGGAGATTTCTGGCTTAGTAGCACACGTTTGCCCAGCCAAGAGCTGAGGCTGTGGTAAAACACAGAAATACCTATCTCAGCTCCCAAGGGCGCAGTTTCCCATTATAAGGCCAGAATCTCTTACCTTCTATGAAGACAGAAAACTGAAGTGCTTTGGTTACAGGAGGGAAATTCGGAAGGATTTGAAGAGTACTTGAACTGACATGTTAGACTGCATCAAGAAGTACATTTTTATGATAATGGTAATCAAATTAACTGCCCAAGGGCAAATGAGCAATTGCACCAGAGATAAAAGTGTCTGCCATGATCATTCAGAAATGAGAATACCTGTTCGGTCACTTAAGTCATCTTGCTCAGGCAGTTAGTGATGGCTGCCTGCAGCAGGTCCCTTACTGCCCAGGTCAGGGTGGCAGCTTAAGGTCTTCATTCTTGGAGCTTTTTGTTGTAAATTGCACTATTTCAAAAGATGAATGTCTGGGGTTGTGAATTAAGGTTCCACTGAACCATATTCAATGCCTTTTTGATGGTTATGACATGAAAATAATGGAATCTTTAGGCTTTGTACTCTTGGGGAAGGCAACATAGGGCAACATTGTTCTTCCTTTTAGGAATCTTACAGAAGTATATGATGTTCTTGCAAGAGGCAAGAAGTCAGGTTCAGTCCCTCCCATCTTCACTTCAGGCTATGCGCTGCACACACAAGACTTCTCCTCTTTGACCTTTGCAGCCATAAAGCTGGGATGACATCAGCATATTTTCTTACTTTTAGTGGCTTGGGAAGCCAACATGGTTTGTTCTGTGAGTCAGTGATGCTTTTCAGCTGCCATTCTTTAAAAAGCAGAAAACTCATGTGGATTTAGGTAGTGTATCAGTAAGAAAACATCAACAGTGGCTGGCCTTGAGCACTTGAGGATTAACCTGTACCAAAGAGAATAAACCCTCATTGACTCAATGAAACCTCAGATTCATACACTGAAAAAAATGGTCACCACAGTTTTGCAAGTGAAGTTCATGTTAAGTGATAAACTCCTCATTCTGGAAATGGACTTCGTAGTAGCAAACTTATGGGGACCCCTTGTTTGCTTTAAGGAGAGGGGAAAACTGGAAGGTCAGCTACGAAAAAACTCAGTGTGTTGGCAGGAGGGTGATGTTCTAGGAAACGCACAGGTTTGGGCATCAAAAAACTTTTAATACGTTGACAAACCTGCGGGATAAAGCTGTTCCAGCAGGGGCTGCAGGGGCTTCTCAGTCCAGGCACTGGCAGCCCCTCTTGCTGCTGCACTGCTCCCCTGTGAAGAGCAGAGTTCCACTGATAGCGGTGTGTCTTTAAGGAATTGCAGGATTAAGGGAATACTGTGCAATTCACGCATCCTATGTGATGAAGCAAACCAGTCCAAGAAATGTACCAGTCTAAGGGAAAGGTCTCAGCTCATTACAGAAAAGCAATATCCTTATTTCCAGCCCACGAACAAGTAATGTGTGGAAAAATAGGGTGAGTGCTTAGCAGTTGAGCTTTAACCTTCATTTCATAAAAGATATGCTACTGACAGGGGAGTCTTTCATACATGAATAAAAGTTTTATTTTCTTTTTCATTTGTGAAAAATAAATGCCAAGGCATCACAGATCTTGTCTAAGTGGCATTTCCTTCCGCTGAAAGAATCTGACTTCAGGGCTTAGGCAAATAGTGTTTCAGCTGAACCTTGTGAGTGTGGCCCATTGAGTCAATACCAGGAGAAGCAGGCAGGAAATATGTCTGCCTGCAGTTTCTTGAATAAGCAGGGTTTAAAAGAATGACAGTAATTTCAGAATAAACCATGAAAAGTAGTCATCAGCAAAATTGAAACTTAAGAATGAGCAAATAAAAGCAGTGAAAACTACTCCTATGCCAGACCCATTTCCCTCCAAGCGGATCTTTTTTTAAATTAATATTGTGTTTTTAATGGTTTTGAATCCATAGAATATGATAAATGATATATGTAGATAAACAGAATATTTATCTGCATTTACTCCCGAACTGTGGGCTAAAAGTTGTACTTTAAAAGGTTCTGTATGTATGTAATACCGGCAGTCTTTGTATCTGTGAAAGCATAAGAAATGGAAGGAAAAAGCTTCATTGAAGCAGTATTGTCATTTGGCAAATCAAACCATAGACAGTGTTACTGTAGTGCATTTGTGCCTTATGTTGTGACTTAGAAATTATTATTTAGGTGTGCCCTTCCTTTTCACTGTATATGCTTAACTTATGAAGTTCCCACAATGGCAGAAAAAATGTGTACGTGGTAAAGTAGGGCTTCCTGCTCTAAAGTATTTCATTTATGCAAAAATGTCTTATTTACATAGACTACCAAAACAATAATCATAAGAGTCACAGAATGGTTTGTGTTGGAAGGCACCTTTAAGATCATCCAGTTCCAACCCCCTGCCATGGGCAGGGACACCTTCCACTAGAGCAGGTTGCTCCAAGCCCCTGTGTCCAACCTGGCGTTGAACACTGCCAGGGATGGGGCAGCCGCAGCTTCTCTGGGCACCCTGTGCCAGCGCCTTGGCACCCTCACAGGGAAGAACTTCTTCCTAAGGTTTCATCTCGATCTCCTCTCTGTCAGGTTAAAGCCATTCCCCCTTGTACTGTCACTAAACCCCTTGTCAAAAGCCCCTCTCCACATTTCTTGTCAGCCCCCTTTAGGTTTTGGAAGACTGTTACAAGGTCTCCCTGGAGCCTTCTCTTCTCCAGGTTATTCGAAATACGAAATATTTTAAATAAGAAACATGGACTATGAAATACGAAAGCAGAAGCATGGCTGCTGGAAGATAGGGGTTGGCAGTACTCCAATTTGAGGGCAAATGGGGGGTGCGCTTGCTAGGGGTGTGATGACCCAGAGATCCCTGATTGCACAGAGCAAGTCAAAGGGCCTGTTTTGTGTTTGAGATGGTGTTTGTCTTGGGCAGACTTCTGAGGTATCAGCCATGGTGGGGGTTTGTGTCCCCTACTCCCACCGTGTCCTGTGCTGGGTGCACTGCACAGGTATCTGTTGTACTCCGCTGTGGCCAGCAGAAGCTACTCTGGAGCACTTCCCTGAAACACTTTGTCCTGTTCTAAAGATTTTAATAGCGGGTGCTTTGAATAATTCAAATGTAAGCCATAGTTAAACTTAAAAAATAAATGTAAGCATGCAGTGTCAGGTTGTGGCTGACAGTTACTGTAATGCAGGGTGATCTCTTTCTGTGAGCTTGCTTGTGGTCTGTAGTTCTTTAATTCTAAGAGCGCTGTGAACAGGCTACCTGTAAACTCTGAGTCCTGGCTACTAAATGTTGATAGGTTCTTTACTACAGAACATTAGTTGCCTGTCTGCGTTGCTGGATGGTACTGGAGCACAGGGAATCTTTAAGAGACTTTAATGTTAATTGAGGAAAAAAGAAGAAACTGAAACTGTGTTTACTCTTCTGCACTTCAAAAGACTTGTTCTGCAATTTTTGCTTACCTTTAAAGATAGTAACTAGAAAGCTCATGGTGTGGGAGCCTTTGCTTTTAAATGCTGTAGCAAGCGTAATACTCACTGATTGAACTTGCAGTTGGCAAAAGCAAAAGCTGGGGGGGGATGTAAGAGAACATGTGCTGTCCTTTGTAGTTCCTGCTCTTTTAGAAGCACTCGCAAATAGCTTTAGTTTCTTTAGCAAATACAATGGCATCATTCTGGGCATGCCTAGTAGAAGTGTTCTGGGGCTAGTAAACTGTGAACAAACCTGTTTGCATTGCTGTACTCTACCGCGCAGCACAGATAAGCCCTAATTGTTATGCAACTCCTTAGCATAAGCTCCTGGCATGGCTCATATGCTTCCCTTGTACTAAGACCGTCCAAAATAGCAACAAGAAAGCATGTAACTAAAGACACAGCAGGAGTGTAGGAATTCACCCAGGCCTTGGATGTTCTAAAGTTTGAACAATTCCTCATTTTAAACCTTCCAAAATGCTAAGCATAATGTATTTTCTTCGGAGCTTCTTCAAGGTAAGCAATTTCAGACTTTTCCTGAGTGTGGGAGTTTGTTTGGTTTAGTTTTGGTTTGACACGAGAGAAACGTAGATTTAAAGTCTTTGTACAGGAATGCAGAGAGTAGTTTTCTTGAGAACTGGTGTCCAGTAAGTGTACTCACCAGGTTTGCATTTTGCTTTGCTATGTGAACGTTTGATTTGTAGAAGGTGATTATTTTGTGCTATGATAAAAAGGAAACACTTGTTGTGGGTTTATGTTGAGAAATCCTTATATGATGAAAACCATAACATTTATGGTGCAAGCCACATACATCAACAGGGAGTTGTTAGCAGTGAAAGATGCATTTTATGAGACAAAACCAAATAATAGCTCATTTTTATTGTATTTTCCTGAAGTGTTTGTTGTATATTAAACATGCTAAAGTGAGCAAAGCTCCCATTACTTAAAATGGTTTAGATAAAAAATACCTGCCAATATATATGTGCAAATTGCTGCCAATAAATAGAAGTTTGTATTTTAAATTTTTAAATCAAACCAGACCAAAATCAGATCTTCACTGATGGGTATAAAACCGGGGGCAGTTTCATTTTCTATGAATCTAATAAATTGTACAGTTTTGTGGCTGAGGTCCTGCTGCTGTCTGCTGTTGGACTGAAATAGCTGTTTCAGAGCTGAGCCCCAGCTGTGGCTTTCACCCTGCTCAGAATCAGTGTTACGACTGGAGCGTGTACTGCAGGTGTCATTAGAGGTGTGTGCTGTGAAACCTGTAGATGATGTGGAGAAGTGGGGGCCAGAGGAAATGAAAGTTTAATCGGATTAGTGAATATTGGATTATTCTGTCATCTAAAAGGTTAGAATCTGAAGCGCCGTAGAGAATTACGCCACTTAGAAGAAAAATACTGAAGGAATAGAATAACTGTAATCAGCTGAATTCCAGCTGCCCATTATGTTGTCACTGACACGTTTGCTTGCCAAACTACTTCTTGGTAAAGTATGCTGCAGGATTGCATTCGGGTGCAAAGTCAGCAGTAAATCTCAACCCAGAGTTGCTCTGTGGAGACCGACTGATGTTTAAAATTCATGTGAGAAAAGGTTTAATTTTGGTCCTAAGACATGTAGCACCTGTAACCACCCCATGGTTCATAGAGAACCAGTAGCACTCCAAAGTAGAAAGTGGGCCTCATTTTTGGCAACCTTCCTTAGGGAGACTGTGTAGAGCTGGTTGTAAAAATTACCCACATTTGGGTTGAAAATGCCTACTGAGCCTTTTCTGAATTACTTTGTTACTCTAAACACTGCATTCTTTGGGAGCTAAAGTGAGGGACAGGAGAAATACAGGAGGAAGGTTTTCGTCTGTTACTGGGGTATGGCTATTGACTTATCCTTGCATTGCTGCTTTATCACATGGCAAGTCTTGACTGAAAAATTTTAGCATAAAACATATTACTGGATTGTATGTAAATATTTTACTTTAAGGTGTGAGAGTATATACTTCTTAGTACTTAAAGAAGTACTTATTTTACAGGAGGATCAGACCTCAACAATAACATTAAGACATAAGTATTAATAATACAAGTATTAGACAAAATGGGACTGAGTAGAACTGGTAGCTGTCAACAGTGTTATGGTGATTACTGGATTCATTCTGAAGATGTAGTGATAGGACAAAGGAATGGTTTTAAACTGACAGAAAGGAGATTGAGATTCGACATTAGGAAAAATGATTCCCTGTGAGGGTGCTGAGGTGCTGGCACTTGGTGCCCAGAGACGCTGTGGCTACCCCATCCCTGGCAGTGCTCAAGGCCAGGCTAGACAGGGCTTGGAGCAACCTGGTCTGGTGGAAGGTGTCCCTGCCTGTGGCAGGGGTTAGAATTGGATGAGCTTTAAGGTCCCTTCCACCCCAAACCAGGCTGTGAGCCTATAATTTCAGTTTGTAACAGCCTTGTGCCATCTCTTGGTTTCAGTTTGAGAGATTGGCAAGGGTCATTGTGTACCTATAAGTGTCATTTTGCATTCATTGACTTCAACAGCTAAGTTGGTGAAACTTTCACCAAAATGGAGGTACAATTGAAACTATTTTAATTACAGTTTCTTCATTGTTTTCTGTGAAGTCTTCTTGAAATAAAAAGCACTGAATTGAAAGCTGGCCATGTATCTAGAGCTGTATTTTACAATCTCTGGGAAGAATGCTGCAGTCTGATATTCTTGTGATTTGGGTTGTGCTAGAATTGCTAGAATGACCCAAATAGCTTGAAATGGAGTCTGAAGTCTTAGTCATGTTTCTCAATAGGATTTACACTCCTAAGATCCTTATACCATGACTGGGAACTTTGAAAGTATCACCCTCACCTCCCTGGAAAGAAATAGTAGCCTGAGCCATACAGCTAATAAACCTGCTGTTGGCTTTGGGATAGATGCTGCTGGCACTATGGGAGAGTTACTGTGGTGCCTCTTGTCCTCCTCTGGCAGTTGCATCAGCACCACTGCTGATGTAAGGAGCCAGAGGAAGTGGGAATAGCATAAACCTGTCCATGCATCTCCAGGAGGGATCTAGAGCTGGGTGCAGGACCATGGGACACGGCCAGTGCCTCCGCCTGCCCTCATTTGTTCCTGGCTGCAAGGCTTTAGCAGCATAGAACTATGAGTTTCCGATGAGTAACCATGTGAAGGTATCAGGGTTCCTTTCACTGTGTGTTCAAAGCAGACACAAAATTGCATGCACATGTGATCTTGTGAAGATGTGTCAGCTGAGATATCCTGTTATATCTTGGCCAATCAAGATTTTTATCTCCTATAAGAATCCATTTAAAGTCTTAATATGTTTATCTTTGGTTCTGCCTAGAGAAACGGAAAGAGATCTTAAGGTTGCTCAAGATGCGCAACTGCAGTGGGTTTAGCTGCTCTTCTTTCTCAGTGATTTAAATAATTCTTTAATGAAAATATTCTGCATGTCTGTTCACTTAGTGGGAAGATACTTGTTTCTCACAGAAAATGTGCAGAAATCAAAGTGTAACTCTGTATGAAATGGCAAATCATACAAGTGGCTCAGATGAACCTGGATTAGCCAGAAGTGCAACAATGAAGTTTATGGAAGTATGTTATTGTTTTCTTTACTTTCAAACCCAGAAAATGCAGACTAATTCTGCTGTCTTTTATGACAGCCACAATAAGAATCATGCTTTCATTCTACGGCGTGGAGCATTTCAAAGCAGGCAGCCTGTTGCAGTCATTTTCAATTCCTGTCTAATACCACTGGTACAGCAGTAAACAAGGCACGATGCAGATTTGCCACTAATACCTTTAATGCTTCTAAAATAGTATGCCTATTGTTCTCTCTGAACCAAAGCTCAGGGCCACTAATACCAGCTAAACAATTCCTGGCCACTTTAAAAAGCCTGAGTATGCCTGAGCAGCAATTGCAGCCGTTGCCAGTTGCAGGCAGAGGTTTTGGGAGCCGTGATGCTGCTGTCATAGGAAACGGTATTGCACAGCTGTAGAACATTCTGAATCTGTGTCAGATTCAGTGTGCAGAGTGTTGTACATTTCTCCCTTTCATTGGCTAGAACCTTGGTTTTACTCTCTTCAGAAATCTGTGTCACATGCTTGGTTCGTTTTGCAGCCCGTCCAGCTTAGGCTTTGGATCTGAACCTGACTTTGTTGGCTTTCTCTTTGAGCAATATGCCAGCTTGCATTGACTGAATTGAACTGAAGAGTTTTTCACAATGTCTGTTTCTCTGAAGGGTTTTTGTTCTGATTTAAGGAATGCAACACCACATTTGTAGTAATTTTAGGTCTTGTATCTGTTTCACAAGATATTCACTGATCCTGAAAGGTGAGGTTCCCCCCTAAACTTTGTTGTTTAGTTCCTCTTTTCATGACCATCAATATTATAGCTGGACTGATCTTTTTTAGTCCCAGTCTTGGTACCTGTAAGATCCCTGTGAAATGAACACCAGAATAATGTCTGGTTATTCTGCTCTGAGGGTCAGTTCCTTTTCCCTTTTAGTGAAATCTCTATAGCAGAGATTCTTAAACAAAGTTCTGATTTCAGGTAGATTTGTGCCAGACATAGAGGCAGAGACCCTGCTGAGTGTACATTCCCTCAGTAAGTCAGAATGTTTTCTCATTGAAAATGTACCTCGTTACTACCTCAGAAGCATTGGTCCTGTTGTATGTAGCTGTAACATCACTGTTGTATGGAGCCATGTCTTGAATGTACCATATCTAGCTGAATAGTGAGTTTGGCCTAAAACTAAGAAATAACTGTAACATGCAGCTGTTTGTCACCTAATCTTGGTGGTGTGGTGCACTAATGTCATCTTTAAGCATGATCATCTGTCAGGCAAAGAGATATGATGCAGGTATCCTAACAGTGTATTGACCTTTGGTACCCTTTGGTGCGTGTGTGTAATCTCAGGTTTCAGTCTAAGAGATACCAAGGTCATCCTGTACAGTGGGATTTCTGTGCACTGATGCTGCAGCTTTCTAAATAGCAACAAAAAGCATAAAGAACAGTGAAACAGAACATTTCAGTGTTGGGTGGAAGCTGCTTTCTTGCAAAACTGGCTGAGGAAGACTGTCAGTGTTTAGCTGATGAGCTTCTTGGAGCATAAATTAAACGAAGCCAGTGTTGAGCTGGAGTTCAAATGGCAATTCTACAATGTCAGCTTAGATCTTACAGTAACATCTCTAGCAACTCATACTACCTGAGTAACAACTCTGCAAGTAGTACCAGAATACACACCTCTTCATTAAAAACTTCAAGGGGGCTGCTAATGTCTCATTCAATATGCAAAACAACAAATTTGTATGATTGCACCTGGGTTTGTAAGAACCCCTGGGTTTTAAATACATATAGAACGGGTGTTGTAGTCAATGGTGTGAGTGTTTGTTCTGGCAAAAATAACTAAAAAACATTTACATGAGTTTTTAAATAGCTTTAAAAACGCAGCTATTTCAGGAGCATAAATTCACATATAGAGCTCATGTATAAGTCCCTGTAAGGGTCTTGCTTTCACAGAAGCTGAAGTAGCTGTGGACGAACGCTGTTGCACTGAGGCAACCACAGACTCTTACTTTTGTCCACAGAAAGTAAAATGCTTTGACTTGAAGTGCATTTTGCACAGAGACAGGGAGTACAAAGGCCAGCGTTCAATAGATTTCATACTGAGAAGGAATGCAAATTCATATGCATTTTTCCTGCAATGGCTTCCATATAAAAACCATTAAGTTGTTTCCTGATACTGAATTAAGCTGCAGAGTGTATGGCAAATCATTGTGAGTGGGAATTTCTTATCCCAGATAGTTACCTTTTACTTTTTTGACCAAAAATGCTGCACAGTGCATGGCAATGTGCAGTCTTCATGGAGAAAAAGATGCTGCAATATGGAAATGAACATACCAGATGAGAGTAGAGGAGCTAAGGATTTCTGTATCAAAAGCAAATAAATTGGTGAGATTAAACTAAGAGCTAGTTCACAAATCAGAGGGTTAGAGAATTAGCCTGAAAACACTAATAACTGAAAAATGGAATGAGGTTTGGATCATTCATAGCTATTGGTGTCAGTGAAGATATGCTAGTAAGGAACAAAGTATCAAATGAACTCTCACTGTTTTTAAGGAGAAATGCATTTTGGCAGAAGAGGCTTAAGGAGATATAAAAGGAAAGGTAGGACTGCTTAGTATGCAAAGTATCTGAATAATTAAAAGACAGTCTCTGATGCGTTAATGAGTCTTTGACAGTAATGGAAACTGGAATTAATGGCAGCCAGGTAATTCCTGATTAACCTGCCTGTATGTATGTAAATGAAAAGGGGTGATGCACACATACACATACTCTTCGCCATCTGAAATACTGCCTCAGGAGTGAAGTTGTCTTTGTCTTCAACACAAGAGTGCTATTATCCGTCTAGGAGGGTGGAAGCAAATTCGATGTCCAAATCATTAACATTTGTGATTAGTACTGAGCATATAGTAATGCCTGTCACTTCTAAGGTAGAACAGACTGATCCAGGACATAGATCACAGAGGGTGTCCACTAAAATACAGGTGTAACAATGGGTACAGTTATAACGCACCCATTGACAGGCATTAACAAATTCATCCATTTGCTCAGATCTTTACTTGGAGAGAGGCAGTGAATGAGATTACATTTGATGGAGTTACTTTGACTTCTTGGCCTCTAGGATTACTTGCAAATTGCGTCTCAATCTGTGAAAAGATAAAAGGATTGTAGGCTCTAGATGTTCCAATATATCTTATGTTTTAGAAGAGAAAACTTGGCCCTTTCAGAGAGTACTCATGAAAAATGATGTACAACAGTGAAGAGTGCTTTGCTTGCAGGTAAAGATGTGGGAAAAGTCCTGAAGGTCTTTGTCAGCTTTTGTGTAATCAAAGCTCATGTTCTGTTGATATGAAGATTTCCTGCAAAGTGGCTGTTGGTACCGAGTCAACCATTTTCTAAATCACCGGAATTGTGACATTGTTGGCTGTGCCCCAAAGTATTCAAGCTGCTGGGGAGTCACAATTTTGTCTTGCCTTCAGAGATGGAATCCTGCACAGCTAGAATAGGGCTTGCTGCTGAGAAACTTCCAGTAACATTATTGAGGTCATACATATGAGTATATAATTACTTTGATAAGCAGAGTTTCAATTAACATGATTGCAATCTGGTAGCACTTGAATAGTGTTCCTTAAGAAAAGGATTTCACCCTGTACACAACATACAAATGAAGAATGAAATTCTGTGTGATTAAATCACACCACAAAGTTAAAAATTACTAGGACCTATCCATAGCCTTGGGTTCAACTTTTCACCCCACAAGAATTATTGCCTGAATAAAAATCCCAGGAGACAAGACAAGAATTTACATCAGATTAATTGTCAATGACAATTTTTTTGTGGGTTTATGCAAAACACAAGAAGAAGATTTAAATAATGAACAGCTTCTTGCAACACTAGCACTCCTTGAATAGGACAGCCTTGTTCCAGTCACATCAGCCAACAGGGTCTGGAGCTTATGGAAGCATTGTGAACTAACTGAAATGCTTCACCACTGAAACAGTATCTTCCAGATGACACACATAAAAATAAAGGTGAAATACTCGTGCTCTTTAGAGGACAGGTCTTGCCAAGGTTCAAGGTGGAAATTCAGGCAGCGCTTGCTCCAGAAATGAGTGACTCTTCCAATTATAACACTTCACTGCCTCAACCCCCCTCTGCTGAGCCAGTTTTCTACAATGACACTAAATAGGTGGGGGCCAAAGAGCAGTCTGTTACTCTTGGAAATCTCCCATGGTAGCCTTGCTGCAGACATTCACTCTGTACCTGCATGTGGCAAGTTAAAGACAACATTTAAATTTGAGTGAAATGGTGCCTGATCATGTATGTGACCTTTCTGAGAAAACCAGGACAAGTGCTTTTCCTCTTCAGTGCGGTCTCACAGCATCTTTGTTTCACGGGTACTAAAAAATTCTCCTTTTAAAACCAGTACTATGGTCATGGAGGCCTTGGAGAAGCCTTGTTTGCAGAGCCTGGCTCTTCTGGCTGAGATTTAACATTTTCAGTAGACAGCTTTCTCATCAAGCTTACATTATGAGCTTTCCAGTTGTAAGTGCAGCTTCAGCAAATTTATTTATAGCAGGTGAGCGTCAAGCCCTGGGTGTTCCCCGTGCTTATTAAAGAGGTCTAGCGTAATGAAGCCCATGACTAGTATGAAGAATCTAAAGTTTTCAGTGAAAAGCACTGGAATGGGCTTGAAATTACCAGCAAGCTGAAATAATCATGACCAAATGGATAGGACAGGTGTCTTTCATACTGTTCTTCCATCAGGCACAAAGTTATTCTGGTGTACTCATGGTTAATACAGGGTTTCAGCTCATATCAGCTACCATATCACTATTAATGATAACATTTTTTTGTCACACCCAGTTTGTCTGCAGTGCATGTTGGTAGGTGACCGCAGTTGCTGTAAGTGTGCCTGAAGGTAATGTGGATGTTCACTCAGGTCCCTGCACAGCCATGGCAACTCTCCTGATCCACATTAATACATTCTTGTTGATTCTTGATTTTGGTTTAACAAGTACCATAATACCCTGGCAATTGAATCTTAACATAACATCCTACGGTAAAATGATTTATTCCAGCTTCAGGCGACTGTTTTGAAACAGGTGGTGTTAAATATTTGTCAACAATTCCAATGAAGACAATTATTTCTTCAGAGGGAACATGTATTCCAAAGTTGCAGATCATGCAGTAACACCTCAGTTAGCTTGCTTGCTGACGGTGATGTAACATGGGACAACATGGGGATTGATGTCACAGCAAAATCGCTTTCAGTGTCTGGGTAAACAAGCGAACTGTGTGCTTACATGGAGCCACTGCTGCTGTGCCTGGGCTCTCACCCTGCTGCCAACCCTTGGTTTGGCCCAGGTCCGCAGCTGTTGGGGAAGAGAGTGGTTTATTTTGAAAAGAACATTTCCCAAGTCAGCTGTAGGGGGTTATTTTATATTTGCTCTCGTCTAGTCTAGTCTATTCTCTTTTGGAACAGCTGGCTGATTTATTTGATGAGACATGTAAGTAGTACCTTATTCCAATTTCAGCCATCTTCAGAAGAATCAAAGTATTTGATTACTTTTCATTCAGTTATAAAATGAAATCGTTTTCTAATCCAGTATAAGACATTTATTCGTCTTCTAGGTAATGTCGTGTGACTCCTGAATGACAATGGAAATAATTGTAAAATTCCTGTTAAAAATTCCTAGCAAAGCTAGCCATTCTGCACTGCTATAAAACTGTATATGTAATAGTATGTGTATATATGTAATACACATCACGTACATCCTGCATGGCTGTAATCCACCATTTCAACAACAACAGAAAAAACAATCAAAGGGCATGTAGTGTCTGTAAGTGGGAAAGCCAAAGATGTGGTGTTACAGTACGAGAGCAGTGGACTGTTACTGTGGAGGTGTACAGTTACGGTCATAGCGTACGCCACAGGTTTGGGGTTATTTGTTTTTGCATTTACTCCCAGTATTACGTAGCTGATATCACCATGTTAGAAGAATCAAACAGAAGCCTAAACAGTTTTGTGCCTCTTCCACTTCTTTTCCCTCTTTTGCTTCCCCCCCGAATGGAACAGAATATAGACAAACCAGCCCCACACAGAAATAAGATGATCTGCTTCCTCAGCTTGTTTTTATCTTGCTGGCGAGAGCTCAGCTCTGCCCACTGCATTCTGCCTGCTCGGCAGGTTCAGCTGGTCTCTGTGCTGTGGCTCTGTTTTGTTCAGCTTTATGCTGCTGATGAGGTGGTGTGTCTCAGTGCTGGGGGAGATCACTCTTGTGTATCTTTTCTTCTCTTGGGTGTGAGGTTTAAGCTCCTGGAAAAGTATGCTCTACGCAGGCAGACAAAGGAAAAGAAACCAAAGTCAGCTAAAGTAGTGTACTCACAGAAGGCTTATTATCTGGGAAGAAATTCTTTAAGACTGTTGCTGAGATCCTTGGCTTTCTACCATCACACCTGGCCTCTCTGTTAGATGCTGCTTCCAGCAGGCGGGTAAGAGCATGGGCCTTCACACCCTGTTTTTGGAGTGCTGTTTCGTGCTTGCTATTTCTGATTTGATATTTTGAGTTTGATATGTTCCGGCACTGTTAGCTAATATCACAGGTCTTTGCCAGAAAGCCTGAGAGAACTGGGGTAACTCTTAGTTGCTTTATCTTAAACTTTTTCTAATGAATTTCTTTCTTCTTGAACCTCTGTCCATTATTTCTCTCTAGCACTTCTGAAGTAGGGCAGCTTTTGCCTTGATTACTGTTTGTTTATCCAAATCATGATGAAGGCATTTACAAAATGCAGTACTTATGTGATCTTGGTGAACCATTCATAGCCCTCCCAAAGCCAAGTTTCCATGACAACTAATTAATAAAGATTAACTTTTCTTATGGAGCCTTAAGACTCACATACATCTTGTTTTGTGATGTAGATAATCTTTGGATCTGGTTTTGGTGACTGGGTCCTGTCAAAGAGATGCCACAGGCAATCTGTTCTGATATATAGCCAGACCTGGAAGATCATTAGGGGTGAAATCTCTATGATAGCTTTTATTTTCCCTGTTCTTACATTTGTCCCCTTGCTCATTTGTTTACCTGTCCTTAGTGGATGATAGTTTCTCAGCCACTTTGGTTTGAAGGACGTAGGAGGAAACCACACTCCTTAACTTTTGCTAGCTTTAAAATCAGCTGATAACCAGCCTAGGTTTACAAGCACCTAAATTGTGATAAAACACAGATTCTCCCCCTCTGTTGTGCTCTGTGCCCCCCTGCAGTCCTGCATCCAGCTCTGGGGGCAACAAAACAAGAGGGACATGCTGCTGTTGGAGCAAGTCCAGAGGAGGCCACGGAGATGCTGCAAGGCCTGCAGCAGCTCTGCTCTGGATCTGGGCTGAGAGCTGGGCTGGTTCAGCCTGGAGAAGAGAAGGCTCCTGAAGGGCAGACCTTAGAGCCTCAGCGCCTAAAGGGGCTTCAGGAAACCGGGAGAGGGGCTTCGGACAAGGGCCTGTAGTGACAGGACAAGGGGAATGGCTTTAAACTAACAGAAAGGAGATTGAGATTCGACATTAGGCAGACGTTCTTCCCTGTGAGGGTGCTGAGGTGCTGGCACAGGGTGCCCAGAGAAGCTGTGGCTGCCCCATCTCTGGCAGTGTTCAAGGCCAGGGTGGACACATGGGCTTGGAGCAACCTGCTCTAGTGGAAGGTATCCCTGCCCATGGCAGGTGGCTAGAATTGGATGAGCTTTAAGGTCCCTTCCACCCCAAACCACTCCGGGATTCTATGATTTAAGCAAAATGCGTAATGTTATATTGCCAAAAATTTAAGAGGTATCATAACACAAAATAGCTTAATTCTTATCTTTTCTTAACATAATTTTTATATAGCATACATCTTAAATTATTAAGAGGTATCACTAGCACCTCCAAAATAAACTGGATTTTCCTGCAGAATTACTTTCTGTACTAATAAACAAGTATTTGATTTCATACTTAACCTTTTCTCAGCTGTGAAGTTGCTAACAATGTCTCTGTACATGGGAAAAGGGAAGACAGTCATCAAAGCTCCCTTACTCTTAGGGACTTTTATGATCACTTGTTCTTGGGCAGTATCTTTATGTTTCAAACACACTTGGGTGATATTTGCTTGAATGGGAGCCTATTTGGTTTTGTGTAAGGGCAAGCCAGGGACAATCTGATGATTTACACTTGATTTTACTTGGATATCTGACCAACCTGAAAATCACTTTTTTAGCTGAAACAAAAGGTTTTAGAGGAGAAGGGGTTTAGATTGAATCAAATATAAAAAATGGCTTTCTATAACCTGAGCATGTAAGCTGTACATCCGTACGTTTCTTGTCTTTCTGTGTCAAAACCCAGAACAAATAAAAATGGTTGTCCCACTTGAGTATTGGTTTTGATCCCCCTTTCCGTTTATGCCTTGCCTTTTTCAGTCAGTGAAGTACTACCTGGCCGTCCTCGAGGTTACATCAGTGCTGTATTAAGCTATGAGAAAATTCTCCCAGTAATAACTGGGAGTAATGATAGAGCTTCATAAGAGTGTTAGCGCTCTAGTGACTACCCAGGAATTGCACTTCAGCAAAATGCTTTGTTTTGCCTTGACTTTTATACCTTCCTGTTGTACAAAGCATGTAGTTATAGACTTGTGGGTTCGGGTATGTCTTTCAGCTGGCCAGGCAGATGCTTTCTGACATGCTGTCACTGGACTGAATTCCATTTTGTCTATCATAAAGCCTTTGACGAAAAGCTAGTTTTCATAAGATCAGAAAAATATATGTCCTGAATAGCTTTATTTCATCCTTCCTTTAGGCCAGCAGGTCCTCTCACTGGGCTTACATGCAATGAGCAAGGCTTGACTAACAGACCAATTTTCTACAAGGTCTTTCTGTATCCATCCAGTGCTGCATCCCATTTGCATGAACTGCGCCAAGTGTTTTGGTGCCCTGGGAGTGAGGACCATGCTTTTCAAAGCCGAGACACACGCGAAGGCCACCCACATTTAGGGGGAAATGTGCATTTGCAAACTGGAAAATTTAACTGGTACGGCATGTATCATCATGCCACAGGGTATTGGGCAGAGTGGTGATAATGTGGAAGCTGGCCTGAAAGGCAATCAGGAATTGGACTGTCAGAAGTCTGTGAAGAACTGTGTCATTAATCTGTAGCATAAAGCTCTGACTCTTGCCAAATTCTCATCATCTGTTCTTTAATACATCAAATTTAGTTACTTCTTTGTTGCTTCAGTATCTCAAGTCAGCCAGAGAGCAACTGATGAGTAGCCTGACTTGCCTTTCTGCAGATGTGCACAGTAGGGTTGTGTGCCCTACAGGGCCAGGAGTGGAGAAGCTCCCCTCCAGGAACTGTTCTAGCCCTGGGCTTTATTCAGTATGCCAGCCACAGAGAGGGTGCTGGTTCTAATTGGGTGACATCTTGGTGTCTCTGAGCCAGCAGGAAGAATGCCATGCAGATACTAGTGAGAGAGCAGGGCTAAATGACACCCAACCCTGTACCAACCCCAGGGCAGGGAAACAACAAAGGTGCTTTCACTTCCCAACTGCAGGTTGGATGAGCTGTGGTCCAGCCTGTCTCATTCCTTCTTGTGCTCTTGTTGCCTGAGCAGTAGCTTGGAAATCCCTAAGTAGCATGCTAAATATTTACATGTCTTTCCAGAAGTAGATGGCACTGTACAACACAGTCACCCTAGAGATAATTGCATTCCTCATTCATCTTAAACCATGCTCATGGAACTCCGCTGCCAGTAGTAGTATACGGGTCTATGTCAATGTCTTTGTGAGTGAATTGGATTTGTTCTGGTTTTCTGGCACTGGATCCAGGCTGATGCTTTGTAAGGTGTCACTTGAAAATACAAGAATTGAGCTTTTGCTTCACAGCGTGTATGACTATCATCCTCCTCCCTTTCATATTTTCTGTTTCTGTCTGGGCACATCTCTGCCATTTCAGGAGCAAACTTTCCACATGTTGTTAACTCCAAGGGGTCCTTGTTTCAAAGGAAATGACACCACTGCTTCATGCAAAGAGCCATATGAGCTGGGATCTCTGTGCAGACGCAGACATGAATGCAAATGCAGCTGACTTTCCAAGTCAGAAACACATGCAGGAGATGTTTTTGTTGGCAAGATTATTTCCACTACTGGACTGCAGAGATCAGCCGCAGTATTTTGTACTGAAAGTGTTACAGGGTTAGAAGTTCTGTGTCAGATGATTTTGGAAGAGAGGCTTTTACTCATTTTGTAATTGTGTGAGAATACTTATTCTGCCTTTTCTTATGATGGGAGATCGATAACTCCCCACCTTTTAAGAATTTTTAGCCTGTTGGAACGCGTTCTGCTTCTTTTTACAGGGGTCTTTTATCAATCAGATCCGTTTCTCAAACTCAAAGACAGATATGAGCATGAGGGGCTAATGCTAGGTTCAAGTAAAAGCGCTTGTAGGTACAAGTTACTTTCTAGAGAGGTGGGTGTTCTGGTGTGGAATTTGGACTTAAGAGCGTTAAAAACAATTTCACCTGCTGACATATTTAGGCAAGTTACATATGATTTTCAAAAGAGACCATTTTCACCAGTGTGGGGTTAATACACTTCATTTCTGTGCTCAGTTCATTCTCAGCTTGAATTTATGAACAGTCTAAGAATTATTTAAACATCAAGAACTATGGCATTAACTGTGACACAATAGAGAACATAACAAATGCTGAACGTTCAGTATCAGCAAGCATTATTGTTAAGTGTGCGTCTGGCACCTCAGGTACTGTCTCACCCTTCGGCACAGTAACTTGTGCTTGAAAACAAGTCCTCAGGTAACCTGAGTCCTCAGGTGACACCCTCCTCCCCTGAGGACAGGGAGGACTGTGAGGCAGAGGCCTCTGGCAGTAGGTGGAGGTATTCCTGGGCACAGGGAGCAACTAAGGCCTGGGAGCAAAGAATATGGGGTTCTGGAGCGGGGGCTACTGGGCAAAAGCTCTTTGGAGTAAATCCACTTCTTATTATCTGCACTTTCACAGCACTGCTAAATCTAAGCAATGTTTTTATCAGCATATTCATCATCTTAAAAATGGCCAGAAGTTTGCAGGTTTTCACAGGTAATGTCTGCAAAAGAGTTCAACATAGGCAACAAAATTTCTCTGTCTCACTGTTTTTTTCTGATAGAAACCTTTACTTGTGGAAGTAGAATAACCTTTGCCCTCTGAGAACAGTAGTCATCCTATTCCAGTCATTCTCATAAATGAGGCTTTCAAGAAAGAAGAAATAAGACTTTTACTTCTGAATCAATAGGGACCTTTTTTGCCCCAAAAGTAAGTGGAACAGAACACAAGGCTGTATTCTTCTAAGCGGGATGCTATTGAACCCCACTGAAGCAAGAATTCAGCCTCAGAAATAAGTGAACCTTTTCAGATCTTGCTCTTAGTCACTCTCAGGCTTTGACACAGCGATGCAACATTATTTTTAAATTATTCCTCAAAGTTTATGGCTCGTTGTAAAGCTTGCACATTGTACAACATGTACATTGTAAATGTCAGCTGGTGCCAGGGGCGGTTTTTTTACCATGAGCAAGTCTCCAGGCCCTGGAAAGGAAAGTTCGAAACTGTAAGATCGTGAAGAATTTGGAAATTGCATTTAACTTCTTGAAATTAGACAGAACTGTGTGTTTCCTGGGCTGGGTTATGTGTCTGTGTTGTACTGCTTTGTTATCAGCTTTATTGGTGTCTTTCCCTGAAGCAGAAGTTGCTTTGATACAGAAACTAAATGGTGATGTTGGTACTTTGTCCCTTTGGGATTTTCAGCTTATGCTTGCAAACATGAACTGAATGAGTTCACAGTCTTTGAACAGCTCTGTCTCCTTGGCAACTCCAAAAGGAGAAAACATGCTGGAAGTGACTTTACAAGCAGAGAGCTACTCCTGCCAGTGAAAATTTAGAATGAGTCTGCCCTCTCAGTTCTTACTGAGCCATGGCACAGGCCTCGATGCTTCAGTCAGCTTTTTCAGGCACTGGTAGAAACCTCTGTGCCAGTTTTGTCTCTTGATAATTACTGAAATGACTCTATAAATAGTATAAATGTTAAATCACTTCTCACGTTTTGGGCAGGAGTGGACACTGGCTCTGCTTGTTGTCCCTGGAAAATAGGAGGAAGGCTCTGAGTACAGATGCTTCATAAACTGGATGTTTCAATAGCAGAACATGCTTTTCAAGTGCTGATTTTTATATCTTCCTTCTCACTTCATAGCCAAACACACATTTATATCAAAGACATCTTTTTGATGCTGCTTAATAACAAGCATATCCCTGCAGGAGATGCCAGTAAAGGGTTTCATCTATGTGAAGTCCCCATGGCTTACAACACAGCAGGGCTGCTAAAAAGATCCTGCTTGAAATGCAGTAGTTGTATTTGTTTTATGGTTAGCTCATTGCCCAAAGTGAGAAGCTCCAATATGCTGTCAGCGCCTTTTACTCTCTTGAAAAAATATGTTGGTTTCCTCCTCTGACTTTCTGAGCCTCAATTACCTTTTCCAAGAGCAGGGCTATTAAATTGGTGGCTCCTAATCCAAATAATTTAGAGACAGGTCCTGACAGGGCACAGGACGCATGTGCTGGAGTTTGAGATGCCAGTTTGTATGTCTTGATTATGATTTTCAGAGTTGTACAGACAACCTTCTGCTCAGTTTTCGTGATCTGTCAGCTGGATGCATGTGACCTATTTCCATCAGAGAATCTGCAAAGCCGTGTTACCGTAAAGTGGAGTCTGAACTAGTATGTCCTGAGTTATAACATTACTATTGGCATCCACCCATATGGATATGAACTGACTTTCCTACAAAGTTTGGTACCCGAAATGTAAGCTAACTAACAGGAAGCCCTGATAAGACTTGTGTCTGAGATCCCTGCACTTTGAAGTTGTAGACAATAGTGGAATAATGTGATGTTTGGATTGCTATTTTTGGATTACTCCTTGAACCATTTGGATTTTACAGTCAAAACCAAGACAGTAGCAGCCTGGCTGCCAGAGGGAAACCTTCAGTGGGAGGCGGCATCCCATGTATGAATGTATCAGCTGGCTGTGTCCTTTGGGTAGAATTGTTAGTTTTATCCTTTTGCAGTCATATCTCTCGCACTATTCACGTTGTCAGGGATACTGTGGAGGACTTCTAGCACAGGCTGTGGGAGCTTCACAGCAAGGTGTTCTCAGGGTGGTCCCTGCAGTTACAGACAGCTCCATATCTCTATTTGGGTGGTTTGTGACGTGCAGGGTGTAGGAGCGGGTGAAGGTGGAAGAGTAGTCCCATGACTGAGTGTAATGCGGTTTTAGCTGGTGGTTACAATCGAATTTAGCAATTTCAGTATTGGCATAGTAGTAAATATTGGATGGGGGAATATTTTTGATGTTGCCCTGAAGAGCTGCTCCCATGACCCTCTGAGGCATATTGGAGTCATCTGCAGACTACAGCAATTGAAAAGTAATGGTCCCTCCTTGGAAAAGGAGCAGACTGCCACTGGAACAGTACCACAGATGTATGCAGGAAACAGAAGTGTTTATAGGGTTGTGGAAGTGTCTGACCTTTTGAGGAAGGACAGACTGGAGTCTAAACATAATCTTATGGGGTGTTTTTGTTTAGCCTGTTCTTTTAAAAACACAGTAGAGAACCCCTGTTCTATTTTGCAAAATATGGTAAGAACAAATCTAGCTGGATGGGTGCAGTCAGAATGAGCTGGTGGAGCTGTGCTTCTAGGTCTCATTCCTGCATAGCAAAGCCACCATCTGATAAACTTCATGGACATGCCCATTTCTGTCAGTCAACACAATAGGCTGAAATCCTGCCTGAAATCCTGCTGAAACAGTATCCCCACATGGCAGCTGTCCAGACATGGTAAGTAGAATAGCTAGTTATCACCATGGTCATGATCAAGCAGCTGATCTGAAACAGGGCAATAAGCTAAAACTTTGGGTTTGGTCTTGGAGCTTAGAGAAGCTGTGAAAAAGGAGAAAAGAGAATAGTTTGGAGGTGATCCAGGGAGCAGCAAGAAACAGGAAATATCAACTTTAGCGGCTCTGGGTTGAATCCAGAGGAAGAGGTACTGTTACAGTGCCTCCCTTGTGAAAGCAGTGGCTTCAGAAGTGCTGGTGAGCCCATTTCTGAGTAAAGGGCTTGAGAGGTGTGCTTGAACTTCTGATTACCCGTGCAAGAAGCATGATGACTGACACAAATGTTGGAGTGGCAAAAGTGGTGCTGAGCTGGCTTTGGCTGCAGAGCTGTTCCTTTGGTTGTGATGGAGCCCTGCGTCCCCAGCCACGGTGTGTGGTTTGCCTTGGAGCTCCTAACTCCATTCTGGATGCCCGAGGAAGTGTTTCTGTTGCTTTATGACTTACTCCTGGCACCCACAGCCACACAGCTGGTACAACAAACATAGGGCAAGAGAAGATCAAGGCTACATTTGCCCATGAACATGGTTTTGTTTGGGATTTTTCTCTAATGTTAGGGAAAGATACTCCTTCTGCTGATAAATGCCTGGAAATTAAGGACTCTGTGGACTACTCTTGCTTGGGAGACCAGCAAAAGAACTGAATCTATCAGAGAAATTGAGGAAGTATTTTCTGGAGTACTGTTGCATAATCTTGCATGTTTTTACATGCTGTATTTTGATTTACACTCTGCTTTTAGAGGATTATTATCTCGTACTGTATTTCAACTTCATGCCCAGTGCACTTCACCTGGAGTTGAATATCTGAGCAAGTGAAATTCTTGCCAAACCACTTGTGACTTGTACAGATCCAGTCCAAAGCTGTTTCACTCCTGCCAAACCCATCCTGTGCCTTCTATTATGTCAGGAAACCTGATCTTTTTACTTTTGCTATAAGGCAAGGTTCACAGGGAGACTTATTAACTTTCATTAAAACAGCTGCTGTATCTGGGGAGAAAACCAGATACCCAACCCCTCTGTCAGCTCTGACTGAGGAAGTCTGGCTGCCTGCCTTCCTTTGGCATCTGTTCCCCAGCATGCAATAAAATGCATTGGGATTTGAGAGGAGTAGGACTCTGAGGATATGCCTCTACCCTGAAAGAAAAGCTGTGCAAGTTGGCTTCTTAAGCTGTGCATGCTCATCACCTCTGCTAGGAGGCAGCTCTAATGTGGTGTAGCTTGGAGGTCTGAGTAGCATTTCCATGTTACAGTGCAGGTACTGTGGCCTGCTCATGGCTTTCTAATCTGATGTTACATCATATGGGTCAGACATTCCCTGTGAAGAGCCCAGTTAGGGACCTTTTTGACTTTTCCAGGATTGGAGGGTATTGCAGCCCATTTTTATAAGGTTTGTAGGTTTGTCAGCAGATATGTGGAATTAGGAGGTTAATGACTTCCTTCTTCCTGGAGTTCCTGGAGTTTTCTCCAAATCACTGTGAGGGTGCTGAGGCGCTGCACAGGGTGCCCAGAGAAGCTGTGGCTGTCCCATCCCTGGCAGTGTTCAAGGCCAAGTTGGATGGGGCTTGCAGCAACCTGCTCTAGTGGAAGATGTTACTGCCCGTGGCAGGGGGGTTGGAACCAGATGATCTTGAAAGGTCCCTTCCAAACTAAACCATGCTGTGTTTCTATGATTCCTCTATCCAGTCTCCTTGGCCACTTGAGCTGGGAGTATTTTTGCTATCTGGGACAGCTATTCCCATTCCCCGTTGTACTGATCTCGTCCCACACAGGTAGGTTGAGCCTTTCTGTGCATATAGGAAGATCCTACCTGCCCAGGTAGTGGAGGAACTATGCTTCTGTCTTTGTCCTCTGGAATCTAGTGTGGGCATCTCAAAAATAACTTGCTATGGCCAGGACTTTCACATTAGTTTGTTCTGTGACTGTGCAGGGATATGCGTTTGTGCTGCTGATTGATGCTATTCTAACGCTGCAAAAACCTAAGTAGATGGAGCAAAGGTACAATGGAACAAGTTCAATTACCTAGCTTCCCTGCAGGCCAGGAGCCTTAATGTCCCTGTAAGAGCCTTCCAGGGTTTCCAGTTGTGATGAAAAGCTCACATACCTCTTTAGTGTGAAGAGAGCTGGGAGAATACTGGTCTGGAAAGGAAGCTGTTGTTCCTAGGAAAGACAGCTGAGCATGGACTGAAAAGTAATTTGGTTATCTGCTGGAGGGGAGCAAAAGAAGCCTGAGCTGGCCTAGTATGAGACAGGCCAGGGATAAAGAAAACTGGGATATTTGGGGGGTGGACAAGCAAGGCTAGGTCCAGAGAGTCTAGAGCAGCCATAAGACTAAAAGGAGACTGTGGGGAGGGTAGGATAAAGAACGAGCTGAATGCTTGAGGCACTCGTTTTCATCTGTGTGTCTTCTCATGCCCTGGAGATCTACTCTGTCTCTCTGGGTGGAGGATGCGTTTCAGAAAACTTGTTCTTTCCCCTGGAAGGGAAAAATAGCAGGTTGAATTACACTTAACAGCCTAAGTAAACAGGCTTTCCACTCTGGAGGTTTCACCTGGAGCAGGTAGGCTAAGGTAGGGCTGGCTCTTGAGCTTTTCCGCACGTAGGCATGCTTTGTCAGGCAGAAGAGCCATCCAGTGCTGCAGCTTCTGTAGAGACCCCAGCCTGGGCACATCTAGGCTCTTGGGTAGGCAGGGACACTCAGTGGCTGCACCCAAGAGACCTGCCTGATCTAACTGAACTCTTGTTCAGCTGCTCAAGTTTTTTGCATGTTGGATTACAATTTTAATCTCCTGTGTGATGGATGAGGCTCCAGAACAAAAGTCATCCTCTCTCTGACAGACTGCAAAGAGTCAGTGTAATCAGCTGTACAGTGTTAGTGGAAAATGAGAAGCCAGCAACAGCAAACCCCTGATGAGCCCAGTAATTTAACAGCAGAAATAGAACTGGACTCCTTAGTATTGCTCTCCATGCTCCAGACAATGCTTACACTGCCTTCATCAGTTTGGCAAACTTCCTGGACAGACAGTGCTAGTGATGGAGGGACTTTCAGATTCACTGGAGGTGCTCTTGAATAACAGGAGGCTGTCAGGTGTAAAAGTCAGGCTTGGACTGAGATGTGCATGAGAGGTACAAATCCTTTTCATACTAAATGTTGGCTTCCATTTCCTCTTCTGTTGTAGAGCTCAGTCAGGGATGAGGAAGTCTCTCAGGAGGGAAATGTTAGGCCTGAAAGGTTCTCCAGACATTTAGATTCCAATCCCATAAATTCCAAATGTATATCCAGATGCTGGGAATTGCTTATCCAAGCTGTCTGAACCTCTTATGTCTATATTGTTGGGTTGGAGTCCTTACAAAATTGTTGAACATAGGAGTGAGGTTTCTGGTATGTTTTTGGCTTAGCTATACCGAAGAGGGGAGCCATGGATCTCTGGAAACTGTGCTCAGTGCATACTTCTTTGGTTTCTGTCAGATCATCTGGGAAAGGAATTAGGGAGTTCTGAAAATGTTATGAATGCAGATGCTTTAAAATTGGGGGTTTGGGGGGGATTTCTTTTTCTCTGTACTACACAGTTCTAGAATAAGTAAGTGGAATTTTACTGTGTGAGAATAATCCAATTGTCAACTACTGCTTGTCAAAATCAGCTCCAAGGGCCGTGGGGGAGTGCGGAGGAAAGGGAATAAATTCCTGAAGGGGAGAGCATTATAGTCGGGCTCCACCTGCTGCTGACTGGGACTCTCTGCACTGGTAAAGCTTGTGCTCGCTAGCTTGTGTTCACACCCTCGTTTGTATCTGCTCTCTTGTGCAAAAATCAACTATCATGGAAGAAAGGGAAATCGTGTCCTTCCTGTCCCAAGCTGTAAATTTAACGCTGTTTAGGGTTCTGTCTTGCGGAGTTGATAGAAATGTGCAGCAGTTTCTACAGATCAGTTGCGACTTGTATTAGTGAGGTTGCTATTTCGTACAGCATCCGCTCTTGGAAAATGCTTGAGCTTTGGTTGTGAACAGTCAGTTACCTGAATGAAATCGTTGGGGTTTCTCCCACTGAGCATGAAAAGATTAACAAAGCTGAGGTCTGGGTATTTTGCTACATCACTCAGCACCTTTCATAAGTGCTGTTTAATAACTGTCTTTGGTCTTAATACTGCTGTAGTAAAATGTGTATTTTCTTCAGAAGTGCTCACTGCATACTTGGTGCTGTGTAACACAGCAAAGGAGGAAAACCTGGAAAAATTCTTAATTATTGTGCTGGCTTCATTTTGCCAGAAGAAAAGCCATCCTAAATGTTCACTGGTGCAGCCACGATGAAAGCATTCTTAGGGAACTTGATGAGCTGGCATTTACTGCTTGCATTACAGTTCGGGCTTTGTGCCTCTTCGTGTGTGATGGCATTTCCATTTTTGTTTCTTGTCAATTCTTTCTTTTTCTGCTGTCTCTGAATAGGATGGCAGGACTCAGGCTGAATTATGGGTCTGGAGGCTGTGTAAACCAGACTGATGCATGGAGCAATAAATGCTGCTTCAAACCACAAAGTAGCAGCATAGGCAGCATATTTCTCCCCCTCCCTCATTCAGTTTTCTTTATTATGTTACATTTTGCTTTTAATCATAAGCAGAGCACTTGATGGTAGCAGACTATGCTTTAAACATTGCAGATGCTGGCTGGACTGACCACATACTGCTCAGGACTGAAACATTTTCTCAGCACCCATACTTGTTCTTCTAGTTCCAGGACTTGCCTGGGCAGAAATGTGTGCTTCAGTGCAGGTCTGGTTCTCTTTTTTGATGGCTACTAGTGAACATGACGAAATGCCCACACTTACTTTTCTTTGAGGCAGACTTGGGCTTTGACAAGTTCGTAACGAAGGAAGAGTTAACACATTGAAGTCTGCAGTACACAGCATCCTTGAATATTGTTTGTAAAGAGGAACCCCTCAAGAAAAAGAGTAAATAGAAGAAATCTAAAGAGGGAAAGGCCAGACATGTCTATCAATGGAGTTTGCTTATGATCATTAAGAAGAATGAGCGTCCCTTTTCCGTGGTGCTTTGTACCAGTCAAATAACACATTCCAGTGTTGTATATTAAGATTTGAGAGGTATAATGGGAAACCATAAACATTCTTGTTCCCTTACTACGGTCTGCTCCTAATCCCTTTTTATGTTTTCTGCTTTCTAAAATATGAGCTGTGGTTCTTAGTTAAAGGAGTTTTCCTCTGTCACATGCTGTCACAATGCTTTCCAAGCTGTCGTGGTTTAAGCCTCTCAGGCAGTTTGCTCACTCCCTCCCCACTCTTTCTTCCCCCCTGCTCCTGGGGGGATGGGGAGGAGAAACGAAAGAATGTAACTCCCACAGGTTGAGATAAGAGCAGTCCAGTAACTAAGATACAACACAAACCACTGCTGCTACCACCAGTAACAACAATGACAAGGCAAATACAAGGGAAGAGAATACAACCGCTGACCACCCAATACCAAGCCCGACCCAGTAGCGAACCTCACTCTTCCTGATCTCTGCCCTCCGTTTTTTACATCCTGGGCATGACATGCTGTGGTATGGAATACCTCTTTGGTCAGTTTGGGTCCGGTGTCCTGTCTCTGCTTCCTCCCGGCTTCCCTTCCTCCCTGGCAGAGCATGAGGCTCAGAAAGTCCTTGGTCAGAACAAAACATCACCAAGCAGTAACTGAAAACATCGGTGTTATCAGCACTGTTCCCAAGCTGAAAGTCAAAAACACAGCACTGCACCAGCTATTAAGGAGGAGAAAAAATGACTGCTACTGCTGAACCCATGACACAAGCCTGTCCTGCAGTGGCCAGGTGCCACAATGGGAGCTTCCACTGAAGCTGAGGAGAGTCTCAGGATGAATGAGTGGCTCTCGGTGTGAAGCTGATAACTCCCACCCCTAAGCTTTAGTCTTTATTCTGTGTTGAGAATTTTCCTTTCTCTCTTTTCTGATGGTTCAGCATATCCTTTTTAGACCTTCTTAGTGTTTCCTTCCTTCTCTCTGCATTGAGACAGATAATCTTTTTCCTTGTCCCCTTCTCAAGTGAAAAGGGAACTCCAGCCCAGCCTAAACACTGTGGTGCACTGCTGGGAACGGCAGTGCAGCTGATCAGACAATTGCTCAACAAAAAGAATTAGTTCTATTTCCTGCTGCACACATCTTGTGTTTTCATTTCTCAACTTTGACCAATAGCATTCATTTTGTACTCTCCAGACTGATAAACGATTTCAAATTGGAGTGGCTTGACGGTTTGGTTTTGTTCCCTGAATCAATGACTGTGGGCAATTCGCTATGATTATTTTTAAACAATCACAGTTGGTGCTGGGATTGGGTTTTGCCCTTTTGACCAGTAAAGCTGTATTTCTGTTAATTTTGAGCCCTTGTCAGTGTAATTCTGTCACCTAAAGAAACTAACTGTCAGAAGCCTGGCTTTGCACAAAGAAGTTATGCGAACAGCAGCTTTGCAACAAAACATGTTGGGAGTTTATTAACTGCAGGAACAACAAGGTGTTGTTGTATTGGCATATAGTCTCAAACTTCTGAGGTTTCCAAAGAACTAGACAAGTATCTTTGGGTACATACCTTTACCTCAGCTCAAAAGTAAAATCACAATTGCAGTGCCTCAGAGGGAGCCAAGCATCTTTCAGGAGCAGGAGGATGAGAGATGAAGGATGACTTACAGACACCTGGCACATTGCTTTTGTTCACTTTCTAGTTCTGAACACAAAGGTGGCTAAGAGAAAAGAGTAACAGATGGAATAATGCTCTTAAATGTGCATAGGATAGTGCCGTTCTTTTCACTAGCCTTGGAAACTTGCAAAAACCCCATTTGGAGACAGGCTTTTCATGGACACCAGCAATCTAAATACAGCAGTTTACCCTCCTGTTTCTTGGGGATGTGTATTTTTATTAAGCATGGGTAGACCAAACCGTGCATGAATGTTAGCCTTACTTGTTGAGTTGGATTAATGTAGATCTGGTTTGCGTGTACAGTTCTCCATGGCAGCGGATAGTTACTGTCAGGCACCATTCCATATTGATGGGGAGTGGAAAGATCCCATGTGCAGTCGCTAAGGGTGTCAACATGGTGACAGGCCCTATGGTGCATTCTAAGAGTGGGTTCAGAGCACGTCACCTCCATCATGTTGTGGTAAGTGATGAGTCTGTGTCTAAGTAGTTTCCTCTGATTCATCACTGCTTTTTGTTATGGGCTAAAGATAGACCTACATATAGAAAGCTCAAATTGAAGAGTAAGAAGTTTTCCTTTCTCTTGTTGCTTTTGTGCTACTGCTGTTCAGCCTCTAGCAATATGCAGTAGCTGCTGGTTTCTCTTCTTTACCTACCCTTGTCACTTTCCTCCTTGCCTCTCTGAAGGGTTCACTTGTGAGGGACTCCCTTAATTTCCTAGTGCTGATTAGATAGTACTGCTCACTGAAAAACCACATCCAGTGAGTCTTGTCTAAGGTTTAAGATTACTACGGGGCAACCCCCCTGCATGTAGACATGAGACACCTATGTAGATTTTCTCTTTTAGCATGAATCTTCCAGTAATCACAAGCTGTGATGAATCCCTGGGTCAGAGGCTCTGTGGGTTTTGACTGAAACTTGCACACAGAAACTCCTGAAGGGCACCTCCTGTGTTTCAGAGCTACTTGTGTGAGTGATTTAGAGGCAGAGACTCTGGAGAAAGAGTTTGTGGGCACCAAGCATTTGTATGTATTTGTAAGAAATGGCTGGGTTTGCATATGCAGTATGGATAAAACTGCTTAAAAGCAATGGGTAGAGCACACTCCAGCATTAGATATTTGGACTCTGAGAAGCTGTGGTAATGTGTAACAGCAAAACATATGGCCTGGTGTGCCTCTATCTGAAGCAGTAGCAGCAAGAAATGAAGAAGGAATGTAGAGGTACTTTTAAGAGTCATACTGTTTGCCAGACAGATGCACTGCAAATCTTTCACATCTGTGTAAGCATCAGATTTTGTATTTCACTTCTTTTGCAACACACTTCTGTCTGATACTGTGTCTGAAGGTTCTTAAGAAAATGGTCTCTTATGCAGTAAGGGCATGTCACTATTGTAGTACAAGAGAAACCAAGATAGAATTGTAGAATCCCATACTGGTTTGACTTGAAAGAGACCTTAAAGCTCATCCAGTTCTAACCACCTGCCATGGGCAGGGATACCTTCCACTAGAGCAGGTTGCTCCAAGCCCATGTGTCCACCCTGGCCTTGAACACTGCCAGAGATGGGGCAGCCACAGCTTCTCTGGGCACCCTGTGCCAGCGCCTCAGCACCCTCACAGGGAAGAATTTCTTCCTAATGTCTCATCTAACTCTCCCCTCTGTCAGGTTAAAGCCATTCCCTTGTCCTGTCCCTACAGGCCCTTGTCCAAAGCCCCTCTCCAGGTTTCCTGTAGCCACTTTAGGCACTGGAGCTGCTCTAAGGTCTGCCCTTCAGGAGCCTTCTCTTCTCCAGGCTGAACCAGCCCAGCTCTCTCAGCCTGGCTCCAGAGCAGAGCTGCTGCAGCCCTTGCAGCATCTCCATGCCTCCTCTGGACTTGTTCCAACAGCTCCACATCCCTCTTGTGTTGTTGCCCCAGAGCTGGATACAGGACTGCAGGGGGGGGTTTCACTAGAACACAGTAGAGGGGGAGAATCCCCTCCCTCAACCAGTGCTACTCATGCTCTGGGGATGCACTGCAGTACGCAGGGGGGTTCTAGGCTGCAATAGTAAATACATGCAGTGAATGCTCATTGTTCTGTGATACTGTCAAAATAGGAACCTGCATTCTGTATCACAGGGTTCTTCCTGAAAGGACTGAAATACAAGGACTTTATACAAAACATCCAGGGAGAGCTAGCAGACTCTCATCAAGTGTCCTTTGAAAAGGAAAAAGTGTTTCCTGTTCGTTTTTTGACAGGGATTGAAATGTTAGCTTCTACCTTGGCATGCAATCCTTTTGAGAGAGATTGAGGATTAATTGTGTAGTCCCCAAAAAAAAAACATTCCTGTAAGCCAATTCCTAGGTGAATATATACATTGATTTAAGTAAATTTATACTAGCGTATATGTCTAAAAGAATAGTATAGCATGATTTATGAAGTACATGTTGTGTTTATTGGCGTTGTGGATTCAGTATGGTACCTCATGTTGGATTATTATGCAAGGGTTCCATAAATAAGGCATGCTTCTCTCAGTGAGCTGTCCTGTTTCGTTATTATGAGGGCACTAATTGATCTGGCGATGTTCCCTCTTACTGCTGAGTAGTATCCAAATTTTTCCTGTGTTTGCATTGTTGTGGCTTAAAATGTGTATGACACAACTAGATGCCAAGTCAGCACATGTTTCAGTCTATCTTTGTAATGTGGTGCCAGGCTTTTTCAACCTTTTATAGGAGACAAAAGAAATAGTAGTTACACAGTTACTCATAGGGGTGGGAAGGCTTGCACACTCCTCATTCTCAAGGGCTTTTTTCCCAAGCAGTCACAGCTTAAAGCTCAGTGCTGTCTCACAATCCTTAATTTGGTGGAGCTTTCAGGACTGCTTGAGAAAGGTGACTTGCTTCAGCTCACACAGTGTGAGGGTCCAGTTCTCTCGTTTTCCTGAACTATGCCACAGCAGCAAGCATTAAGGTGCTTAGCTAGTGGATCCACTAGTTTTCTGCAAAACTGGAATAGAGATGTTCTGGAAGCCTTTCTAGGCTTGCCCCAGCCAAAGTCATTAACTAGCTCCTCATGTGTGGTTGGTGAAATAATGAGCCTTGCTCCCTGGGCTCATCACTATTGAACAATGGTGTTGTTTGTCATGAAGATGGAAAGGAAAGGTACTGGTCTCTATCACTTTGGAAATACAAATCCCCATGTTCGTGTCAGTCATCAGCCTTTTCCAAGCCTGATGGTTGCTTTTGGCCTCCAACTTCTGCTGTATTGGGAATAAAAGGAATGTGCTTGGATTTGGTGCACTACAGGAAATGTGTTTCATCTCTCCAATGTTGGCTTGGTGTGCGGTTAAGATCTTTTCTCAAATGAAAGGAATAACCCCATGCATTTCAGTTATGTGAACCTTCTGATAGTAGAGCTTTGAAGTGAAATGTTGCAGGATAAATTCCACATGTCTTGTCATCTTCTGGGAGCTCTAGCGAGAAAGTTATAGCCAAGGCCTTGTTCACAAATCCAACATATGTGGAAATTAACACTTCCAAGCTTTCAGTTTTATCTTAGTTCCCCACGCTTGTTTTACACCATTGCAGATAAAGATGACAGCATAAATTCTGCACCTCTTAGACTCCAGGTGGGAGCTAAACGTACAGTTGGTCACCCTGATATCAGAAACTGGTCCTGCGCTAGTCATCAGCTGTGGCCAGGTGCATGAGTCTTGGTATCGATCTTGATAATCTTGATTTTAATCTTGATATGAATATCATTTTTCATAAGCCTTCCTTCCTTCCTGCCTGCCTGCCTTTGTTCCCTCCTTCCTTCTGTCTCTTTCTGTCTTTCTGTCTTTCTTTCTTCTCTCTTTCTCTCTTCTCTATTTCTGTTTCTTCTTCAGGTTTACTCCCCAAACACTTCTCATTCCTAAAAATACCAGCACTTTTTGCCATTTGAATGTTAAAATGTTATACCTTAGTATTTCAATATTGCAGTCTTATGCAGCTGCTGCGAGGGTGGCACTACCATTGCTTCATGGTAATTTTCTTTTATCTCAGCTTTTCAGCACTTGAAGTGATATGGGAGAACCAAGTACATACTTAGAATGAAAAAAAGAGGCGAGGATATCCGGGAAATCCTGGGAGCACATCCAGCAACGGTTGGGTCTTTTGAAAGAAAGCTATTCTATCTCTTTTATCCTGTTATGTCAAGTGACAGTGGATTCACACTCATCCTGTGCTCTTGTTACTGATAGGACCATTATGGCATAGCATGTAGCAAGCCAAGGTAACACTGGAAATCTGGCCAAGTCCAGCTGAACTTAAATTCTTTCTGAGGTCCCAGAGGAGAGGCTAAGTCAGAACAGTGTTTATCCAAACTTGGTACAGAGAGTTGAGCAGTGAAGCAGACAGAGCATTCTGCTTTGGAAAGAAGCCATGTATTCTAGTGACTAATGACAACAAAAGAGGGCGAGTAAAAGTGGCAATTAGGACATGGGAAAACATGCATCTCATTTCAGAGTGCAAGGCTTCACTCATAGCTAGTTCAGTGCTGCAAACTTGGTGCACATTATACTGTGGTAACAAATCGGAACGTTTGCCTTACCTGAAGTGATCCTATTCTTGCTACTATATACTTTCCAATTGGACATCTCCATAAAATTGTGCAAGGTGCACTGGCAAAATGAAGCCCAAAGCAATTACCTCATCATTCTTTTTCATTTTAAAGAAGGAAAATGTGGGGGCTTCTCCCAGCCCAGGAGGTCTTTCAGCTGTCCTTCTGATTCACGCTTTCTGTAAGAAGCACTCCCTTCAGAAACTGCAGTGCCTGATGAGTAATGAACAGGATTTTCTGAAAGGTTCTAGGTAAGACTGTTGGAGCCACAATCTGCCTGCCTCATCAGAGAGCCTTTTTAGTGAGCAGCTATTGTGATAGCTCAGTGAAACACAGCTGGTGACAAGAATGCTGTTTTGCTAGGGCAGTCATTTGCATCAAGCTTGCTATACTGTCTCTGTCTCTGAGGTGTTTAATGATCACTTGGCATACTGAGTCCAGCAGCCACTGAAGAAGAACTGGAGCAATAATCTTCTTTATCTACAGAGGGAGGTAGGAATTGGATTAATTCAACTCTTCCTCAGCAGTATTTACTGGCATGATCTCTTATACTCCCTGGGCGTGATCCATTAGTTGCTTGCTTTTATTAAGGGGCAAGAGAAAGGCAGATTCCATGTGAAGGGTTGTTCCTGCTGCATTTGATGCAGTGATAACATTCTGAGTAACTTCATTAAGTATAAAAACCATTTAACATATACTGGTCTTCATAGCAATATGAAACTCCTGGGAGCCAGCCCCTTGTATTTACAGTGTTGAAACTAATGGAGTCCATGCAATTGTAAAACAATGTCAATATCAGTTGAACTGATCCGATCATGTAGCAGCTCCTAGATCTATAGTAATGCAGGAGTTTCTGGACTATAACCAACAGAACTGACCTTTACATTGCTGTCCATGTCCATCCTCTTTGCTTGTCCATGTGGGCATCATTGTTTCCAGGCAGTTTAGGTCATTCATATTAAATGCTTTGACATCTTATATGAAAAGCTTTGTGGTACTGCAGAAATGCATCACATGTGGTGGCATGTTTTTCTTAGTGTTACTGCATCTCTAGTGAGTATCGCAAACATCCTTTCTGTCTTGTAGCCCTGGGGTTCATAGCTTTGCTAAGACGCACAATTTGTGGTTTTAAATCACTATGTGTATACATATATCACTTCAGTTCCTGCTAGTATCTCAGTAGGAGTTGAGCATTGCCCCTAGAGAGCTGTAGTCACCAGTAAAAGGGATTTGTGAAATGTAAACTACAGAGTAAGTCTCTATGAGCTTGACAGGTTTGATTGTAAAACCCAGTTACTGAGATTCAGGTACGGTGCAACCTTCTGCAAGTCTGCTCTTGTTAATTTTATACAAACCTAAATTCATTTTTAATCTCATTATTTTTGTTCTATACATTGATGTTGACATGTGATTCTGCAGTGGAAGCTTTGATAGTGTGTTTGCCTGTGCTGTAGAAAATGCCACGTGCAGTTTCCATCCCCTGTCCTAATGTTGATGTTCAGCAAGGTATGTGGTTAGAAAACGTCAATTCCAGTTGATCCTATAGGACGTGTTTCAATGCTGTAGGGTATTAGCAACGTCTTCCTTCACTTGAATGCATGGTGTATGTGGTGAGAGGGCAAATCAAGCTTCTTTGTGGTATCTCACACTCTGTACACCACTCTGAAAGGCAAAGTTTAGGCCAAGCTGGACAACTCTCACTGGGGGAAACCTGTGAAAGAATTCTTGAAGCACCTGGTTCCTTTTACTTACTGAATACTTGCAGATACTCATTTCCTGCTCCGTAGGGCCCCACATGTCTTCCTTTTTTGTTTAATCCAGACATTCCCTCCTTTCTTCAAGAATCTCAGTGTTGTTTCTTTAGGGAAATAGGCATCTCAGCTGTAGTAGAGATAGTGCAGTGGCAGAGGTAGCCTCACTGCTCCAGTGTGTTCTTTCTATGCCTGGACACTTTTTTATCATGTGAAATCGAGGGTCCTGTTTTGGAGACCTTTCAGGTAAGTACTCCTTCTAAACTTGCAGATGCTTCCATGCTAAAAGGCAAATCTGGGAAAGGGGAGCAGTTATTTGTTTCCTAGTATATTTAAATTGTGGATTAAGAAGTGCATTGTTAAGCTCAGCAGGGTATCTGGCAGTCATGTTCTTATCTCAGACTTTGATTGCTGGCCCGTGTGCCTTACTTCCTTGCATGTGATGAAAAGGTTGGATGTCACTTCGTGTTCACTTCATGTTTTCCAATGTCTGTGGGTATATTCAACCAAAGTGGTGTTAGCATGTTAACTCAGGGTTGCAACAACTTTCTGCTTAGTTTATTGAAAAGGGCTCTCCAACAGCTGGTTTATTTGCGGTGTGTTGCATGTCATCCTGTCTTCTGTGAAAAGGCTGTAGCTGAGGCCATGAGAGGAGCTACCTTTTGGGTTAGGTAGACAGCTGAAGTGACTAGTGTAGGAAATGAACTGCATGTGTGCAGCTGATGAGAAGGTTGGAGAGTGGGAAGACAGTCAGTAAAAGTCTGTGGCGTGGCAGGGACTGAGAGAGAAACTAGCCGAGAAACCACTGTCCCTGAGAGATGACAGAAAATACATAGTGGTTCCTAGAAAAATACCTTTGTGTGGGTTTCCTGAGAAGTCCTAAATCCCCTTCAATGTCACTGGGCATAGGAAACTGTCAGTTTTATCTGGCTGATCTGAGTTTTCCCTGCTTTAAGTCATTGTTTTTTTCTGGTTTATATTCTAATACCAACTGTTTCACAGTTCGCAGCCACTTGAGTGTCTGTCTCGCCTAAGTAAGCCTGCAGGTGGATCTTTCATGGCTGGCTCAGGTAACCCAGATAACTCTGCCCCTGATTAAACCTGGGGGGACTGGGTAAATGCTGCATTCTCAAAGTACAGCAAGTACTTCAGTCCTTGGCTGTTGAGTTCAGACAAGCAGTGAATGGGAAAAGTAGACACTGAGCATTTAGTCTATGCCATGAGCAGAGGAATTACCTCATATCTTTTGGGGAGGCAGTTTATTATTTACAATGGGGAAAACCTTGGTATTAGTCTGGAGAAACTGTATAATTCTTTCACCACTGGGATTGCAGAACTTCTTCGAGAATTAACTACTTTGCAAGGACAGATCTGCTTGCTGGGTACCTTTAAACGAGCATCTGTGAACACCCACAGCTCTTTTTCTGAAGGTTTAAATCTGGAACAAGGAAATCAGGGGATGGTTTGGGTTGTAAGGGACCTTAAAGCTCATCCAGTTCCAATCCCCTGTCATGGGCAGGGACACGTTCCACCAGACCACGTTGCTCCAAGCCTTGTCTAGCCTGATCTTGAACTCTGCCAGGGATGGGGCAGCACAGCTTCTCTGGGCACCCTGTGCCAGTGCCTCAGCACCCTCACAGGGAAGAATATTTTCTTGATGTTGAAAGAAATACTTGTAATAATTTGGACATGGCATCTGAGAGAAGCCTCCTGCATTTTTCTGAATTCCAGACTAGAATGGAGATGTTTGTCAAGCTTTGAAAGTAATCAAATACAGAAACAAACTTCTGGCTGTACAGAGCTTTTTGTTTGGTGCTCACAAAGTATAACTGACCCAAAAGTACCTCTGATAGAAAAAGTTTGTCTAATTGTGGATCCTGGTATAAACTGATGCAACAGGCTGCCAAGCTCTCTGCCATCTCAAACGATGCTGGAAGCCACGATGAACTGCAGGGTGGTGATTCTTTGAGCTAATGTTCAACAGAAGGGGGAATTTGGCCTTATGGCAAACCTGGCTCTTAATTATTACTGTCGGAGACTTCTTGACTGGGAAACCTCTGTTGGTATTACAAGTCATATGGAATCCTGACACTATTTGCTGTGATGATCTTTATAATGCCTGAGCAGGGATACATAACATTAGCAGTGTTGGTTGGGAATGGATCCCAAAAGCAATGATCTTGCAAATGCACTGTGCCCTGGAACAAAAACTGGGAGAGTATGATCCTGATCTACCTCCCAAAATGAATGTGATGAAATGGGGAAGACAGGTGGAATAAATAGGGTGATGAAAGACAAGAGATGACATGAATTTCAAAAGAAAAGTAGATTTATTTGTGAATTGTGCAGTGATAAATGTATCATGTGAATCCATAAAGTTCTAAAGGTGTACAAGCTAGTATGTGGTTTACAGCCAATAGGGCATCCAGAGGCAATCTATATAATGTGACCTTTCCTGATCATGTAATACTCACAAATCTTGTTTAATATGGTCAGACACCACGGAATTTAAAATCTTTCAAAGAAAATTTGTTCTTCAATTTTCTATCAGGAACATGCAAAATCCCAGTGTCTTTCTTACAGGGAGGGCAAAGAAACAACAGTGTTCTTGGCTTTAATCAGTGACAGCAAGTATTAGAAGTAATGCGCTTTTGTGTGTTTCTGGTATTTCTAGTTCAAGCGTGATGTCTCCCAGTACATGAGCAAGCGTGCAGTCACCTCTGAACAGTAACACCAGCAGTCTCTGAGGAGTGGGTGGGCGATGACAGAGAAAATGCCTCTTATGCAAGGCAGCTGCAGTTCGTGTTGAAAACTCATGTTCAGGCACACCAATGCAGAGCGAAGTAATAGCTACAGAAAGGAAGGACTTGATGAAAACATCATGTTTGCCTTTCAAGCTGTGGGTTTGGTTTGTTGGTTGTTTTATTTACTTTTTTTTTTTCCTTTGCAATAGAATAGGTTGTTTATGTTCCCAAGTCAGTGGAGTTTGGAGTTGATGGAAAGCAGGAACATCTGATCTGCCTGCTCAGGTTTATCTTGTGATCTCATGGTTAATAGACAAGAAGGTGCAGAATGGTATTTGTGCATAATTTTTTATCTAGCCCAAAGGTTTTTTGCCTATTTCTGTCCCACTGGGGTTCTTATCATGATGGGGCATGATGTGCTTTAGTCATGTCCTTACAGTGAAGTCAGAGTGAATGGAAGCTTAGGGCGTAGCCACCGCTTTATGCTTTGAATTGTACTGCTAATGAGTAGAGCCTAGATGAGTGTCCTGAATGCTCATGTCGTTTCTCTTGACTCACAGTGTTGCTCCTAACACTGAAGTTTTCTTGGCAGTGATATGCCTGTGTGATTTGTGGGCAGTACTATCACTTGTATCTATAGGATTAAGAGTTTCCTGTATAGTGGCGTGGTGCCCGCACAAGTGAACATCAAGTACACCCAGGTTTTTCCTTTCTGCCACCACATATCTGCTCTATGGCATGGGGCAGAACATGCACAATCGGTGACTATGCCTGATGGAAGTATCTTGTCTGCCTTACAGACATAACTCTTAGAAGGATGGTTTTCTGAAGGTGCTCTCTGTAGTTTGGCTGTGTGCGTCTTCTTTCCCTGTCTCCTCCTCCCCTGTAAATCACAAGGGCATTCACTGTTTGGGCGCACATATGCATTTGTTTTCTCCTCAATTAGATAGCAGGTGGGGTGCTCTGCTTTTCCTTGGCAGATACTCTGACATTCCTGCAGACTTTGAATGCAGAACTTTCAGGATTATAAATAACAGCTTGAAAAAAAGCAAACTTCCTAACAGCTAAGTAGTAATGAAATGTTCTACTAGGTGTATTGGGTGGCTTCATGAGAAAATATGAGCCCCTTATAGCTAATCCACATAAATGCTCTAACTTGGAAATGTTTCATAATTATAAGTCAAGAAACAAGCTAAAGCATTGGCTGTTTAAATGAGGGGTGTGTGAGTACAGTTGGAGGCTGTGTCTGGCATGACAGGTCAATTAACCTGTCGACTTCCAGTTGTCCCAACAGGACATGGCCTTTCTATTTCGGAGCAGGTTTTCTGGTACTCCATTGTCAGGTGATGAGCTGGTGGCTCCTGGGAAAGTGGATGTATAGGAGCAAACTACCACTGGAAGAGCAGCTTCTCTAGCTCCCAGCTCTGAGGAAAGAGTGCATGGAGATGGCCGAATTAATGTTGCTGTCAAATGACTCATTCCTGGCATGGTCTCTTGAAGGTTCACATGGCTAAGGAGCACAGCACACTGTGTGTGTAGAGGATGGTCTTTCTGGACATCCCCAGTATATGCAGTTATTTGTAGTCATATTAGACCTGGGTCAGATGGCATGTGCATGCAATGGTTTGGGTTCCAACCCAAACCGTTCTGTGATTCTGTGTTTCTTTCTTATTATCTTCTCTACAGCACACACTTTTGAGGTGCTGTGTTTCCAGTGGTACCTGCTATGTGATCACTGAAAAAAGCTATGAAATGGGGACAGCTACAGGCTCCAGGCCTGAGAAGAAAAATTGCCCATACAGTGATCTTTCTACAGTTCGGCTGTTCTTACGTGCCTATGGGATTGGTCTCTGTAAACTGCTAGTGAAATGGTGCCACTTTTGAACAGATCACTAGGCTCTGGCACAGGAGGATGCCATTCTTAGGCGTGTTTGTTAGACATTGAAGAAAAAGCTGACAGTCTACATATGTCAGCCCACATGAAGGCAAACGTAGGTCAGCCTTGATGTCCGGTGCCATCTCATTGTGCTTTTCTACATATGCCTTTGTGGCATGTGGGGATTGTTCTGCTGGTGAAGAATGTGCTGTTAACTATTGTAAAACCACTAAACCTGGATTTTACATTTGATTCCCATTAAACGTTCGACAAGCCTTAGTTTAGGGTGTTAGGGCATGCAACAAAAACATCTTAGCAGGGGAGAGAGTCTTCCCATCTCACCTTCTCATTTCCTTCCCATTCCATTTTCTCCTCCCATGCAGCCCTCACCCTCACTGCCTGCATGGGAGGAGCACTGTATTTCCTGCCCAGCCAGACAACCTGGGCTGGAAGCAGGAGTCTTTTGGGTGTCGAGAAATTGCTTCCTGTGACAAGAGGCAAAGTGTCTGTGATGTGCCTCTGCGCTCTTGTTCAGAGGTACTGGGAATAACCTGTGGACCTATGCATGGTGGCAGTGAAGCCTGGGGAGTTCAGTTGCATCTTCCTGCTGGTTTATGTCCTACGTATTGCTGGAACTGTGAAATCTCTCAGGCCCCTGCAGTCAGTGGCTGATGGTGAGATTTGGCTGATACGTGAGTGAAACCTGATGACTCCCTGAGGACTGCTCTCCAGTCTTTGGATGTGAAAGATCAGAGGATTTTTACAAGCCTGGTTTCAGCTGCTTGCTTTGAAGATACAATGAAGAAGTTTTCAGGGCCCAGGCAGAGCTTGGTGTTGCAGAGATTCCAGTTCAGGCAGAGGGCACAACTGCCAGGGGAAAATTTCACCGCCTTTGCTTTGGCACTACAAGAACTGGCATCAGTCTGTGCTTTTGGCTGTTGGCAGGAAGAGCTGATCCTGGACCAGCTAATTGACAAAGCAGCAGACTGGCGAATTCGGGAGAAGCTCTTTATGGAACTTGGTACCTTAACTCTGGCCCAGGCAGTGGAGCTGGGATCGCAGATGGAGAGAGTGCTGCAGAAGCCTTGTCCTGCCTTTATTTCAGCTTTGACAAAGCAGTGGGAGAACTGGAGTGGCACTAGTAATATCTGGAAGATAAGAAATGATAATTGCTGTAATCATTGCTGCTGCTGGGGAAAGAAAATAGCCCCTGCTCTCACAACAAAATACGACCAAGAGAAGCAAACTCAATTCATCCCATCTTGTCACAGCCCAGCGTCATCTGCACCGGTTATGGGGAGACAGCACTTGGTCTGGGACCTGAGATATCCTGCCACTTCACATACAACACACAGGAGGGCCAGGAACCTCCAGGTAGGCTGTTGATTGAAGTGACTAGAAAAGGGTGACAGAAAACTGAACAAGGGCTTCTGGGACCAGACTGTTGAAACTGTGGGTCTGTTGTTATACAGAATCCTAATTCTCGGCAAAGTTGCAATCCTGCAGGTTATCATGCAGTTATCCATAGCTACTTGAACACTTAAATAAAACCCTTTCCTCTCTGGAATGAAGGTTTTGGCTGCCTGGTGTTGCATACAAGGACTTTTGCTTTTTTGTCTTTCGCTGGACTTAAATCTTCTTGTGTGAAGGCTTTCGTGAGGTCTTAGCAATAGCAGAAGTGGTGCCTGCACTGGTTCTTGTATATTGATGTGTTGGCTGGAGGCTTCTGCTTAAAAGAGCTGGCAGAGAAATACTGCTATCAATGGAGTTTTGAACTTGATACAAAGGGAGGCTGTTTAATGCCTGAGGAAAATCTCCTTATCCCTTTATAATACATAGGAACAGAATTCATTTCTGTAAGAGCTAAGATTTGTGGAAACCTCCATCGCTCCTTATCTATTGTGCTTTGGAATATAATGGTCATGTGATGAAGCATCAGATCTATATAGATATCTGTAAATAAATACAGATAATAATAAATAATATATAAAGAGGGGACAGGCCAATGGACATCATAGATATGAGTCCATATTTGATGTACCTGTGGAATAAGACTGAGTCATAGAAGTTGTGCTGTAACATATCTCAGTTCACAGTATTCTGCTCTATTTTAGTCTAGGCTTCCTACTTCTATCTAGTGGCAGAAGACAGGACAGGAGGATCAGTTCCTCTCTTTTTCTGTGTTTCTTTTTTACTTTGTGTGTCTTGGTTGGTTGGTTTTATTTATTTCTTTTTCATTAAGGGACGTATGATTTAACCGCATTTTTGATTCTGATAATCACCCTCTACTTGATTCTCTCTGTCAGATCAGTGGAACTAGCCATTTGTGTAAGGTAAGAACAGGGTCAGGAAGAATGGATACAGTGATAAGGAAAATTGATGGAGCCAGATCCCAGGACAACTGGTAGCAGAAGTGGCAGTAAAATAAGAGAACCCAAAGCAGAGTGTATATGGCAATGGATTCTTCAAACAAGGTGATTATCATCAAGCTGCAGAGAGGCAAGCTGAAGTAGTCTCTCTCCAGAAGGCCAAGAGGAAATAGGGTTTTTGAGTGGTTTTAAGATGTTTCTCCCTGTGCCGCTTGCTTTGTCCTTGCTGAATTCTGTGCCCTGAACATGCAAGCTGCATCCCCTCACAGCTGCCCTCTCTTCCCTAAGGCAATTATTTGTGATTAGCTACCATAATGTAATTAAATGTTTAGGCTGTCCTGAGCAATTGAATATTGTACCTCTAATGCCTCTTATTAGTGCTATTTCTCTCAGGTAATTAAAAAAATTGCTGAGGTTAAAAATATCTGGTGCTCTTTGTGTATTCAGCATCGAAACAAGCAAAAAGGCTGACTGAAGAGAACAAGAACTGTGCTCTGATCTGGAGCAGTGATAGCAGGATCTTCAAAGACCTAAAAATGCATGATTTGCATCTTTTTGCTTCCTTTTAAATGTCACTTGATCTTTGTGGTTAGGAGCAAAGTTGAGGTCTGTTTTGTTAACTGAAGTTTTACAGCTTTTTGGATGTTCACACAGGTCTGTGTGCATTTCTCTTGAACTGATGGTGTCAAATGAGACGCAGCTTTTGCAAGGTTTTTGTTGACCTGGTAATGGTTCTAAGTCAGAGCTGTGCCAAGCAAAATCTCTAGGTAGGAGGCTATAGGTACTGTAGTCCTGACTCTGCAGTGCTGAAAGCTGGAGTTTGGCATAAAATGCACATCTTTGTTTGAATTGACAAGCTTCCAAATTTTGCTGTGTATTCAAGCGGCTAGGTGAGGAATTGTGGTATGGAGTGACTGGATCTTTCTCGTCTCTGACCGTTCCCTACCACATGGGGTAATTTGCTGCTACCAAGGTAAATATGCAAAGCAGCTTGGGAGCCTGGGAGCAGTTGAGGAATGAATGACTTGATATAAACCCCTGCACTCCTGCTTCCTGCTCACAATCCTGCTGCCCTGGATTTTCTTCTGCAAGATCTTTTCCTCCTTGCTGCGCATTACCAAGTTGGAGAAACTGTGTGTGATAATTTATTATGTCTTCTCTCACATCCTACAGCCCTAATCTTACAATTCGGAAAGCCAGATCCTTCTCACTGAACTGATGAGTGACATGCTTTGTTGCTGAAGTTTAGGGAATCCAAAATGAACACTTCAGCTGCAGTCCTAGAATCTCCCTTGGTATTAAAAAGGTATGACAGACGAAGAAGCAGTTCCTCCACCTGAAGAACTAAATGAATATCATTTGTGATCCTAGCTGGTGCCAAAGGACCTAAGATATGGACAACTTCTGTCCTTTTGGCTGTCTGTCATACTGCAGTTTTGAGGCTTGAAATAAAAAGCTGCAGTTAAGAGGAATGGGTGGCATGTGCTGTTCTGCAGCATGAGGTCTTTTCTAGGCTAAGGTGTGGGTCTGGTTCTTTGAGGCTTTTCTTGTATGTCATGCTTTCTAGACCACTCATCTCTTCAGGGGATATTCTTGGGCCCTTTCTGAGCTCTGCACCTAATATGTGGTTGGCTGTTGTTGCAGAGAGCAATGTAGGCTGCTTGTAGAGCTGGATTGCTACAAGAGTAGTTTGTGTATGACTGTTCTCTGTGTCACCTCTTTTATAGTAGTGTATCCCCCTAGGTCTGCCTATCACAGTAAAACAACTGAATGAGCATCTGTAAGTTAATAATTACTGAATTAGAGGGCTACAAGAAGCCCGAAAAGGTCTTCTCATCTGTCCTTCCACTGAGGTCAGCTCTACCTGTGTCATGCCTCTCAGATGTGTATCTAATCTGTACTTAAAGTCAGAAAGCGGTGGTGACTCCATGCTATCCCCTAGGCAATCTGTCCAGTTTTTCATTATCCATACTGTTGGTGGTTTTTTGATTTTCTCTGTTTCAGTCTTGTTTTGTCTGTCATACATTTGGAGAGAAGATTACTACTTTGTATCAGTGGTTAAAGATTCTTTTTACATTGTGTTCTCTTTCTGGGCTGCGCACTATACTTTCAATATTCTTCCGTAGCTTTTTCATCCTAGGTCATTCTTGTTCTTCTTGCTAGGACAGGAGGGAATGGTTTTACACTGACAGAAGGGAAATTGAGATCACACATTAGGCAGAAGTTCTTCCCTGTGAGGGTGCTGAGGCGCTGGCACAGGGTGCCCAGAGAAGCTGCAGCTGCCCCATCCTGGCAGTGTTCAAGGCCAGGTTGGACACAGGGGCTTGGAGCAACCTGCTCTAGTGGAAGTTGTCCCTGCCTGTGGCAGAGGGTTGGGACCAGGTGAGCTTTAAAGTCCCTTCCAATCCAAACCAGTTTCTGATTCTATGATTCTTTTGCCTATTGTCACTTGCTCCATGCATCCTGATATAGGATACATATCAAGCTTTCTTGAAGGTTCCCGCTGAGGCCTTACCTGTGCCAAGCTTAGGTTCCCCATGCCACTGTAAATGCTGTATCTATTGTTTTAGACATGTATTCTGGGAGTGTCAGAAAATCCCTGGAAGCCATGTACATGAATGAGGCAGGAGTCTTGTGGCAAAAGCACAGTTGGTAATTATAGTAACTCATCCATGTAGTGAGTTAGTAAATCTAATCTAAATCCAATCAAGTGACCTCAAATGAAGTCATCGCTGCGATAAAAGGTTCCTGGGAATGCGCAGGATCTCAGAGAGAGAAGGGGGCGTTTTGGTCACACATTCATACAACCCTTGTGGATCTTGAAATATAAGGCAGGGCTTATGTGCCCACAAGTCATCTCATGAGTCAGGAGGTTTCATTCCCCTGTGCCTAGTCATTTAATCTTGTATTTACAGTGCAGCTCTGAGGTCAGCAGGTGTTACCATTGTTTTACAGAGGAGGAACAAAGATGAAATCAGCCATCCAGGGTCAAAGGAGAAGGAAAGCATTAAGCTGGATACTAGGTAGCTACATCAAGAAAGGCGCTGGAGTCACTTCCTAAGCCCCAGCAGCTGAGTGGCCTGCATGCACATGTAATAGTGTGCAGTGCACTTCACCTTCAGTCCAGATCTGAAACGCTGGCAGCCACTCAACAAGAAAGGCTTGCTCTTCATTGCAGTGAGCCATGTGAACACAGAAAAGGTTTGAGCTTGAATAGGAGCAGTGCACTCTGATCACACGTGTTTCAGCTGCAGATCAGGCCTAGCACTGATGCAGTTCTTGTGCCCATAGTGGTAGTGTTAAATAGTGTGAATAGTTAAATAGTTAAATAGTGTGAATAGCCCTTCTACTTTTAGTCATGTGGGAAGAGTTTGCAAAAAAGGTCTTTGCAGGCGGCACAGCTTGCTGCAGCTGACTCCATGCTCTGGAACAGTGCTGCTAGTTAAGTTTTTCTTGAAAGTTGTTATTTTATACAAATTGGCATGTTAGTGCTGCTTTTAAAAGCTCACTGAGGAGGTTTCTCAACCACTGTGAAGAGGAGGAAGAGACTGAGCAGGTTGCTGGCACTGGAATCTCATGTCACCCAGCTAGCTTAAACTCAGACAAGTTATAAGGATGCAAACTTGCTGGATTCAGTTCACTTCCTGAACTCTTGAGCACGTCTTTGTCTTTGTTCCACGTCTGAGACTCATCCTTCCCATGTTCCTCATTTTACTGCTGACTCCAGGTCTGATGCAGTCTGCTTATAAGAGCTGCCTTTGGCTACAAAGCCTGTCAACCGACTTTCTGTGTAACATTAGCAACAGTCCAGAGGCCAGGTATTACCTTCAGGGCAACTGTGTGAGAAGCGACTACTGGAGGTCAGTAGGGGCAGTTGGGGAGAGGAACTCCTAATGTATTTAATGCATATGGACTGATAACGAGCAGGAGTTAACCTTTAGATGAAGGGCAATGACAAGAAAAGGAGGAAAAAAACCTCTTCTGACTATCAAAGGGCAGGCTGACTTTGTTGGCAAAGCTCTTAGTTAAAGCTAGCAAGAACATTAATTAGTAGTGGCAAATCAGACTGGGACATATGAAAGAGTAATGATTTATTATCATTTATTATTATTATTCATATCACATGATAGGGGTTCGTGGTTAACTGAGTGTCCCACGGAGCCCATCTCACTTCTGCCTTCTCCTGGAGTGCATTCCTCCCCAAAAGGCAGTAAGAAGGAATCTACAAATGTTAGATGCATTTCTGTTCTGCTAGCCCTGCCAGTCCCCACCTAATGTTTATACAGGCCTTTTAGTCATGTCTCTTTCCTCACTGCCCTTGAGGTTTTCTCTTCTGTTTGCATAGTAGTCTGTGTGAAGAGACCTCAACCCTCAGAAAGGCATTAGACTCAAGAGAGAAATGAAAAGATAAAAGTAATGAGCTGGGGCTGAGGTGGGTGAATTCCTGGCTTGCTGCGGATGCTCTGGTATGACTTGAGCAAGTCATTTAAATATGTAAAACGAAGATAGTTCTTCCTCCCTCTCCCTGTTTCCCTCCCTTTATCATACACAATTAGACTATAAACACCATGGGGCAGACACTCTCACTATGTTTATCCAGCACTTAGCACAATTGGGTCATGGGTTTTGTAGCATCTAGGAACTCAGCATTATGATGTGCCAGAGGAAGGGTGTTTGGTGTAATAATATTGCAAAAGGGCTGATAAAAAGGAGTACTATGACTGCAGAAATATTAGTTCAAAAGCAGACAACATAATCAAGAGGAAGATGCAGTGGCTGAGTGTATTGGGCAATATGTGATGATGCTTCCAGCAATGGTAGAAGGAAGTGAAGAAAAGCAGGATTCTGTATCAGTCACTGCCCTGTGTCTCCCAGGCTTCATCCTTTCCTTCAAAATGCTCTTTTAATCAGCAGTCTGAATTATAACTGTCTGTAGACTGATTTTCTTGGTTAAACAAAGAAAGCTTATGGCTCTAAAAATGGGCTGAATGATTAGATCGTAAGACAAACAAGCCATGTATCTAATGACTTTGCACTTCCAGCTTCTCTTCAGACCTATACTTGAACACTGAAGTGCTGATCACTGAGGTAACATAAGTAGATATCTTGTGGCTGTGTGTGCACACATACACTTAGGATTTCTTGGACCCCTCTTTGTCTTTGATGGAGCCTTTTTTCCAGTAGCTTTCTTCTTCAGTGACATTTCCCTTGTCTTAAAAGTTTTTGTTGTCTTTCTACTCCTCCGATTCAGCATTCTTTCTACAATTTCTCAGTGGCAGTCAAGAAAACAGAATGGTTTTAAAAGGAAAGAATTGAGTTGCAGAAAGGTAAATACATCTGTGCCAAAGTGTACTCAACCTCATGTAAGTGCATCTGCCTTGGAGAGCGATTAATGGTAAACTTCAGACAGAGGCAGATGTACATGACCGAGGCAAGAGCTTAGTCCCCAGTTTCACAGGAGCAGTGATGTTTCCAGCTCATATCTTTACACTCTGTTTTCTATATGAATACAGTAACTTTGGTAACTTTTGGGGTTTTTTTCTTCTGGGGCAGTCGTGAGCTTTTCTGTGTTAAAAAAAATAGAGGAAGAGTGGGAGGGAGGGAGGAAGGAAGGCTATTGACTTGGCGTTATAGGGCAAGCAAAATGTATCCCTGTGTTCATGCAAAGTTAATCAGAAATCCAGCAGTGTAAGCTTTTGTGTGTTGAAGGCGGAAGTCCGAGGAAGCAGTATATTCCCTTTTAAATTTGCCAGCAGAGGGAGCATTGCAATGCAAGGAATGCAGATGAAGGGAGGTTGCTGGAGTCTGAATTTGAGCTGTTCACATTCCAGATTTTATTTGACATATTAAATTGTTGTGTTGGCAAAAAACTTTTTATGTTTCACAACAGTAGTAACAATGTTAATTGTTTATATGGTTTAAACTTTACATTTCAAGAGTGAACCTACCTGGTTAGTAACTTGGCTAAAATGTAGGATTTCTTTCGGTACAAATAAGCTGTCTGTCTTTAATGCACTTGTGAGAATAAATATGCAAATAGTTTTGTAATAGTCGTGTCTGATATTGCTGGACTGAAAACAAGTGTGGTCCTGGTGCAAGCTGCAGTTTGTCAAATGGGAGAAATAAACCAGAAATACAAGATACAGGGAGCCATGAACTTTTCAGGTTTGTGCAGTCATATGGTAGAAATGACAGCTTGCGTATTTATCTTCTACTTAACACAATAAATCTTCATGCTTCTTCTTTACCTCACCTCTTCATATGCTGGGCAGTCTTATCTGGCAGGAGCTAAAGCAGTACTGAGGAGTTTACTGGTGTGGCTCTTGACTGCAGCACAGCAAGACACTAGCATGCAGTTTGTATTTATTGAAGGGAGCATGTATTTCTCTGTGCAAGCTCGGTCTGACCAGGCACTCCATAGCAGCCTCTAGATGGCACCCAGATGACACGTTGTTCCTCGAAACTACTGCACCTTGGCCGACACCTTTTATCTTGGCCAACGTATCTGCTAAGCTGTATGTGGTAGTAGGAGCATTAATGTCAAAGGAGAGAGATAATAGCTTTGACTCTGGGCTATACAAGTGTTTTCATATTGGAACTGGCTTGTTGAAAGGAATCAGAGAAGCGCTGTGGAGTGCAGCAGGCCCCCTGCTAGTGGCATTTTTCTGCTGATGTAGTCCTGTACCAAGTGTCATGAAACAGCATCATGATGGAGGCACAGATTTACCACTGTGGCCAGGTTATTGAGCATAATGTCGAAGCAGTCACTGAACAGAAGCAGAACATGGTCACTCAAGCTGGCACACTGAGGTTCTGGCAGTTATGATGCTCTTATGATTTTATATATTTCACTCATTTTTCACGCATTGTTTTTCCATTGGTTCCAACCGTTTGTCCCTCTTGCCTTCTTCTGACACTGCCACCTTAAGTGATGGTAGCTGCTAGAGCCTTCTGCATTTGCTTATGTCTTGCTGATTCTGGAATTGCTTAACCATTCCTAGGCTTTCCAGTGAAGGCACTGCGTACAACCAGAGCAACATACTTATGAGTAGGATGTCTGCATGCTGTTTCCTCATGCCAGTAGTTGTTAGTGTAGTGCAAGTTCTCATAAATCAACAGAACTTTGTGATCTTTCTCAGCAAAAACTAATTGCAGTGCTTGGGAACAATGAAAAGCTCAACCATTCCTTTTGTAAAAGGGAGACAGGTTCTTTTAGTGACTTCATATATGAATGGTTATACATATAAAAGCATTAGGGCTTAAGGATGGAGTGCTCTGCAGATAGTGGTGTTGCTGTGTGTAGATGATTAATGAAACTGTGTCATCAAACTCCTGAAGGACTTAGTGCCAATGTTACTTTTTTGGGTGCCTGTACATGTCTGCACTGACTGAAGCAAGAACTTGTTGGGAAAGTTCTGCTTTTCTCATCCACCTGTAAATTTTGTTTCCCCTTGTACAATGAAGGAAACAAAATTCCTTATATGTTTGTGTCCTGCATCAAAACCCAAATGTGTTTTGCAAGTAGAATGTCATCCTTCAGTGGTTATAGAGCACTTTCCTCACTAGCTGCAGAGGGCTTCATTTCTAGTGTCTTTCTTTGTTGCCTGTCCAACTGCCACTTATGCACAGAGCAGAATGACTCTGAAGGTTCAGAACCACTGCTGATGATAGCATCGCTTACTCAGCAATTCTTATCCAGGGGCAGTGCTGCATGTGCTCTTACTCATACTCTTGCTTTTATAGGCATCTGTAGCACCTGTAATATCCACTGAAATGGCAGACAATTCAGAAAAAGTGTTTTTCTGATGACTGGGAAACCAAGTTCTGTCTGAGGTTAATGTCTTTGGATCTACTTCTTACTCATCAAGTGTAACAAGTTTTGCTTTTACAAGGAGGTAGTAGAAAATGAAGGCTTTGCCCGTGTGCCTTTTTGCCTTTTCATTCTCTGCTTTCCATTATTCATGATGAAAGCAATTAAGAAAAGGGCTTGGATAGCTGGATTTGATCAGGAAGATAATGTGAGGCCTTGGGGACATTCTGTAGCTATCTTAAATGATCTTTTCTGTATAGTTTCTAACCTGAATCTCTGCTGGGTCATTTTCCAAACCCCAGTAGATCCGTGCAGAGGGATTCTGGGTAGGTTATGGCTACTGCTCTATACCCTACGCTATGGCCTCCTGTCTGAAGCCCTTTCCCAATGGCAGCTTTTTTTGAGGGGGAGTTGTATCACCATTAATTTAGAAGTCTTTTGCAATCTCTGCGATCCAATTTGCTTTAAGGATTTCTGTACATATTTTACATGTTTTTAAGTATGAGAGAGAGGAGGCAAGTTGAAACCATTAATTCCGAGTCTGTATCTTTTCCACAAATGTGTTTGAAGGGCTTTTTCTTTACAGCTCTGGTGACTGAGGTAGTGTGACTGGTTTCCCCAGGATGGCAGCTGTGCTCCGTCATTGCCTTGAACCCCTTCTGAACTCTGTGACAGGATTTCTTGTGAAGGGAACACTTTTTGTGCTGTGTTTGCCTTAAATCCAAGAATATAATTTCATTTACTTCAGGAAAAGCCATTTCTGACTGTTCTGGAAAGACTTGGTGGTCTTAGATCTTCACAGGCATTTCCAACCTGTCAAACATCCAAGTTTCTAGAAGTACCATTACCTTAGGCCACCTTTGCTGGCCCAGCTGGGCAAGACTTATTAGGACCTTGAGGCTGGACTTCTCTTTCCCTTGCTCCAAGGCTGTCCCATTTGGAACAGAGATATAGGAAAGGTGCAGAAAGGAGATGCAGGGTAATTCAAATGCTGTTTCTGTCCTGTGACTGAACGTACCTTTGGGTTTTATACAAATTATACAAATACAGATTCTTATCTAGAGAAAAAAATTATATTACTTCCTTGCCAAATAAAACATCTTCACAAGATAGGAGTGCCTGGGTCTATGGCAGCAGATGTCGCATATAAGATGTCAGTCCTCTAGTCAGAGGGCAGCTTGGATAGAAGGTACCTTATGTTATGGAGATAGAGGTCTTCACACATCAAAGTCACAAGTGTTACTTTGCTGGTGACATAAGGTTGACATGATTGTATATGGCTGCATCCAATTATAGCAAGGCAGATCAGTAACTTCAATTTCATCCTATTTTCTTGGCACATTTCAAAGACACTGAAAGAGATGCATGAGGAAAGCAGGCAGGGGGGAGCTTTGCTTTGATTTGTGTATTGTCTGTGAAGTGCAAAAGCCGTATTCCAGAAGTAGTTCCTTTCATATTTATTCCAGGCTCTTGTCTTCCAACTGTTTTTCTGCTTTGAGGTTGAAGAGGTGCATGAACACACAACTCCGTGTCCATGGGTGCTGAGGTTTTCTCAGGAACTCTTCCCTGCCTTTCATAATTTGACGTTGGAAATCCTCAGTGTAATCTCATGGAAATTAAAGACATGAGGACTGTTGTCTAATCAGTAGCCTAGTTGAGGGTCACTGCCACATATATACTCACTTCTCAAGCGTGTGTTTGTATTGGGAAGACGGGTTGTGTCAAAGGGCCTGCCCATTGTAAACTTTCCGTCTTCTGCTCTGAGTCCTCCAGATTCAATTTTTACAGGGAAACAACCAACAAACCAAACCAAACAGTAAAACACAAAGAGAAATAGCCCCACAGATATTAACAATATACAGACTACAGGTTGGGAGGAAATTAAACTACATATGGTGGGTGGTCAGAGCAAAGGCCTGAGCTGCAGGCACTGAGAAGCCAAGGACCCACAGAAGAATTAAAAAATGGCCCTGTCTGCATGTTGTTTGGTCTGTTAGGACTTCTTCCCTGGTCACTGTGGGAAGCTGAGTGAGTTCATGGATTTCAGGCTTACTAGAGGTCATCTTTGGGCTTCCCTTGTTTGTAAGGCAGAGGGCTTTGATAGACATAGCAGGAACTGAAGCTTCTATGTCCTCTCCCTCCACAGGGGAGCTCCATCCCAGTGTACGTCTGGTAGAGTAGGCCCCACCAGGCTGATCGTGACCCTCAGCAGCACTTGGGAGCACATGTTCCATCTTGGGCCCAGTCCAGGATAGCTGGTTGACATTAATTGCTGCCTTTCATACCTAGAATTCATTTCCTCATTTGCCACAAGGTATGGAGGCGTTTGTGGGGCCTCTGCTTCTGCCTTAATTGCATATTTTTGTATAATATCCGTTAAAAACAAATAATGCCTTTGGGAGGGGTCATAGTCTGAATATCCTGACATAGCTGTGTTTGGAATGATAGATGGACTGTCAGAGATCTTTGCCCTAATTTTTCCTGTAATTTAATTCATAATTATCCTTGGGGACAGTTGGGCATCTTCATTACTTTGTTCCTACTTGCCTGAACAGTTTTTATCTTAGTTTATTGCCATCTGTAAATCTGTGTTCAGAATACTGTTGAAGAGGCAGTGCTGTAACTGCTGAACAGCTGCTGCTGTACTCACTGCTGTGTGAGCCAACTGCTCACAGTTTATGCTGCTCCATCATTACATGAAATGCTGGTCTGTGCTGCTTTAATGCTGGTCATTTCTGTCCTGGTGATAGAGGAATTTGACATTATTAAAGGACCTTGATTACATGTATCACTGATTGCACACAGTAAAGGATACTTTGCTCTGCTGGTTATGTGACTTGTCACGTAGTGCATCATAGTGCAACTTGGTGAGGTTTAATGGTGTGAACGTGATTTTTTGACTTTGTTTGAAGCACTGCATCCTCCCCTCCTTCCTCCATTCAATTTTGTATTTTCCTCCTTCTGTCAAGAGAGAATGCCAATCTTCTTCCTGAGAGTCCCTTTTGGAAATAACCCCAGTGCCTTCCTTTTTCCAAGTTACCCTCTGTTTGGAGTCTAGAATCAGAAACTTTGATGTGTTTCCTTTGGTGTGATTTGGAATTTGGCTTCCCGTATGAGGATTCACACTTCCTCTGTGACAAAACACCGTGGTGAAGATGGCATGTGACTCAGGCCAAGGGAGCTTGTGTTCTAGTTTGATTGTTGCTATTCACTTGTGGATTGGAGATTTTAAGGAACGTTTTTCATTTTTTATTATCTCAGTTTTCACATTTTGAAATGTGCTGATCATTCTTGTGATGGCTATTAGCAAAACCTGATTAAAAAGGCATCCAGCATTAGGGTTAAAGGCTGCTGTTTATACAGCTTCTCACTGTAGGTGTTAGTGGAGTGAGGTTGGAGTCAGCTAAATATCTTTGTTGGGTGAATATGTAGAACTTGTGACAATAGCTGTACCTGAAGCTGACAGATGGCAGCACAATTTTTACCTTGGGAAAGCTTGCTGTGATTTTATACTTTAAACTTGGGATATATCCAGACTTTTGATGGTTGAAGAAAAGAAAACTGAGACTCTCCCGGGGTAGCTGTCTAGAACAAAGACATTTCATCGTATTGACAGTGTGGTTTTGATCTCTCTGCTCTGATTTAGATGTGCTCTGATGACTCATATCAGTAGTGCTCCCAGCATAAGCCTTCTGGAAAATGAAATCAAAGACTTCTTTCACCTTTGGTGCAGGCTTTGGTACGGGTAGTATCCAGACATTCAAGTGCAAAACTGTTCTGCATATATTTATGTCACATTTCTGTAGTTTGCACAGTAACAGTTACTTCTCAGCTTTATCACATAAGCCTCCACCTCACATTTGAAGATGGATTCATTAGAGTTTTTAGGTCTACTGGCAAGGGGTGAATTCCATTTGACTTATTTGAATATGAAGCGTGTCTTGGTATTGGGCTATGAAAGATACGGCCAAAAGTCGAATTTTGGCCTCTGCATAATTACCTATTAAAATGAGGGGAAAAAATAAATGAAGAAACATTAACAAGCAAAAAGTAAGAGACAGAAAGACCTCAGGACCATCAGTAAGTAAAATCTCAAGTATAACTTCTAAAGACATCAGCGAGTATTGAATTAATTGTGTTACAAAGTCCCTTTTCTAACAGTCATTCATGCTACCCTGCTGCTGTGGGAAATCATTGCTAAATTACTCTTTTCTGTTTATTTGCAGGCCCCAGACCCAGTTGAAAACTACATCAGTGAAGGAGAGTTTGAAGATGATCTGAGTTCTTCTACCCCAAGCACGATAGAGCTGGAGATACGAGGATCCAGCCAAGAAACAGATGAGGATTATTTTGAGACCCTGTCACATCAGAGTGGATCTTTGTCAGATGTGAAAACTGAGCCTTTTGAAAGTGCATCAGACACAGAATCTGTTTCCAGTGATGTAACTGGGGAAACTCGCTTGGATTCAAACTGCATTTTAACTGAAAGAAAAAATCTGTGCTGTAGTCTTCCTAAAGTGAAGGCAGAAACAGCCCTTCATGAACTGAAGAGCTCACGGCAGCCAGAGTTCACCCAGCAGGTGCGGTTAGAAGTGTCCTCCAAAATAAAAGCATCACCGAGCAAGACTGAATTTTGCATACAATCTGTAAAGTCAGAAGGTGAATTGGGTGATAAAGAGCTAAAATTAACCAGTGATATTTCCAACACAGAGAACCAAGTCAGTGAAGAGGGTATTGTTTCACAGTCAAATAGAAAGTCTGTCGCAGTATTGCAAAGTAAAGCAGGTTTAGAAAGCAGTAAAGTGCACTCCTGTACCAACTCAGTACCTATAGAAGATTATGTTACAAGACATCCTGCAGTATTAAGCATTGCTTGTTTCAAAGCAAACTCAGAAAGCTGTTTGATTTTTCCTGAAGTACAGCAATTTTCCTTCCAGTCAGATGCAGCATCAAGCTGTAGTTTGCCTAACCTTCATTTTGAAACAAATGGACCTAACTGTAAAAGTTACATTGAGACATCTGACTGTAAGTGTGAATTAGACTCTATGTCCAGTATAAGATGCAGCAGGAGGAGCTCAGTTGACAGTGAGAGAACTACAGGTAAAGGGGTAAACCATGGAAGTACAGACATCATGTTGACATCAGACTCATTCTTTTACCAGAGTTGCTTTGAACCAACATCTCAGCCACCACTCACAAGGTCAGAGGTTACAGAAGGTAAAACATGGCACAGTGTACCTGAAAATATCAGTGCTCAAAGCAAGACAGAATATGTGAAGAACTGCATTCATCTGACAGACAAATTTAGATGGTCATGTTCCAGAATACATCTTCAAGGGCTGGGTTTTGAATACACTTGGAAAAACTTGGAAAGGGTAACTGGAAGCCCTGAAAAGGCAATAAAAATAGAGGGCAGATATGGCATAAAAAGAGCTTTTGTTAATACTGACATAGACTCAAATGAGCGTCAGCTTTTTCAACCAGAAGGCTCTCCCCGATGCGTTGATTATTATATGCACTCTGAATCAGAAACATGTGGCCTTAGCCCAGAAGCAATAGATACCTGTACTGATAGCTTGTCTTCTACACAGATTGATGCTTGTGAGTGTAATGCAGAACAAAGAGAGACTTCATCTGCCCTGGACTGTGAGCCAGTGATCATAAATGCTGAAGAACTTATGAGAACTGACCAGTCGAAAGCTGAAAAAGATCTGGAAGCAAACAGATTCCCTGATGCAACTGATGTTGAATCTGGCATTGATGACACTGAGAACCTAGCAGCTTGTCATGTAGGTTTTCCTGCTGTTGTGGAAAGCAGAGATTGTGATTGTTCTGTAAACTACATCTCCAGTGGTAGAATACAGCGGAATGGTTTGAAGGAGAATGGCTTTGAATCTGAACTGTCAAGTATAGAGATCGTGGTAGGGGAACGATTGGTAGAGGATTCCTCTAACCTTGACTTGGGTTGGAAAGTCCTGGAAACACCGCTGCAGCCAGGTGGTATTAACACTGGGGCAGAACACAAAGAGTCCATGCAGCAAAATACGAGTTGTGAAACTGGTGCCTTAAGGAGTGACTCTGAGCTAGGAACAAATGAGCGTCCTGCGCAGAAAGAAAAGGATGAAGACAGTGTCTTTGCTGTTGAAATGACTTCTAGATCAGATTATAAAAACCAGAGAAGGCATTTAATGACTCTTCCAGAGTTAAAGCCTGCCCTAATTATAGTATCTGTGGAGCAGAAAGGATTACAGTCCAAGACATTGCATGATAACCTTCCTCCTGAAGTGGTGACTGAAACTTTGAGTAACATAGTGAACAAGGATTTGATGTCTGCTCATACTGTCAGCAAAACTCATGACGAGCCAGAGAGAGTTCTGAGTGAAAGCTGTAGCTGTGAAGAACAAATTTGGGCCATCCACCCCATTCCTGGTAGTGCAGAGCTACTTCCTGGTGCAGATACAGCTGAAGAAAACCCAGAAGTTTCACAAGAGAAAAGAGAGGAAACAGACGCAGTTTCATCCTTAGGGTTTACCTGTAATAATCCCATGGTAATGAGTGCAGAAGTGGACTTTGGGAGTGTTGCTATGACACTGGGCAATGATACACTTAGTGCAAAAAGTAAGGCAGGTGGATGTGAAGAAGCGCTTTTAAACTCACATAGTGGAAGTGGTGTTATGATCTCTGAGAAAGAGCCCTATAGAATAAAGACTGGTTTTGAATCAGAGATAGAACAGCTCAGAAAGTCACAGGCTGAAAGAGGAGAAAACCAGGTGTCTAAGGAAGAGGAATTAAAAGCACATCAAGGCAGAGAGGAAGGCTCATATATAGCAGTAACACTGGAAGAGTGCAGTGTAAGCAATTCATGTCAGGGGGATGGTACTGACGTTGATCTTCAAGGGCCCAGTGTCAGCTCTGAACAAGCGATAGCCAGGCAAGGAAGTGAAGGCTGTAATGGTTCAAAGGAGCAAATGGCTATTTGTGAAGAACCTTCTCCTAGGGAAGGAAAGGAGGGCTCTGCTGCAGAAGACGCAGCTAGCCCAAGCAAAGACAGTACACTGAATATAGATGTGTCTGATGTCTTTAACTGTTCTGTGAAAAGGGAGATCCATAACACTTGCATGCTGGGCCTGGATAATATAAGTACCTGCAGCACTAACAGCGAGGAGATGGATGAGAATTCAGTGCATGTCCTGGGAAGTAACAGCAGTCTCTATAAAGTGCAAAAGCCAACGAAGAATGGGAATAGTGGGAAAGCTTCCAGGTTTTTAGTATTCTCAAAAATGACATCTTTCAGGAAAAGTAAGCCTGCCACAGCAGAAAATCAGGGAAATAGCAGCTTCTTTGGCAGCAAGGCAAAGTTGGAAGACCTGGATGCTGGGAAAGAGGATGAAGACACCGAAAGTTTACACTCTTTCAAGAGCTGTTCATCTGGCTCAGTCTTCCACAGGAAGGAAAGCTACACCTCTGAGTACTCTGACGATGACGATTTATTCTATGAGAGACCTGCAGGATTATTCAACAGAATGAGCCTGAGGAAGGCTTCTGGTTCTGGTCGGATACTGATGGAAGACGTAGATACAAATTCAACTTCTCCCACACTGGCTGCTGTCAAATATGCAGATAGACGAGTTTCAGGTTCATCTGAAAGCAATGAAAGTGAACCTGTGGAATTCTCTGGGACTAGAAAATCATTCCCTGAAAATGAATACAAAAGAAATAAAACCCCTGAGGGGAAGAAGTTCAGGACAAGGTTGGCCTTGGCACACAAATCCCTCTCAAGCTTATTTGAGTCCAAATCTCCAGAAAAAGAAAATAGCGAGCAAAGCTCAAGCTCAAAAGTATCAGTGAGAAATGAAAAGGAGAAAGCCAAACTTCGCCAGAGCGCCTGGAAAGCTTTTCTGAAAAACAAGGAGGCAGATGGACTAAAAAGGCCTGGCATAGCAAGTGTATCACCAGCACAGGAGGGTCTTAATGCAACTAGCAGCCACGCAATGAGATCAGTGTCAATAGAACGACAGGATAGTTCCAATGGACACACGTTTTTTAAACCAGAAACAGCTAATGGCTCTTCAGCAGACACCAACTGTTTTGACACGTCTGTTGTGCCTGTTGATGTCTCTTCACCTGCGGGTATATGGAGAAAACGAATACAGTCCCATGACATGGGCATGAGGTACTCACAGAGCTCAGACTGTGATGAACAACAGGAGGCTCTGAGCAACAGTTTAAATACTTCTCTAGAAGAATACTGGATGAAATCTCCTTTTAGCCCCACTGACTTGCAGTTGCCGTTTAATCAGTCAAGTCCATCGTGTCCCCAGCTCTCAAATGCTGATGGTAAGGACATGCCTTGTAGGCCTATGAGTCCTAAACCACAAAGCCCACGATCCACACCTCAGCACAAGAGCTTCCGCTATCCTGGAAGAATATGTGCCACTTCGTTGATCTCTCTTGGGAACAGCTCTGCAATTGAAAGCAATTTGGAGGCTCCTGAGAGACCAAAGACACTGAAACCCAGAGGTAGTCTCTTACTTTCTGTACACTCACTGGACAACGAATACCAGAGGGATGACAGTGGCATAAGCAGTCAATCCCAGATCAGCTTAAACACAGCTTCTTCCATTAGTGACATGCTCCGAGACGAGGTGAGTTGTTGTCTGGGAATGATCAGGTGGTGGTTTGCTTTGTTGCCTTTTGCGTTAATATGGTTTAGGAATTCTGGTGGAACTCTTTTTAATAGCTTAATGAACGCTTTGGTTAGATGGGTGTGTAAATACTGTCTTTGCTTAAGATCGGTAGTGCTACTTAATCTTTCTGTTCCTGTTCAAGACTATATGAATTGATTCAGTCTTTAAAGGAGGATTTACCACAAAAACCTAAAGGAATGGAGTCATCAAAACAGCACTAATGCATAGTATACCTCAGACAGATTGCACACACACCACCTTGTGTTCAACCCCAGGTTTTAGCTGGGTTTTACCCCTCTTAAGGCAAAATCAAGCCATGTAAATGGTGTATAGCAACTAAGTTTCTTGAAGTGAAAAGCAGCATAGAAATCAATACCCATTGCTAGCAGTCACGTTTTAAGAGGTAAAGGCTTTAGACAGTAAGTATCTGTCTTTCCAAGTACCATGAGTCTTTCACAATCACAGCTACCCTTTTATTGCCACTAGGAGTCCTTTTCTGCCTTTTCATAGAATCATAGAATAGTTTGGATTGGAAGGGAGCTTCAAAGATCATCTAGTACAACCCCCCTGCAATAAGCAGGGACATCTTAGAATCTTAGAATCATAGAATAGTTAGGGTTGGAAAGGACCTTAAGATCATCCAGTTCCAACGCCCCTCTCATGGGCAGGGACACCTCACACTAAACCATGTCACCCAAGGCTCTGTCCAGCCCAGCCTTGAACACTGCCAGAGATGGAGCATTCACAACTTCCCTGGGCAACTCACTCCAGTGCCTCACCACCCTTACAGTAAAGAATTTCTTCCTCATATCCAATCTAAACTTCCACTGTTGAAGTTTGAACCCGTTACCCCTTGTCCTATCACCCCACTGTCCATGTCACCAACAAAGATGTTGAACAAGACCGGTCCCAACACAGATCCCTGAGGGACACCACTCGCTACTGGTGCCCAGCTGGACATTGAGCCATTGAGCACTACTCTTTGTGTGCGGCCATCCAGCCAGTTCTTTATCCACCGAGTGGTCCACCTATCAAATTGATGTCTCTCCAATCTAGAGAGAAGGATGTCATGTGGGACAGTGTCAAACGCTTTACACAAGTCCAGGTAGATGACATCAACTGCTCTACCCCTGTCCATCAGTTCTGTAGTCCCATCATAGAAGGCCACCAGATTGGTCAGGCAGGATTTCCCCTTAGTGAAGCCATGCTGGCTGTCACCAACCACCTTGTTGGTTTTCATGTGCCTTTTCTACGGCAAACAGGAAAAAGCAACCCAAATGCAACATCAACTCAGGCTCTCCTTTTCATGTTGTATTCTGCTCCTGGTGACACGTTAATTTTCTTGTGATAGGCTGGATCTCAAAGAAAGAATAGTATCTTCAATAGGGATTTCTTCATTGGCTGAGGCCTTTAAGAGCAGAGACCTCCACTGTCAGTAGGCTTTTAATCCCAGAGAGGATTTCTCACGTTGTAAATTTCTGGGTGTTTAGGAGTCTCTTTCAGCAGCTAAGCACCAACCAGCAGAGTGAGTGAGATTGATCTGTTAGCTGAGATCACATAGCATGGCTTGATCATGCTCCTTATTCAGTGTTGCTGATGATGTGTCTGGAGCTATTCTGCAGCTGAGGGGTCAAAGTATGAATAAAATCATTGACCTGTAAATGATAACCCAAAAGAGCATCTAGAAGAGAGTAGAGAGATGAGGCATGTGTAAAGCCTTGAACAGGCATGACCACATCCTATAATACAGCCATTAGGAGCAAATAAGTAATTACTTAAATTGATTGCTAGATTAAATAATTCAAAGAAAACCATGAAAAATTTAAATGGTGTCTAAGCCATGTGAAAACAGTTTAATTTTCCTGATTCTTCTGGAGGCCGCAGAATATGATATCTGAGATGGATAAATGCAGCTGGAGCCTAGAAATTAATGTAAATGCCCCAGCTTTCAGGACATAACGTCTAATCTATTAAAGCAGATAGGGCTTTTATTTATTTCCATTTTCATGACATTATAGTAATGAAGCAGAACTGCAGCCTGGGTTTGGAGGTTGAGTTTTCTTCAGGAATCTCTGAAAATGGATCAGAGATACTGAGCAAAGTATAGTTGCAGTGTTAAGGCTTTCCAACATAATTATCATCAAAATGCTAAGGATGGTGTTCTTTATGTATGTTGCTAAGTGAAAAGGTCATAAAATTACATTTAATGGTAGATTTGAAAAGTGTTTTCTGTTTCACATCAGTAAAGACATTGCGTAATTGTGAAGTTCCTTCAGCTCAGTTTGCAGTGTGCCCTCCACTATGGGGATATTATAGAATCACAGAATGGTTTGTGTTGGAAGGGACTTAAAGTTCATAGAGTTCCAGCCCCCTGCCACGGGCAGGGACACCTTCCACTAGAGCAGGTTGCTCCAAGCCCCTGTGTCCAACCTGGCCTTGAACACTGCCAGGATGGGGCAGCCACAGCTTCTCTGGGCACCCTGTGCCAGCGCCTCAGCACCCTCACAGGGAAGAACTTCTTCCTAATGGCTAATGTAGACCAAACTATCCTAATGGGTCCCATGTTTGGTATCTGTGCAAGTTCTCCTCCTCACTCCTCTCCTGAATGATGCTGTTCAGCACAGAACACCAGCAGTACACGCTTTTCTTTTTCATACTATCTAGTAGATAAAAAGTATTTCTAGACTCTCACATCTATGACAAAGATAATTGATCTGGGATTGCTGATTAACTGAGAGTAGATAGGAAGTGCCTGCAGTGGTTTAAGGGTTGTTGCATTTGGGCTTTTCAAACGAACAGTGAGAAACTGGGAAGATATTGTTGTCAGGACACAACATTTTCCTGTCATGAAAAGAGACTCCTGAGATCATCCATTCCTCAGTGTTGTTATTTCAAATACTGATTCTAATACTGACGCTCCTTGGAGTGGTAGTTAGATGCCTTAGGGCATGCTTGGTTTCAAATTCTTCCACTATGAAAACTGTAATGTTGTGCAACCACTCATTAAAAGCAAATGAGAGTGAAGGACAAAGCTGGGCAATTGCTTGCTCTTGGCCCAACATCAAGCAAATAAAATGGATAGCATAAAGAACATATCAGAAAGCACAGGACTTAATAAGTCAGACCTGCAGGCATCTAGGAAGCCCTTTCACATTGTATAACTGAAGTACAGTTGGAAAAGCCTGACAGACAAGGCTGGTCATTATTCTATTTTCAGAGACACTGTCTTTGTAAATAATATTATACAGAGTGACCTAAATCCCAGTAGTAGTGTTATTGTAATATGCTGTCTAGAATAAGGGTGAAAAGGGCATCTTCCTGTGCAGGGGGAGCGTATATTATGCTCTCAAAGGATAGCAGAGCTGCTGCTTTGGGATGGAGTAGCCCTAAGCCTATAGAGAAGGCCGAGTGAGTAGACAGGCTGGTTTTAGCCAGCCAGTTGTCTTGGGAAAAGTCTTCTGAATAGTTCTGGGGCTACATAACTGAGCTTTGCCGTCTTCTGTTCAAACCGATCTGAAGCAAACGCCGTTTCTGCCAACAAACCCTGTGTTTTCACCTGCTGTTTGTAAAACAGGAGCCTAAACAGCAATGTCAAACACCGCCTGAAAAGAGGCCAAATGAGAAATGGGTTCCCCACCGCAAAAGGAGGCTCCCCCAGGTTCCACCATCCCCACACCCTATCTCCACCCTTGAGAGCAAAGCCTGGAGGCTTTCCTTCCTTGCTCAAGATGAGAAAGCCAAGGAGATTCCGGAGAGAAGGAAGAGACCTAAACCCCTCTACAGGTGCTTCAGCTTTGATGATGTTTGGATGGAGAGGAACCAGAAATGGAAGCTAGAGAAGGAGACACAGCCAGAGAGAGGGATTCAATTGCGACACCTCCCAGGGGACCAGTTAAAAGTAAGAAACAGTACACCATCGTCCTCATTCTCTGGCACTGACTTCCTCTCTGCTCTGGTTGCTTCTATCTACCGTCATCATATTCCTGTCCTTGTACTTTCTCTGGTACCAGTTCTCTCTGCTTTTCTTTGGGCCCAATAGTCTGTGGAGACTGAATGAACACTAACCTGATCCATAAGTGATGGTCTCTAAAGGTGGTGGGTATTTTAATCACTGTATGTGAGCAGTTCTTGCCCCATGCCATGATAGACAATAAGATGCAAGAGCATCAGGTTGTTCTGTGAGCTGAAAGGAGAGCAGGGAGCAAATCAAAGTTGCCTTAAATCAATATCAATTAAACTGATGAAATCTCATTCCATGCCCTCTGGCGCTGCTGTATAGCTTGAACAAGGGACTTGTAAATTACACTGCCCTTGTATCTAAGGCCAACTCCCCACTTCCTACTCAGGCAAATTCCTGCTGTGAAGTGCTCAAGAGGACATTGCCATTGGTATTCTAGCTATCTGTGTTCTCCTCTCCACCGCAGGAGACTTTTAGATCAGCATTGTGATTGCTTGTGACAAATTCTGTGGCTGTTGTGACTCACACTGATGGCATATGTTACTCTTGGATCCAGAGCTAAGGTCTTTTCCCTTCAGGGAGAGCCTGGAATCTGTATCCAAGAGCCAAATTTAGTCTTCATACATAAAAAAGAACTTCTGGGGAAAAGGGCCATGAGATAGAGGGATACTCCATGCAGCATCAGATGATAATATGGAAGAAGCTTCTGAACAAGCTTGAAAACAAGTAGCAGATATTTAAATAAAAGCTTTCCTCAGGGTTTTCTGGTTTGGTCTGTTATCTGCATTTGTTTCCCTTTCTCTCTGTTGTCCTGGTTGCATGTTTCTGGTTGGTCTTGCACCATAATGACAATGTTTGAGGGGAGCTGAGGCCCCAGTCCTGTCAACGCATCAGCATATGCTTGAACAAATAGTTCTGTGGGGACACAAAGCCAGACCAATTCCAGAAGTAGGGTTTCTGAAAAACTGCCTACTGTTCTCCCCTCAAGAAAAGGGGCTAAAAACCTGTGCTATGTTGTATTTGTAAGTCTCTTTAAAACATAATGTTGCCAGTTAATGGTTGGATGAGTGCTTAGTATGAGTCTGTGACACGTTGCCTATTCTCAGTTCAGTGAGGATGCTTCCACGGCTCACTACTACCTATGTGTTGAAGACGACACATAATGCTCTCGAGGCATATGTATTTTAAGATTAAAAATATTTTAAAAGAAATACTGTTATTTTTCTACCTTGTTCAGAGTTCTAAGTGCTTAGTGGTGTCCAGACATGTAACAAGCTAAGGAAAGTGAATCCCTGCCTTACATAGGCTCAGTGATAAACAGAAGCTAGTGAAACAGGCTATAATTCCTCTTACAATCCGTTGACAAGCATGGATAGTGATGGAAATCTAGCCCATGCTGCAGGGTGTGTTAGCCAGCACTGAGACCATTAGTGCTTCTAAGAGAAATGGCCAGTTACCTAAACAACTTCCCCTGGAGCCATCAGTACACAGCTAGAATGTTGTCTCTTGCTGAGTGACTGCACATTTTGATGCTGCCAAAAAGCAGCTTCTCCTTTAAGCATTCCCACCCTTACTTTCTGGTGCAAATTTACCTCTAAACTGTGATTAGCTGTGTAATGATGTGCAGCTGCACCTCTGCTCATTGGCCTTCCCTCATTAACAGCCTAGGGATTGGTGGGTCTCGGTTTTCTGGATCATTCTTCTTTGGGCAGTGCATGGAGGTGAGTAGAAGATATTTAGTAGTATGTAGATAGGGTTGATTTTTATTGTTTCTATTGATATAAGCATGTTTTATTGCCTATTGACACTCTTTATCTTTGTGGGCAGGCCAAGAGAACACAATGCTAGCTTTAATTGAAAGAACTATTGGGACTCAAGAGCTTTTTCCTGTATGCCCTTATACCTGCATTTCTTGGCCTGTATTTTTTATTTATAGTGGGTTTTTTCCTATTGTGTTTTGTGCTATCTTTCCAATGCTCTGTTCCTGTTATAATGCTGGCTTACTCATACTCCCAAGTGTGGTGTGAGTGCTCCCACAACCTGCAGTGTTTGAGGGTAGTTTTAGAAGGATGTGAAATTCCTTTTTATAAGGAGAAGTTAATCATCACAAAAGGAGCTTTGTAAGATATTCATTATCTGTTGTGGCTTTGTGACTGGAACAAGGCAACTGTATGGAGCTTTGGAGATCTGAAATTGCAAGTCTGATGCTTTCTGGCACGTGGCTGCCTTGGGATGTGTGGCTTCAGTTATGGCAAGTCATATTGTGTTAAGTCAAGATCAGGTCAGCATGTAAGGTGATGTAATGCTGTAATATTGTGGAAATAATAGGTCAAATCCGGAAGGAATTCTTGATTTTTTGATTGCTGATTTCTGGTACTGCTGTATCATTCACATCAATGAATACACATGAGTATAGGGGTAACAAGAATCTATTCTGAAAGCTGACAGTTGGGATTCAGAGGGAATAGACAAGCAGTCAAGAAACAATATTTGATAAAATAACCACTTGAAATACCATCTCTGAGCAGTTCTATGTACCGGTCTTTATTCTGCTTTGGTCCAGTGAACTGCTCTTCTGCTTTAAATGGTAGCAGTGGGTGTAAATTCCCAGAGTCGAACTCAAAGCTTGATCCAGCTGCCCCTTGTAATGAAATGCCATCAGTAACAAGCTGAGCAGCTTCTGATCTTATGCCTTTAAGGGTTAACATCTAACTGGTAATGGCAAGTAAATGGCTACACCTGCGGGACTATTGCTTACTGACCAGCTGATCTCCCAGACACCTGCAATCAGTGATACTTTCTGTGTGTGCCAGCCATAGGAGGTATGGGGGAGAAATGAGAGAGAAGGGAAGAGGAATAAAAGTCTATCTATGTTATGTATTAAGTGCTACAAGTTTCAGTGACTTTGACTACAATCTGTATTGCTCATTGTCAGATTACCTATGTTCTTGTAGTATCGCAGTATCTTGTGATTCGCTGATGAATGAGCAGGGGAATGTTGGTCTTGTTTTCCTCTATCAAACAGACATTACTTCTGTTTCAGGGTGGATGAGAGGAGACAGAAAACATGGAATGGTAGAAAGAGCAAGAGATCTTATTTACAGCTTTAATCAGAGAAAAGAATGTTGCGTTATCCAGGTCCTGTGTGTCTGGGGACTGGTACCAATAAATCTCTGAGGGAAAAAGTTTTCTTTCCATGTTAAATACAAGAACTGGAAGTATTAGTCATAAAGTTGTAGGAAACAGTTCTGTAGCTGAAAGGATGACTTGTTGAGGTGATACACTTCCCTCTCCTGCTAGATATACTTCATAGGAAGGAGTGAAACTTTCTGTGACAGTAGGTATGCATGATAGTATGTGAAGTACGAGTCCAGTACCTGGTTATCTACTTCTGTTCTTATTACATTGCAGTTTTCCCTGCTTCCTCACTGTTTTCTAACCTGCCTAGCCATAATCACCCACATGTGTCTATTAATGTACTGTTACTTACCTGAGCAGGCATCGATGGTGAAAAGAGGTGGTCCGTGATAAATGCTACATTTTGTCCTACAGGGCATCTTAGTTAATGGCTGTTGTCAATGTTTTCCCTTTCTGTTGTAGACTGGAATAAGTCCATCCATCACTTCTGCTGTTGCCTTTGACATCCTACCACTGAAACTGCATCCGTTTTCACAGAGCACTCCGACCGGCTTAGACTGTGTGGGCTGGAAACGGCGCATCTCCTCTCCCGGTGTGTACACTTTTCTTACTTGGGCATGAATTGTGAGAGAATTAAGCTGTGGTTTGCTGAGAATGGAAACTGTGCCGTAGGAATTCTAACCTAATTTATGTTGAATGCTGCAGCCATGGCTGAGCAGAAATACTCTTTAGATTCTTCCATGTGCTTTTCATGTTCTGGTTTGTTTTCTTCTTGAGTGAATAAGCAGGGTGCTGTTAAAAGGCAGTGGTTAGCTTTTTAGGGAAGAAAAGATCACTAGTGCAAATGATAGCATATTTGATGTAGGAATATTATTGTGTTGTCTCATGAGAACTCTGTCTCACCTAAGATGAGGTCATAGATCACACTCTTGAATTGGCTTTCTGCAGACAACAGGCTCTCTGCCTTGTGTTTGTTGGAGAGCACTGCGGTGGGTATGGCGAGAATTCTCTCAAGTTGCTAATGAGGCACTAAAGCAAGTAAATGAACCTCTAGAGGTAGAAGTTTTCTGTACTTTAAATCATCCTAGAGAAGAAGTATGCTGTTTTTAATGAGGAATGTGCACAAAGTATGGTGTCTGCTTCATTTCCAGTTACTGACACTTTCCCAGAATTAAAATATAAGTTGCACAGATTATTAAACAGTGAGTCGTATCTTTGCCAGGTTTTTTAATTCTCCATCTGACAGTGCCTGCCCAAGCGCTGCAGATATCTCTGTCATAGCACTTTGGGGTGGGACAAGAAAAGCAGACTGCAGTGGAGTTGTTTGGTGGTTAGGAATCTAGCTAGGAAAAGCCAACCACACTTGGGTGCCAAGCTGCCATTTCTGCCTTAGAAAGTGTCTTTGTATCATTGATCAAACACTGCTGGAATTACCTCATTAGGGGACCATAATATTGTGCTAATTATGTCAGAATTCAATGGTCATAATGTTTTGTCAAGCAAAACTGGTTTGCTTTCTGACACTTTGTACAACTCATGCACAGAGTCATGAGGTTTGATCTAGAAGTGAGAAAACAAGCTATTGTGATGGTGTCAAAACCCCTGCCTCTGCTCTCTCAACAGTGGCAGCTTTGCTCACTTGTCGCAAGCATCTGGTGTTGCCCTAACACTTAGGACCAGCTCCTGGCTAATTTCATGAAGCTGCAGCTTTACTTCTTAGAAATCCCATATGGAAACCCATCATTGTCAAGTTGTGTGTGCATCTCTGACATAAGCTGTAATCCCTAAGCACCACTGTCATAGAAGTAAATTCTGAGTCACAGCTGATACAGATTTTGTGATAGTTCCCAATTGGGACCTGAGGGAGTTAAAAAATATATCTGAATTTCAGAGGCTGAACAGGGGGAGTAAATGTAGATCGACCAGTTGGTAGTGCTGTAGATGTTTATATAGTACCTAGAAATAGGGCGCCCAAATTGTCTGTTATTCACACACTGTTCCTGAAGTAGTGCAAGAGAATTTAATACTGTGAACTAAGCCTAGATCTCAAGAATTTCTGTGTAAATGTAGCAAAGCAAATGAAATGCATCAGCATCCTTTTTCCACCACCAAAAACATGCTAGTGGGGGAGAAATCTAACACAGAAAGCGCTGTAATGCTTCTACAGCCTTTAGTAGCTGCTGTTTGTTGGCTTCATGTGAAGCATTTTTGGGGTGATAGCTGTGTCCTTCCTGTAGTGGGATGTGGCTGGGAAGAAAATGGCAAGTTACTGAAGCAATACTCTTAAGTTGTTGGATCAGTTTTAGGGTTGGGAATGTGTTTGAGGCAGCAGTAGTGTGGCAGAATGCTCTCTTTGATTCTTGCTCAGCTTTGTTGTGATACCTGCTCCTTTTGACAGAGCTGTAGGTAATTTAAAATAGTAATGAATGTATTTAATCTGTATTTTAAGTTTCCTAACTCTAAAACTGCAACTACTTGTATTGGTGATCCTAGCATATGCTTTAGGTATAAAAGACATTATATTGTTATGAAAGCACTGTGCAATGCATACTTCCATGTTGAAAATACAAATAGAACTCTCACTCCCAAAGTCTGCACTTGGTCACCTTGTGCAGGGGATGTTGCAGATACTGGGCGATGGGGTATTTTGGAGCCCTCTCTAGATCTTCAGGTGTGAAAAGATGGCTGTCATGATGCCATGCCGAAGGGTGCTATGCACAGCTGTGACACTCCTGTCATGCACCTACCCATTACCTGAAGACAAGAGCTTAGCTGGTTGTAAACTTACTATTTTATCTAAGTTCTCAACTAGAACATAGGAGGAGTACTGAAAGAGGAGCTTAGTTGTGTCTGCTGTGCTCATTACCTTCCTCTGGTTGGCACTAGAGCACCAAGACGTTGTTCTCTCTGCCTTTATGTCATGCTGGGAGAAACGAGGCAGGCTCAAACCTGTCATCTGGATATCCCAGCAGTTGGGATCAGGCACACTGTCGGGCTTTTGAGACTCATCAAGTTTTGCAGACTGCCTTCCTGCCGCCTCGTCTGTCTAGAGCAGCCACTTGATGAAACTGTGAGGAGCCAGTAGATGGCTCTGACATCTGTGAAATGAAGAGCGCCGGAGGTGGTGCTTGATCTCTGTATTCAGGGAAGATTGAATGAGTCTTGAGCCTCCTTCAGAGAAGGATAGAGGTCGAACACCCCCACCAACATGCATGTGCGCCCCCCCTCTCCAAGGTTAGCAAAATTAACTGTCCTGTTCAAACATCAGGAGTGTTTGAACACTTAAGAAGGACCTTCTTAGCTGTACCATGTGCTTTGGCAGGTAGTATTCATTGGTGTGTAGTATTGTCTTTTCCCTTTAGTTGTTTAGTTATGCCCGTGTCTTCGTTTGTACCTAGCAGTGTGTGTCTGTTCCTTACTGCCTGGTTTACTGCAGTGTTTGAATAGGCTGAGCTAGAGAGAAAGAGCTAAGAAAGAAACAGAGAGAAAGGAAACAAGCCACTTCCTAGCGTACATGTGGGAATGCTTTTCTGCTTTTTGGCAGCTTCTGAAGATCTTAGACCTTTTGACCCAGGAAAGGGGTAAGAGGGGAGGGCCCAAAATACGCTGGAGTGAGCAGTGGTAGGATAACAACACTTTGGTTTAAGTAGTGGGCCAGCATGTTTGTCTCTCTTCTGTCTCTGTCCTGAGCCTGATATCTATAACCTGAAGACAGTGCCTCTAAAAATTGGGAATGTCACTGGGAAGCTGTTTGATGTACAGTGGATGCAGTTGTGAGAATGGGGCTACAACTGGGCTGAAGCTAGGTGGTGGAGCTACTAGCCCATGGGTCTGGCAATTGATTGTTGTTCCTGCCTTTGTCACCTTCTCCCAGATGTTTCCCCCATGCTGCCTCTCAGAGAACCTGTGAAACTTTCGGATAGGGCCACATGTATGACCATAAGCCTTCAGGGTTTGTTATATGCTTATAGAGGGAGAAGCGTGTAACTAATGTATTACAAGGTCAGGTTTGTAGCTGTGCTGTAACAGATCATAAACCTGCATTATTTAAAAAATCATTATTTAAATGCAGACTGAATCTTTTTTGAATCTTCCCATGTGTCTTGTCAGATTTAAACAGCCTAAGATCTTTACATTTCCGGCTATCAGGTATATACAAGAGATGCCCCGGAGCTCCACCACAGGGCTGGTGTTGGTTATGCCAACCAGAAAGGCATGAATTCCGTCTGACTGATGTGTGCTGATGATAAGCATCCTGGTAGCTTTGGAAATCTTGCGTAAACAGTGTAAATAGGCAGGCCAGATTCTTAAAGGCTGAATCTTGTGTGGATAGTCTGGAAAACAGTGACCACTGAGTGATACTGAGTTATCCTCTGGCCTTGCTGCTATAGCGGAAAGTATTTCTCAGAGGCAAAGGGGCAGTTTGTTTACTCAACATTCATGTGGCCAGTTTTCATCTTCTTTTCCCAGCTATAGATGGGCTGCTAAGCTCACACTTGGCAACAGTTAACGTGAAGATGTTTGACAGCCACTGGAGAAATCTATTGAAGAGAGAAAATATTAGCTTAATAACAGGACTTTATTATGTCTTATAAATATTTAGGAGTCCTCTAGTACAGCAAAATAACAAGCTGAGCAATTTATTCCATTTTTGTCATTTTAGTTCTTGAGGGGACGCAAAAAAATGTGGTATGCAAGGCCTCAGGAGTGTATCATTGTAGCTGTAGCATGAAATGTCCATTCCATCCTTATTAACCCATGGAAGTACCATTGAATGCAAGTGGCTGGAAAGTAATAACATTGCCTACTGGGTTTTTCTTCATTTTGTCTCTGAATCACCGAGAGATAAGACCCTCGATGTCAAAGCTTGATTCTGTTTAACCACAGCCACAAATATTAGTGGTCTGTGAGGTCCCTGATAACGTACTCCAAGATTATTTTCATCCAGCCCTAAAAGCTAGGCCAGGTGATGCTGAAAGTAGCAGGTTGAGTGGGATTGTATGTATTGGCTACTGATTTTGCATACCAATGACAGCTTTCCATGGAGTGAAGAGTGAAAAAGAAGATTTTAGCAAATCCTGAATGATTCTGGCAGTTGGGGTTCAAAGATCCAAGACTACAGGAGAACCCCACAGAGACTAAAAAATCCAGCAGGTATTTAGGATCAGGCTGTCCAAATCTCAGGCCTGCTTGACTACCTTGATCAGGCTGCCCAGTTGAGGTCCTTAACTTGTGGTTGGAGTCAGCTGCTGCTGCAGCAGCTTTAGCTAACTTCTCCTTCTAGTGTCAGAGGAGAAAATCTCTATGTAGATGGAACAAAAATCCCTCTGATGGGTTGCAGTTTTGAACTCTGATGTTCTGCTTTCCACGACCTGCCCCGGGGTATTTTTCCTCACTTTCCATTATATTAGAAAATGCCTGTCCAGTGCATACACATAGTATGCATACATCTGTAGCACCTTCCTGGGATTACAGCACTCTGGCACTGAATAAACATCTTCTGGTATTTGCCAGGAGCATTCAGTGCAGAGAGTGGGAGGGTGAACAGAGGAACAGATGGAGCAGTTTCAGCAGGGTGAGGGCAGAGATCTCCCAAGCCAGGGCAGCTGCTACAGAGCTGTAAATAACATCAGGTTTAGTAGTTCAGTCAGGGACAGATGCAGGTATGTGGAGTTTCCTTACTTCTCCTGTACCAGGCAGGGACTTCAGGGGGCAGGGGTAGGATAATAAGAACTGAGTTGTACCTTCTCCTTAACCTTTGTGTCTGAAGAACTGCACTGCCCCTTCCTCTTCTCAATGCCCTGTGCTCCACATCCACCACTCCCCCATTATGATGAGCAAGAAGTGTTTCTTTCCATTTGTACTTTAATGCAGACAGCTCTAGGAGGCTCTGGAAGGACCAGGTCAACGCAGAAGAGTGGTTCTACTGCAGTCAAATTGAGAACGTGTTTCCATTTCTGTACTGTGAGGCATCAGAGGAAGATATTTTGGTCTGAGTAACTACATTCACGAAATAATTGAAGGAATGCTTTTTTTGTTATGGGCCATTGTAGAAATGTTATTTTTGCTATTACTGCAGTAGTAGCGAAATATTCTTTATTCTTGTGTAGAGTAGATGAAATACTTAAGGATTCAGAGTTGGTTTAGCATTGTTGGATGCTTCGTAGTAACCTGAAGTGTTGGAGGGCAAAGATTTTTCTCTTAGGGAATAGTACAACAGAAATCTTACTGAAATAAAATAACCCTGCTGTTGCACAGATAGTGAGGCGAAGTCAGAGGGGCTCTGTGTCAGAGCAGGCTGTGATGGCCATGTGTGATGATGTGGCTTTATTTACTTCAGAACAGAATTACCTTACACAGAAATAGAAAAATGACCATTTTCAATTATTCTGTGACATTAAGCTCCCAGACTGGGGTTTGCATGCCTTGACACACTTTGGAGGTGGTAGGAGCGGTTTGCTGCTTCCCAGCCTGCTTCTTCGTATCCCACTGATGAGTGGCTGCCACTTCCCACCTGTGTTAGGAGAGCTGAACTCCTCATTTACTTCAATCCAAATCCTAGTTACAGGGTGTGCCATGGCTAACTCTGAGCTGACCTGCATCACCTCACACGGAAGCAATCGAGTTCTGGTCTTACGCTTACTCTGGTACCTAGCATCATAGAATCATAGAATAGTTTGGTCGTGTTTTCTGCTGCACATGGTACAAACCATGTGGGTACTCTTAAACTATTTTGGTAGTTGGACAAATCTGCCATTGTAAGGCAGGTGTTTTAGCTGAGTGGCAGTCCCAAAATGGCCTTTATCATAAAACCCCTGTGGTGTCTGAAAGGTGGTGTTAAACAGCACAGGTATTTCTGTGTTCTTGGGAAACTGGTATTCCTTTGGAATTCTGTTTACAGGGACAGATTGAATCATATGTTAGGTAATGAGCGTATCAACATGTCTAATTAAAACGTAGTTAGTGATGCTGTTTCACTTGGGACTAAGGTCTCTTACAAAGATCACACACTCAAACAGTGACCGTCCCAGATCTACAGTCTGGGAATGGATGGATGCTACATGATCTTTTTTGAAGCTCCCAGCTGCAGCCTCCCCAGCTCTCAATCTGTGTTTTTCTGGCTTTGATTTCATTTTGCATTCTTTTTCTGAGGACTTACAAAAATAGTTTTTTTAATAGCAGCAGCCGCAGCCAGTTCTAAACATGATTAGTTTATATGTTAAGTCCTTTCTGAGTTCTCAGGGGAAGCAGATAACACAAGGTCTCTCTCACTTGTGCATTTTTAAAATGCATGAAATTCTACTATTCCCACTTACTTATTTTTAATCTGACAGCTCTGCTAAATTAGGAGGCAAGATCTCTCTCCCACCCTTGCTTTTTTAATGCCTTGAAATCGGCTTTAATAAAATCAAGCTGCTACAAGCTGCAGCAGAAAGCAGCCGAGCTGCCACAGAGGGAGCCTCCTTAGTGGACCCCTATGATGTCAGGATGCATCGAGACAAGCAGAGAGGAGGGTAGGAATCCAGCTCAGTCCTCACACAGCGCTGCCAGGTACCACTGCCCTGGGAGCAGCTACAGAGCGCTTTGCCCATTTCCTCCCCCGGCAGAGCAGAGCCCCTGGCTCTCCCTCTTACCTGCCTGCATGAGGACCCAGCAGTGCCCCAGTGAGTCCAGTGGGGCACACAGTGGAGAAAACTGCAGCAGCAGTGGAAGCTCCGGGCTCTCACCAGGTTCAGATTCAGACAGCAGTGGGGTAGTGTGTGGTGGTGGTGGGATGAGAGGCGTCCTGTCCAGATACTGGAGCTTGGAGAGTCTGCACTCTGCCACAGGTAAGGGACTTTATTTCCCTGATCTCTTTTTTTGATTTAACCCCCCCTGCTGTGTGATATTGCATTGACCTTGAAATAAAACACATCAAACCTTCTGGAAAAAGTACATAGTTTGGAAATGCAGCCTCTTAGTCATGAGAAATAACCAAAACAGTCAGTGTTTGCTAGTCGTACCCCCTGCAGACCTACACCTAAAATGAAATTACACAGATCCTTCATATACTTCTTAAGTGAGAAGGCAATGAAAGAGGTTCTTAATGGCTTTGGAAACAGTGCTTAGGCTTCTACCTGATTAGAGCTGTTCTTTCCTTTTGGAACAGCATTTCTTATTTGACCTTAATTATATACGACCCAGTGTTAGAGCTGACATTTCTGTGTGTAAATTCCAGCGTAGAGTATTGCTGCCTTTAGAAAATGTCCAAGTGAGGTGCTGTGCAGCAGATAAGGGCTAGGCAGGCTTGCACTGAAAGAGGGAAAGGCAGTTCGCTGAGCTGGCTGCTCAAGTTTGGCTCCTGTTTTCCAATCTTTCATTTAATTCCTTTCTGAACCAGAGATTTGGAGACATGTTCATATAGCCTGGATCTCTTCTGGATCTGGCATTTTAGTTTAGTCACCAATGTGACTATTTAAGGTTTGGGTGTTTGAACTGCAAGCAGGGCAAAGAAGCTTTCTCATTCCCAACTGATCTTAGCAAAGATCACAGTGATTTTAATGATGAGTGATTGCTGAGCTGTTCAGTTTGTTTCCTGACTGTTGCTGTTCACAGAGATTTTTAGTAGAGCTGCAGCAAAGCAGTTCCCCTCTTGGACAAATTCAGGCAAGTGCTTCAAGGCCACCAGTGACTGCCATTTCCCTAGTGAAAATACTCCCTGCTACCAGCTAGAGGCAAGGCTTGGGAAGAATTTTAGGTATAGTCCTGCATAATCTGCTTTAGTTGAATGTTATACTTTTAATTATTGAAAGGTCTTGTAATTCGTCTGCTACTGTGAATTTGGGGCTGTTTAATAGGATCTCTGTTGGTGCTCTGCAGTCCTCTGCTGAAGTGAGAGTAACCGCACTATCAAATGGGGAAGAGCTACAGCAGGGTGGCCAGCCTGTCTGACTTGCCAACCCATGCACCTGAACTTACGGCTGGCCAAGAAATACTGAAACGCCTCCAGTGTGTCCTGAGAGTCTGGGGAAGGAAAAAAGGCTCAGGGTGAGATCAGGCCATTGGTGCTCTGTTTTGGTGAAGGATCTGGGCTGCAAATGCAAGGGATGCAGTTCTGTGTTTCAGTAGCATCTGCTGGCTCATTTTCTCCTGTGACTGGGAATGCAAATAATTCCCAGCATGGCTCTGACATTGGCATAATGTAGCCCTGGCACAGGATCCTTTTTCAGCCTACTACTCAGAGTTGCGCACAGGGCAGGAGTGGTGATTTGGTCCCTTCTGGCTTAGAGGATTTGCTATCAGCTTTCCTCCATGGAGGCATTCTTGGACTTAATCAGGTCAGTTGACAAAAATGACATACAGTGATATAAAAGAAGTAAGGATGATAGCAAAAGCAAGCTCCGAAGCTTGCTCTCTTTTTGTAAATGCTCACTTCTGCAGTATTCTTGTTCCAAAGGCAGTGAGGCATGGTGTCATTTTGTGGATGCTGCATGCATTTAGCAGGAAGTGCAGAGATGTGGAAATCGAATAGAAATGGTATGGAGGGAGACTGAGGACAGTGAGAAACCAAATTAAGTTTAGTGATTACAGTACTGATCTGTCAGCACAATAATAAAAGCAGATCACTGTACTTCAGACTCCTTGCTGCCTCAAAATACTGTAGTATTAGTGGTTGTCTTCTCATATGCAAAAGATGTCCGAGTAGTTTGCTTCTAACTGCTCACAAAATTCAGGTCAGAATTAGGATTACATCTGAAGAGCAGTGCATCTCCCAAAAGAATTTATTTTGCTTTGGTTCTGTTCTATCGGTAATCTTTGGATTAAATTTTGATTAAGCTGTGGTAAGAGACTCACTCTTTACCACCAAGGCCGATTGGCTGTCAGAGGAGTGAGGCAGGCTTCCTTTAAAGCTTGTGCTAAAAAACATAGTTTTGAATGGTAAAATTTAATACACTGCTTAAAAAAACCCCGCAGGAGCAGTAGCAGCCGGCAGTGCAGGAGAATACTAGTAACTAGAATGCATGACAGTGTGCTCACCTTGGAGGAGCAGGAGTCTCCAGCATCTTGGCATATGTCACATCAAGAAGCTGGGGGAGAGGGGGGAAAGAACTGTGTGGAAATGCTATGAACCACCTGATGGTTCATAAAAAAAGGGCTGGAAGATGAGTCAGTCTCTTTCTCTGTTTTAAAGGGATTCTGCGTTGCCAGGAGTGACATTAAGGCTGGATGTATGGACAGAGTTTTGCTTTTCTTCAACTAGGGTGTACATAAAGTTGTCTTTAGAGATCTTCGTCCTGAGTCTGTTGCTGTCTAAGACTTCCAAGATGGGGAAGAAACCTGATTTAAGTGACTGAAAAATGGAGGGGGGAGGTCTTCAGTACAATTGGAATGCAGCTGTTTGTGTTTTTCTTTTACATAACTTAGCTTTCCAGAGAGTGAAAAGACGGATGTGTGTATCTGTTTACACCTGTATGTGTTTGACAAGGTGGGATTTCAGAAGTACAAATTAACATCCTCTAAAGAGAAAAGGCAGGTAGTGTTTTCCCAGGTTCAAGAGGGAAAAGCTGTCTCGGGTTAATAATGAAGTATGATTCCTTTTGTTTTGGAGTTGACTTTCTTGTAATATATTGACTGGGAGAGGAAGTTAAATGTGATACAAAACTGGAAAAGACCTACGGTTACAGCGCAAACTTCTGTCAAATCCCTTTTGAAAAGTCCATGCAAAAGACATAGTTGAGACTTGTATGAAGTGAAAAATTCTACTGTTTTTTAATAATCAGTCCATGGCATCTAAATGTCAATATAGATTACATTACATGACATGAGGAGGCCCTTCTCCCTGAGGCTAAATATAAACATGAAAAGAGGGAATGCTTTGTGGTTCTATTGGCCTCTTCATTTGAGGATGCCAGAGGATTTCATAAGCATCAATAACCCTCACAAAGGGCCTGAGAGGCTTTCACAGTTTGATGTAGGTTAGAAAAAGGGGTACATTTATGTCGATACTTGGATAGTAGTAGCCTTGCTATTTTTAAACACTTAGAGGCAATTTCCAAATGCTTGACCAATGCAGTAGTCCAGTGAGAAAATGATTGGAGCTGGGGTTGCTCAGCAGTTTGGAAAATCAGGCCTTAAGTATCTCAGCTAGACAAAAAACCATGAGGCATCCAAATTAAAGGTCAGTTGTGACAATGATCCAGTGATTCAATGGCATTATGGGCACTCTAACCCCTGTTTCCTAGGCAAGGCTTTGTATCGCAGGCTCATGCTGCCTATAACCCATTCATCGCTGTTGTACAGCTCTACTGAAAAGTTTATTTCCTTTAGAATATTTCCAGATTCAAGCTTGTGAGTAGGTCTCTTTGCTTTTCCAGCTCCTTTGTTGCAGGTCCAGTCCCAACCTCATTAATACTTCTGGTTATTCTTTTGCTTGTCCAAGTTGGGAAGGACTAGGAGAGCGCAGAAAGGTTGGGACAAAGGGAGAATTGCAACTTAGTGGACTAGCGGTTGCCATAGTTTCCCAAAGAGATCCTCTGTGTATTTGTGCCTGCGTAGCAATTCAGTTCTACAGTTTCAGTGCACCTCTGCACAGTTTTGTAGCTCCTAATATGCAGATATGCTCATCTACTAGCCTGGGGAATATGGCTTTTAAACAAACAAGAAAACATAGAGTATGTGGGTGGGGAGTTTTTGGGTTTGATGTGGGTTTGGTTTGTTTTTTGCACTTGGACCTTAAAAAGTGGGGTTTTTTTAGAAAGGGTTTTTCAAGTCATTCATTTCACTGTTGTGGCTGATGATGGAGACAGTAATAGAGCTGTGGCAAATGCTTTGCATCTTTTTTGTTTGATGAGAGGTTTTCTTTTGAGCTCTTTTTTCACCTTTTCTTCCCCTAGCCCTGCTTTTTTTGGTGCTGATGTCTGCCCCTGTATTCATGGACTGCAGTGCATGATTTCACTGACCCTTCTTTCTCTAGGGTCACACAGTCAGCAGGAGTTAGAGGTCACACAACGGGAGATTGATTCAAGGTTCAAAGTGTTGCAGAATGCTTCCGAAGGAGAGCAGGAGGGGAATAGTACCTCAAAGCCTATACTATAGCGTGGTGACATTGTGTTTGTTTCACCCTTGACTTGGCAAATTGTGAGCAAGGATGTTTCAGCTGGATTCATTGAATGCTTTGTAGCAAGTGCTATGTTCTCCCCCCCCCCCAATATTTCCTGTGTCACCTGCCAGAGTAACTTCCTCTCATCTTCTGAATAATCAATCAATGAATTAAAATACAACAATCCATTGTAAATTAACTTTGATTTTTTGCTGTGTGGCTTCGTTTGTGACTGATAGTCAGGTCAGCCTAAGGGTTCAGCTCAAAAGCTGAACTTCTGAGGCAGGCTTACAAGATTAACATCTCTTGGCTGAACTAACAAGCTGCCCTAAAGCTTAAGTGAAGATTTCTCCTTTGAAAATATGTATTCCAAATGATGTGATGAGTGTTGCCGAACTGTAACTTGGCATCATACTAAGGTAGTGATCTACATTAATAGTGGTTGTTTCTAGTGAATGCAACCTCAGTAAATGCTAAGTGTCTGTAAACTTGGCCACCTACACATTCAGCACACTTAAAGAAGTGTTTTTTCAGTGTAAAATGCCCTCTAGCATTATGCTTTTCCATAAAAAGGAATAGAACATAGTGTTAATGTAGGCAGAAGAGTGTAATCATGTTTCTGTACCTGTTTACAACAGAACCAGTTTTGTAAGTTCAGTTGTTCTGTAGTTCTAATTACATTTTCATGTATTTGGTGTCTGGGCTTCTGGGATTAGTTGACTTTCCCTTGAGATTTTTGTGTTCTGTTTTAAAAGGAGTAAATGCCTACTCCATTTATACATGAGTGTAACTCATCATGTCCCTGTGAAGCACACATTGCCACCTGTGGCTACCAACAGATAAACATCCCCATCTTTGCTGATGCAGTGTTTGCTGGGGGAAGATGTGAACCTTTGGGAGTGCTGCGTGTGACACTTCCCTAGGTGTACACCCTGTTCAGGTACACCATCTTCATTCGTTTCCTTCTAAACAACCCCCCATGATGAATGCTTAGGTTATGATTGCTAATTCCCTTTGCTGAGGAATAGGGCATCCTCTAAGGCAGGATTTCCTCAAAGATTCAGTTGCCTTTTAGAACAGCCTTTCAGACCAACCCTTTTTTCAGGTATATCCATGCTTCAGTTGCTGTTATTTTTCTGGAAGGAAGTGATACAGCTTTAAACCACCTGATTCAGCTGCTACCAGCATCACAGCTCTCACAGCAGGAAACTTGAATATGATCCTAGAACAAATAGAAGGGGGAATGAGGTGGTACTGTGAAGCGTACCTGGCCCTTCCCTTTGTCTGCCTTTGAGTAGACATGCAGAGGCTTGGGATGTCTGTTTAATGTGCCTGTTTGTTTGGGTTCTTGGGAGCTACTTCGTGTAGGTAAAAAAGCAGTGAAAAAAGAGGTTATAGCATGTGCTAATGCCAGATGAAACTTCTCTATTGCTGCTTAGCAATTATGTTAAACAACATAGGTACCAATCATGACTTTTTTTGCCATTGGGATGTGTGCTTTAACTTACTCAGCTTGTCTGTGACTAAGCTTTTTCGCTATTAAGGTCTTGTTCTTCAATTTATCTAAATCATGAGAAGTATCCTGGAAGGATTGGAGAAATACAGCCCTCCTCTAATGGCTAGTGGAAGTTTCTATTAATTAGAATCCTGCCTCGTCTCAAAATCCTTCTTAGTCAGAGGTCTGTTAAACCAGCTAACTAGTTCAACAGTTTGCTTTGAAGTGCTGGGGACAAGCTGTGCCATTGAAACTAAGCTGTTGGCTGTGGTGGTGTATCTGCACATGAAAGCAAGACATTAGCTTGGGTGTAAGTTGAGAGGACTATAGTTTGCACCTGGTTAACTGTCTTGGATTACGATGTGTGAGCATGCAAACATTGGCAGCTGTCATGACAAATACACTTCAGGGTATATTTGCCTAAACAGGTATAGAGCTGTGCTGCTGTTATTCTCAATCCCTTCTAATCAAGGAACAAGAGATTCTCTGGACCATGATTTTGGCTTGTAAGAGCTCAAGTACCATTTTTGCCATGGAGTACAGACAAAGTAATTCTTTTTCTAGAGTAATTCAGCCTTTTCCAAGTTGTGCTGTATCCCAGGGAGCGCTTACGGAAGCTCTGGTGCATCAGCCCCACATGCAGGCCTGTTTCTGTATTCTGTGACCTCCCAGCATAATGTAAGTGGTAGTAGAACAGGAGGCAACTTATGTGTCAAAGGCAACTGAGTACGCAAAGAAATAAAATCCATATCGGTTGTTTTGAATGGCCTTCTTGTTCTCACTCTGAATTCTCTTTTATCTCACATTTGAGTGTGGGTGTATATATACAGTTACTCACTGGTTAAGCTTAGAATTCTCCACATGCTTATTATCAAAACTGTGTGTGAGGTTTCTCGAAAACAAGCATTTCTACATTTGGGCTCTAAATTTCTTTATGTACCCTTGAATAAAGATAAGGTTTCTTTCAAAACCATTCTTAAGGGATCTAATAAATGGCTAAATAATCATTTGAAATCCATTTCCAATGGACTGTTATTTGGTACCATCCTCTTGTGTTGGAAGATAAATTGCCTGTGAGTGTTTATAAAATAACTTGAAAAATAAGCTTTTGTTTCAGAAACATCAGGAAAATGCAGAACTTTGATTTGATTTTAACTTGCTTTAAAATAAAAACACTTAACAGAACTGTAATATTTCATGTTGAGAATAAATAAAGATAAGGCGGCTGTGTTTTCATAGCAGCTGGCAGAGATTTATTTCAATGTGGGAGTGATATAGCAGGAACATCCCTTTTGGCTAATGGAAATAGTTTCCATGAGCTAGTTTTGAATTAGCCTCTGGTTTTGTTTTGTTTTCTATTGAAGTCTGTTCTTAAAGTAGGCAAAAAGATGATGTGCTATGAGGCCCAATATTAAGGCCAAATGATCTGTTTTGATAGGTAGGATTAATCTGTCCATGCTCTCCCTCTGCTAATGAAATCTTTCCATGCCAAGTGTTAAAAGCCCTCAGTTAAGCATGAACCAAGATCACTACTCAAATGTGCATGCAGAAAGACATAATTGGCATTTAGAAACTGGAGTTCCTAGATTCATTTAAGAAGAAGACTACAAACAGTGCGTAGGCACTAATTGGACGTGGCTGCATGTTCTTGGAGCTGTCATTGAAGGTATTGCTTGCCAGTGATCTTTAGAGAAATAAAGGCATATACAAGTTTGGAGGAGGAAAAGCTGTCTAGGTAATTATTGAAGTTAAAAAAGAAGACAAAAAGGTGCTGTTTTGGATCTAAAGATTCAGCTGTAGCAATAAGGCTCAGCATTGCACTGAGAATCAGTTTCATCTCCTGCTAGAGCTTCTTTTGTTGTGTGACTTCTACTGCTTTCTCTCAGGTAATTTATCATTATATTCTGTTGTACTGTGTAGTCTGGGACACAGTGCAGCTGTAAAGCTTAAGAGAATCGCACAAGTCAGCAGTCCTGCTCAGTGCTGTCTGCTGAAGTGATCACTGCAGAGTTCACCTGAAAAATACATGTCTGCAGAGTTCAGACCTGACCTCAGTTTCAGTTGTGAAGTATCTGCAATCAGAGGATTAGAGCAGGATGCTGAAGGCAGGAGTATGGTTTCAAGAAGGGGACCTTATTGCTCCGTACAGCTACCTGTAAGGAGGATGGAGCGAGGATGTGGCTGGGCTCTTCTCACAAGTAACAAGGGATAGGAAAAGAGGAAACAGCCTCAATCTGCACCAGGGGAGGTTTAGACTGGGTATTAGGAACAGTTTCTTCCTGAAAGGGCAGTCAGGCATGGGAACAGGCTGCCCAGGGCAGTGGTAGAATCACCATCCCTGGAAGTGTTCAAAAACCATGTAGATGAGGCCCTCAGTGATGTGGTTTAATGGTGGACTTGGCAGTGCTGGAGTAAAGGTTGGGCTTCATGATCTTAAAGGTCTTTTCTAACCTTGGTGATTCTATGATTGTAAGTAAGGCACTCTGAGCTCCAGGCCTGGGTTGCTTGTAGTCCCTCATACAGAAGGCAAAGCTGCCCTTGTGGTTCATATGCAGATCTTGTTTTCTGGATACTTTCAAAGTGTCTCTTTCCTGATGATACAGAGTGGCCTGGAAAAGCAAATAACAGCATGAATTCTGGAGCTTTTGTTTGAAGCATTGAGCAGCTCTTCAGTTGGCTCGACTCCTGCTGACTCGACTGGTGCTCTGGCAGGAGGGCACTCTCCCTGAGCAGAGCTGCATGTCAGCTTGAGGTCACTGATGGTACATCCTGCTCAAGGCAAAAACCTACCCTGTGTGCCTGGAAGGACCTTTGACAATAAGCCTTTTAAAAGAGTTTATTATGAAAACACAGCATTACTAGTACCATAAAAACAGTGGATTTGAATCTATTTGAAATGTGGCATTCTTATCAGCCTTAAAAACCTGAATAAATTACAAATATGCAGAAACCATCTGTACTGAAACTTGTTGATTGGATCTGTCTGCTCTCTTTAAAGAGAGGAAAATAATGTATTATGGGCTGGTTTGGACCCAGTTCTGAGCTTCACCATAATCTTGGTACTGCTGTAAATCTAGAGCTTGTCAGTCCTGTTTCATGCTGCCTTAATATTAGTACTCCGCTTAGGCTGAGTTGTGGGGGATTGGTCAAGATTTCTCCTATGCACCTATGGTCACAGTTGGTGGCATAATGCTCACCTGTGTTCATGCTGCTTTTTCTGGCTCATGTGAGAGCAAGCACTAGACATGTGGGACTTCCACTTGGCCCCACGTATCATTTGCCCATCTAAGCCCCAGGAAGTTTCCAAAGTGATTGTATGTAGGACAGCATACGCATCTTCTAGGCATCCTCTTCTGATGGTCTGCTCTAGATAACTCCTCTGATCTGGAGAACATAGCTTTCTAAAGAAAAAACGGTATACTTCCCAGGGTAAGATAAAGAAATGTCATAGCTTTGCATGCCTGTGACTTGACGCTTGAACAGATTGAGGGCCAAAAAGATGCTACAAGGGCTGGAGCACCTTTCCTATGAAGACAGGCTGAGAGTCGGAGTTGTTCAGTCTGGAGAAGAGAAGGCTCTGGGAAGACCCTAGAGCAACACCTAAAAGGGACTTACAAGAAATTTTGAGAGGGGATTTTTACAAGGGCATGTGGTGACAGGGCAGGTGGGAATGGCTTAAAACTTAGGAAGAATTTCTTCCCTGTGAGGGTGCTGAGGCGCTGGCACAGGGTGCCCAGAGAAGCTGTGGCTGCCCCATCCCTGGCAGTGTTCAAGGCCAGGTTGGACACAGGGACTTGGAGCACCCTGCTCTAGTGGAAGGTGTCCCTGCCTATGGCAGGGGTTGGAATTGGATGAACTTTAAGGTCCCTTCCAGCACAAACCAATCTATGATTTAAAAATGCAGTTAATTAATAATGGCCAGGTCAGTTTTGACTGATCTAAATCATTCTCGATGTCTCTGAAATCATAAAGATAGACGAGTGTGAGCGCTGCTGGGTCAATTCCTGAAAGACTGGCCAAATACAAGGGTTTTTCTCTGAATAAAGATTGGGAGTGCAGGCTGGTATTCTGCCTTCATCTCGGGCACCACTTTTGCATCTCTCAGTTTTCATCTTTCAGTTTTGATTGGAAAGGTTTTTCCAGTTGCAATAAAAATGAAAGATGAGATGACTTGTTTTTTATGGGAATGTAGTGCAAATGCGATGAAGAGGAAGATTTGTCTGGCTACAAATTACATTGTATAGGGTATTTTGTTTGTGGCTTGTTTTGGCGTTTTCGTGGCCTGTTGCTACACACTGCTGTACTTGCTAAGCATGCCAGGGGGAAGTGGGAGAGTTAACATCTAGTCAGTGCTGGTTTTGCTTTTCTCAGTTTACTATGGCCTCAGGCTTTGGTGTACATGTGAAAGGGATCTGATTGCAGAAATAGTTAATGTGAAGGTGAAGTCTTGTCTGAAGTACCTCTAGAAAGCACAGACGCTGTGTGCGCTTTGATCAAGCCTTGCACGTAGTTTCTGTACTATATACACTGAGACTCATTCAGCCTCTCAGTCTATAGCACTGTATCTATAACAAGTCGTGGCCCAGAAGGGACCTACCATATTGGGCGCAGCAGCCTGCAGTTTCACTGCTGTAGTACTGTAATTATTAATCTCAGAACCGTATGTGAGAGGCCAGTGTGCTTGTTAAAATGAGCACTTGTGAGCAAATTCCATGGATAACCCAGTTTAAACACAGCACCCCAGGGTTGCGAATGTCCTCCTTTGTTGCCCAGCCTGTGGTGTGCAAAGGGTGCCCATCTAACTTACAATTGTTCTGACACAGTATAAAGCATCGCAGTTCAAACAGGGCTTTTTCCTGAAAGCACTGATCCAGCTACTCCTGAAGTAGTAAGATTTGGAGAGGCTTTCGGGAGCTACTTGGTAGTAGATGTGAATGCTAGGGGGAAAAGGGGCTTTTGACAATTACTAACTCCATGTGCTCTCTATGGCAGGCAGGTACATTAACTTCATTCCTCTTCCTTTTCACTTTCCTATTAAACCTAAATACAAGGAACAAGCTTGTGTGGGTTGCTAAGCACTGACTGTAAGATAATCAAAAGGAAAACAGAGCTGGGCCATAGACCAAAAACATTGCTTCAAGTGCCCTACAAGGGCTGTAGAAAGAGCTCTGACTCTGCTGCAGGTTGGAATTTCGTGTTCCCTACATACCACTAATCCAGGATCTCAGAGCCACATGATTGGGAATGGCTTAGAGGATTTTCAGGGTTTAACGGTAGCTGTAAGAACCCATTCACTCTTTTAAAGGGATTGATGTTGAAAGCCCGAGCAATTCACTTACATTGTAGCTCTAGTTGTTCTGGCATTGTATTTACTATTTAGGGGCCTGCAGTACAACAAGAGCAAGGTGGTCATGTTTTGTCTTATAACATGCAGTGTATTGTGCTAAGGCAGCGACAAGGGCCTCTGGTCAGGTCCTGCATTGTAATGGGGTTTCTTCAATGAGTGATGCTGTTTGGTACTTTACTGGAGGCTTTACTGCTGTGTGAACCTCACTTGGCTGTGAGAAGGAAAATGCTGTCGAGTCATTCTCATGTGGTTTGGAAGTTGTCTGTTCTTTGCTTCTGCCAGTGACCTACCTTTAAAGCAGAGCTGATGGCGTGAATAAGTATATAAGCCTCATCTCTTTCACAATGAGGGTGGGAAACTGAATTTAAGCCTTCCTTCATCAGCAGTTAATGTGCAGCTGTTTGAGTGTGTACTGGAGAACTTAGGGTGAAGCTAGGCAGCTGATTCCCTCCCTTCTGCAGCAGGAGAGAGCATGTGTGTTCCACAAGTCAGAGCTCTAGAATCTCAAAGGGCCACCATTGATTCTTCTCTGAGTGTTTGCCCATGGCCGTAAGGGCAGAATTGGGTTGAAATGCAGCACAGCAGAATGCCCTCTAGTCACGTGTCCCTTCCTCTTCTGTTTGTTGAAGTCAGATGTCTATATTTGGCACATCCTAGGCTGTTGTCATGGAAATAGTTGTATTGACACATCCGTAGCAGAGCAACTTTGTTCTGTACAGGATTGGAAGGATGATGGGTGAGAAAGGAAGAGGCTTGTTCTCAGCATTCAAGGGTTCATAATATTTATTCTTCAGCTTCTTAGCTCCAGTTGGAAGACATTTAGATGTTGGATCAGTTGTTTTGAGCCAGTATTGAAAGAATTATGTATAACAATACCCAACATTTGGAATTTAACACAGAGCATTACCAAACATAACACAGAGTAGGATCCACAGTTACAATAGCTGCCTCCAATGTAGCTAGTATGCTGCTGATTAGCACCACTGCAGAGCAGTAACCTCACTGCTCAGTTCTTTTTACCCTGTATTTCTAGTTTGTGTGAGATCTTGCATGTTCTTATGAAAAGAAGATGTATTTACTATTCTGAAAATGTCAGGGGAAAGCACTTTTAACGCTTATCCTTTGAGCTCTCCATTTGAACACTTTAGCTGGAAACCTCAGGGGCTGTAACCAGATAGCTCCTCCTGAACACATGGAAAAGAGTTGTATTTGAAGAGTTAATGAAGGTGAATTCAGAGGGTAGAAGTTAGTAATGTTGGCATATTTCATGCCTGGTGTGCTCTCTGCTGCTGCCAGGCTGCCCTGCACTCCCCCTGAGGACTGGCCATCAGCTGTGAGAAAGGGAAGGAACAGAAGAATGAATGTTGGATCTATTTGCCTCATGTCAGTATTTTCACAGCCTGTTGCTACAGGGAGCTTCTCAGCTTGGTGCCAAGAAGAGTCAGAAGATAAGTCACTTCAGAAGCAGTGAGGGAAGCTGCATCCTGCCTCTCAGAACTGAGCTCTGCAGGGTTCTTTCCTTTTGTGCCTAGATCTGTGGGAGGAGTTCCTCCCCCTTCCTGTTCATCTTGAATGTGGTGGGAGCATATTTCAGTGCTTTTAATCAGGTATTTGTTTTTGGGCTTCTTGTTGTTGTTGGTTTTGGTTGGATTTTTTTCCCCTCTGTTAAACATGCACATAGAGGCTGGTACATGCTTAGTAAAAGCCACACTGTTTCTAGTAAAAAGAAATAGTTTTTTTAGTAAAAGCCACACTGTTTCTAACACAATCTGGTTATCATGATCAAAAAATCATCACACTCAGGCTGCAGGTAAGGATGGCCTTTTCTTGGTTCCATGTCAGGAACCTTCACTTACCACAATGCCCACTGCAGATGGGGCAGAATGCAAGTAACAGTGGCTCCTCTCCCTGCATGACAACTGTCCTATCCACTCCAGATCCCACTATAGGTAGGTAGGGCAGGGCTTAGGCAGAATACACCCTTGCTGGGCTTCCAGCCCCTTCTAAGTGCTTTAATGGACTTCATCTTTTCAGATTTCAGGAGTGGTTATTCATCAATCAGCTCTCCAGATTCTGTCATATATGAGCAATCCATGTTAGGGTGGTTTAAAAGGATTTAGGATTTAAAAATGCCTAAAAAGGCATTTGTTATTAGAGCTTCTCGAACCCTAAGTTTTCAGATTTTCTATATTTGATTAAAAAAACCCAAACCCAACAACAATAACAACAAAAAGCAGAAAAGTTCTATTCTATTGTTTTACTTACATTTTTGATGCAGTAGTCTGTTTCCTGGTGCTTTTATTGTGTATGTCTTTCTGAATATATGAAGGGAACCACAGTGCGTAGACATTTGCAAGATTAAGAACATCATCTACATTTTTTAGCTGCTTATATCTCTTCTGACTAAGAAAGCTTTTACTTCCTTTGGGGTTCTGTGGCCCTAGCACAAGCTGGCCACCCTGTAAATACTGGCAGATCAGGATTGCTGAACCCATACTATTGCTGGTGTTCAAAATAGAAGCATCAACAGCAGGAACCTGGAATGTACTGTTTATCTCTGATAAAGCAGATACTGAAAACTTGGCCTTTAACTGTCATGAGAAGTGAAATGAAAGATGTTCGATATTTATTATTCGATGCCATTTATTAAATAAAGTGCACCTTAATTTCACCTCCTTTCTAGGAAGGTGTTTCTCTTGAGTAGTAATCACACATCTATATTGCTGCCCTGGGCACAGCTGATGAGCCTTGGATGGCTTTTATCTGCAGGATGTGGGTAGGGTTGAAAAATGGGATAAACAAAACACAAAGTTTAGTCAGAACAAGTTTCTGAGTGGTTTTTATGTTAGAGCTGAGGAAGACCTTAAAAAGAAGTATTTTTCCTTTAAGAGGCCATTTGTATATGCAGCAAAGGGATTTTTACTGATATTCCTGTCTTTATGAAGTAATCTTTCCAGATAAGGAACCTTACCCAGGGAGGGCATTCTGGCTGCTGTCAGTTCATCTCTGGTGAACTTTTTGTATCTCACAGTGGCAATATAGAACACTCATGTTTTCTTTTTTGATTGGGACCACCTCTGAGGCAAATGACAAATGACTATTTGTATGCCCACAGTTTTGATAGCATGGCAGAAAAAGTGAGGAAATGACTGAGAATTTGGGTATATGTTCTGCTGAGCTGGTACTTTTTGTAAAGATAACAGAGGTGTAGAACTGCTGTCCTTACCTGGCTTCTTTTGGTGGAAGTAGACAGAAATCTCTCCTCGTGCTGCAGTGGAGAATTTGATATAGTGCAGAAGCAAGCAGAAAATGCCAAGTGCAAAAATATTATCATCCTTATTGTAGGATGTCAACTTGGTTAATAGAGAAGTCTGACTCTGTTATTCAGCTACATGACACATGAGGTGTTTTGGTTGGCCAAAACCTGCCTAGTTACACATGGCAACTCTCACCAGTTTCACACAGGCAGTGTTTTTACCCTGTTACCTGATGTATCCAGTTTGCATGTGCTCCATGGCTGCAGTTATGATAGGCATCTTGAGTTGTTCAGAAACACTTTTATCAGCCAGTTTATGGGCAGAAGGCCTATTCAGGAGGAGCAATAGAAAGCTTTGCAGTGAGATTCGGAGTGGATCCAACCCTTTTGTTTTCCAGCTTTCAGAGTAACCTGTAACTATTGCTAGCTGATTTCAGTTTCAACATTGAAACATTGATTTCAACTTTGTGCAGGTGAGAAGATGCTGTCTTAAGGAAAGAGAAAGTTTCCAGAAGAGTTGCGTAATATGAAGTGACATGGAAGATTAAAAGCTAATTTGCCTGACAAGTTAGCTCTGACTCACTACATCTTCCTCTGCTCAACTCTTAACACTGTCTAAAATAGTGATTTTCAAATTAGGTGTCTCCACTGCATTCTGAGATCCTCGTGCTCTGGAAGGTGATTCTGTGATTAGCTCTTATTATGGCTGATTAAATGAGTTTTCCTCCTTCAGCAGCTGAATACAGATGAGTAGCAGTCGTGATATGATGTAAGCTGGGAGTATCTCTTTTACCTGTTCTTACTTTCTTCTCTGTGCAGTAATATTTTGCCTGAAACTGCTAGTCTTTGACATTCCAATTCGAATCTTAACTTTAATGGCTTTGCCTTAATGTAGACTTTCATAGCCCTATAGCCACATGAAGTAAAATCCATTTAGTTGTTTGATGTATGGATCTCCTATTGCTGGCCTTCAAGGAAATACATTTGAGATTGGTGACTTGCTCTGTGGACAAGTAATTAGGATGAGGTATCAGAAAAATGAATTAGCCACATCTGAGCGCACAGAAATGAAGACTTGCTGTGGCATCAACAGGAAATACCAGTAGTTTACAGTGGGCACTTCTCACTGTAATTAAGATGCAAATAGGCCTGAGTTAATTGGTTGGGGGTAGAGGAAGATCTCAATTGGAATGTGAAAAAAAAAACCAAGAGGCAAACATGCAGAAGAAAAGTCGCAAGTAGAGCGCTTTGCAGCAGAGAGAAGAGTACTCTGCAGTGTTAATCACACTGTGCCTGTACCAGCATTTGGGTCTGCATGCAGTGAAGAGTTCCGTAATACACAGACTTGATGGTCAATCAGCTTGTCTGCAGGTAATGCTGATTTATGACTTAAAATAATATTACCTCTGCTTTGTGACGTTGTTGCTTGCGAGACCGGATAAAGTAAGGGCAAAGCAAGACAAGCATGAGATTTGTGTAATAGAGCATGGGTTTTCTGACCAAGATTAGAATATCTCCATCAGAGGACCTTTCTGATGAACATATTGAACCTCAGGTTAAGAGTAGACATGCTTGCTGGCATAGCTGGTTGTATCCCCTTTTACAGACTCGCAGGCAGAAGCATTTAACCTCTGGCATTGCTTATGCAGAAAGGAATTCAAGGAGTGGTAGATATCTGTATCACGCTTGATGAGGCAATAAATACAGAAACTAGCATTCAAAGCAGTAAGTTCCTCAGGAGGACTCTGTTTATATTGGTGCCATTTCTTGATGTCAGAAGAAGACTAATTTGTTTCTAAAATCATCCATTTACAGGTGGGATTATTGGAGGTTTATTAGTGATAGCAGGAAATAGAGTGATGCCCCAGGAATTCTCTTCTGCCCCTATGTCTCATATTCCTCTTCTGGACTTTCAGTTTTGTGCATTCTCTCTGCAACAGCAGCAGAGACTGTGAGGTAGTGAAAAATAATGGGTTTTGTATTTGGTGTCTGACAAGTGAAGGCTTTTAATGTTGTGCTTAATGTAATTTCCTCAAGATTTCCGATCAGCCCTTGCAAATCAAGGAATCGTCTACTTGTTAGCTTTTCATGTTGGAATACTTGCCAGAGGAAGGATATATTTCAACTCCTGGACTCAGAAGCTGAGGGATGGATGGACTGACCTGCACTTCAGCTAGATCATAAAGACCACCACTTACCATGGAAAGTCCTTTGGTATTTCCTAGCAGCTGGCCTTAGCTTAGACACTCAGAGCATAGGAACTTGCGTGGAATGACATTGGATTAATCTGAGCCACAGTCCTTGTATAGCTCTGTGTTCTCAGTCTGTGGTTTAGCAGTATTACATACTGTACATGCTAAGGCTAAGGTCTTGGTCATTAATGCTGAAAGAGATTGAAGACACTGTTACATTCCGTGCATGGGCTTCCAGAAGTTCTGTGCTGTCTGGAGACCTGTAACCAAAAGACTTCAGGTGCTCTCGGTAGGGTGGTGGATCTCTGTGTTAGGCTCAGTCTGCACTGGAAGGAAGTTCTGCCACTCTTGGTGGTTGTGTTGTGTGACCTTGGTTGGTGGGACATGTAAAGCCCTTTAAGTTTTTGTGCCCTTTCCTGTGATGCTTATCATGACCTGAAGTAGGACTGTAATTTATTAGTGGAGCCCATGTTTGGAGTGGAATCTATTTCATCTTCGATTGAGAGCATATGGAGTGTTCGATTAAGAATGTGGAATGCTTTGCTTTCTGAGTACACTTGTCACATATGGATGTGTTTTCTGGGAGACAAAGAAACACCTATTTGTGTTCATAGTCTTACTTTCTTTGATCCAACAGGCTGCCTGGGTTTACCCCTGGAATGAGAGGGATGTATAGAAAGTCCCTGTGGAGGGCACCCTGTCATTCATAATGGGTAACCACAACTTCTGTTGCAAGTAGGATTTTTGTCTAACCAAAAGGAGTCTTTGGTGCCTCTTTTTGCAGATGACGCTGAGCTCTTGAGTAATTCCATGCAGTTTTGCTTTCAGGGGAATAGGAATGTTTAATGATAATGACTCTTCCTCTAAATTCAGTTCCTTTGGTATCTCTATAATCTTAGCTTGACAGCTAAAATGAAATACAGAGAAGGGCTATCATTCTTAAACCCATAGCAGAGATTAACAAAGATGAAAGCATTAGCCTCTTAAGTCACTGGAGAGCTTTTTTCCATTTTATTAATGTTTATTTAGGAACAAAGATGTACTTATCATAGAACCATAGAATGGTTGGGTTGGCAAGGACCTGAAGATATGTAGTTCCAACCTCCTGCCATGGGCAGGGGTGCCTCACATTAGACCCTGTCACCCAAGGCTCCGTCCAACCTGGCCTTGAACACTGCCAGGAATGGAGCATTTACCACCTCTTTGGGCAGCCTGCTCCAGTGCCTCACCACCCTCACTTGTAGGTAGTGAGAAGTAAAGAGCTTCTTCTTGATATCCGACCTGAACTTCCCCTGTTCGAATTTAAACCCATTACCCCTTGTCCTATTACTACAGTCCCTGATGAAGTTTGTTCTTTTTCTGAGGCTAATTTATGTTCTGAGTTCAGCCATACTGTTTTCCTTAGTGCTATGGAATTTGATTATACTAACAATGAAACAAAAATCCAGAGGGTTGATCTAGAGACAGGCATAATTTATAGATGGAAGAAACCCAGTGGGATATCTTATCACTCCAGTTTTCAGTAACAGAAGGAAACTATTTAGCTCTTTTGTCCAGATGTTATGGCAGACAGAACTCCAGAACTTTGGCTGCAATGGTTGCAGAATACAGTTAATCACTTTGGCACCTGGGAAGCTAATTTATTACTCGGCTCTGATAAAATGAGAAGCCTGGGAATCTTCTTCAAAGTATATTTGGGAAGAAATAACTATAATGAAGTAAAAATTAATCAGCTAGCTCAAAGCCTGAACAAAATGAGTACTATGGAGAAAATGCTACAGACCAAATGCATTGTTCAAAGGGTTCAGGAAGAGTATTATAAATCCATGGCTCTTACTTTGAGGAAATTTCATTCCTGCATACAAACCACATGTAACCCAAGGTGACAAATGCAACTTCTGCTTTCCCCACTCCTTTGACCAGCTGTTCACTATGAAAGCACTACATTTTTTGTTCCATGTTGTTGTACTATGACTTATGAAGAGTAAGGGCACAAGAACATGAGAAGTTCAGGACCCAGTTTGTGCATCACAGAGGGAGCTTCTTTAAATTTAGAAATTGGACAAGCTGTGTAAACTTTTCCTGCATTTTTGGTTGTTTGGTAGGTTTGCTTGGATTGCACAAAAATTGTTCCAAGTTTTGTCCTGCTACCGTCTGTTCTTGGCTCTGGTCAACTTCATGGGAAGCAGTGAAATGTGCAGTTAGTTTCCACTTGAGCAGGAAGCATCACCACAGTAAGCTGAAGGTTGTTTCTAAACTCAGATGTCTTTCATTAAAAAGACAGGATTCTCCTGATTGAATTTTATCTAAGAGCCTCTGTCTTTATACCTCAGACATCTCTTAGTGCCATGTTTCAGGATAGAGGACAATGTCTTGCTGTCTTGAGTCAGTGACCAACAGGCAGTGACACTAATTGGAAGAAGAAAGCACTACACTTGATTTTAGGTTAATAAACTGTCTCAGTTGATTGAATTTTACAACCATGTGTAATGTAAAACTTCTGATATTTATCAGGGCATTACAGTATTACAACTGACCAAAATTAACAGGATCCTGACCTGCATTAAGATTTAGTGCTTGCAATTATGGTTTTACAGCAACATTTCCAGATGTGATTAAAAAAAGATACCTCTAATGTTTGAGGTGGCAGTGAAGATTTGGAATGTGATCATCAGTTGAAGATACTGGTGGATTTCTTTGTGTGCAATATTTATTAATTGGGAATATTTCACCTTCCAGTAGTTATATTAGGTCTGTAAAATTAGCAGGAAGGGAGACTATTATCTCTTTAATTGAAAAGAATAGGTCTGATCAAATGTGCTTACCAGAGCTTTCAGTAAGAATGATTCCTACCTTGAAGATCATACTTCTCTTAATTTAATGCCACCCAATGCTGTAAATAAAGGAGCTACAAGGATACAGCTCTTAGAGGAAGAGCAAGAGCATGTTTTTTAGTTCTCTGGAACTACTGTAGGGTCAGAGTTAGGTCTGGTACTGTTTATGGAAGTGCTCAGCTGGGGCAGCTTTTCAGGTGATTAAGAAAACTTTATTCATAGGCATGTTATGCAGAGCATGCTCACTTTGTCAGTCCTGTCCTCAGGAACAAGTGTCCACATCATGATAACCACAAATGGGGGTTTCTTATTGTCAGGCTCTGGAGTAGGTTCATCAGTTCATTCCCAAGAGGCTCCTTCCTAAATAGAACTAAAGAACTGTGAGCTCCTGTGGACAGCTCAGACAGCCTCTGCCTTTGCTCTACCTGCTCCCCCCTACAGATGATGAGCACTTTAGAGGACAGGCAGCCTACTGATGTTTCTCAAGTGCTTACTTCCCATCAGAGCTGAAGGTGCTATTTGGGGGCATGCCTTCACTAACCTTGAAATGAAGTGATCACAGCAGGAATATGAACTAATTCCTTTTACTTCTTAGTGTGCTGTATGACTTCCCTGTGTCCACAGTTAAGCGGCAGCTTATTGTCTCTGTTTCCTGTCTTTTTTTTCATCCATCTACCCTCTTTCATTTTTAGGTATTTAGGTGTTGATTTATGAAAGAGAAAGGACGGAATCTCTGATGAAAGAGGTTGGCATGACCATTCTTTTTAAGAAAGGACAGAAAGAAAGGTACTGTGTAGCAGCCGTGTTTGCTGAAGAACAGACTGTTTGGTCGCACAAACTGTTAATGATTTCATTGTGAAGCAGAATGAAATTCTCAGTAGGCAGAGTTCAGACCCAGAGGAGTTGGCTGCAGCAATAGGCAGCAGCAGCCCTGCTAGGAAAGTTTTAGATTGGGTATTTGTTGGGGTTCTTTTTTCAGGGATTTTTCTACATGAATAAATTCAGTTTGCATCATGGAGTGAAGAATATCTCTTTTTTTAGCTGACCTCTTTTTGGCTTCTCAGCTTCTTTCACTGTCTAATAGCCAGAGACAAGTTCTGTCTGAAATTCCCACAGTTCTTTGCCCCTTTCATTCTCCAACCACCTAGAAACCACTTGCTATTTCTGGCTGAGTGCTGGGAAAATGTCATCTGGGGAATTTGAGAATAAGATTGTGCATTTCAACTCATCTCAGAATCTCTAGAGCTGGATCATGAGCTATACCTGTGTATTGTCTCAAACTACCAAAATCCATTCTCATATCCCACGTAACATGCCGAAAGTGGGAGCAGTGTTGGCAATGCAGTATATTCAAAATATCCTTAGATTTATGGCAGTTCTACTTCAATTCTGGGATAGAATCAGACTTTTAATTATTGCTTTAATATCTGTAGATGCACTAGGATGCATGTTTCGGAAAACAACCATCCAGTGTAAGTTGGATTTTTATTCCTGCACTAATTCCTGAAGCCTTTAAGAATCGTATCCAATCTCTTTAAATAGTGAGGGAGAAAATGATGTGGAGCTATTCTCTACTGCATGTGTCATGTCGCTATCACACCCTCCTTGATTATTGCTGAAGCAAAAAAGCAGGGAGGAGGCAGAATGGTGTTTACAGCTGTCTCTTATTTTCTGAGCATTCTGTAAATGCTTAATTATGTTGCTTTGTGCCATCAGAACAAGTGCCTTTTTCCTGCAGAAAGCTGCTTAGTCGATCATGTTAGAGCCTATTTGCCAAGACCAGTTCCTTGGCACGTTTCAGATGCACTGAAGAAAAATATATTGCCTGATGAGTCTTTGATTAGTAGGCATGTTATTTAATGGTGCTGCCATTATATTTGGGGAGCGGCTTTTACTACAGTATTTTCCATGAGACCATTCTTTGCCTCATTGTGTCACTTATCACTTAGTTTTCTTTAGAATGTATGCTTCAGGCTCTTCTCTTTGACAGTTCCAATCCTCAGTGTTGATCTGCAGCCAGAATGTTTCCATCCAGTTCTGGGTGGTCTTCTTGAGAGTTTCTTGAGAGAAGTGTATTTGAACCCCAGTTCAACGCTGCGTGTCTAAACCCAGACACCTTCTGTGGCTTCTGCTCCAAGCTGGTCAGCAAGTACAGTACAAATTTATACTGCTGTTTGCTAGCATGTTTTCCTTCAGATTTACCAGATGAGGTGACTCTCTAAGGTACAGAATTAGATCTCAGAATGATTTATATTGAGGTTTTAAGGTATCTTTATTACTCTGGAAATCACACACAGAATGTAGGTCACAGGGAAAAAATGGGTCAAAAATCTTACTGTAAATGGTGAGGGACTCCTGGTATTGTAGGTATGCAGAACTGATAAATCCTATACACTTTTAGTATACATCCCTATCATGGGATCTGCATTTCTCATCTGCAGAAAGTGTGAGTAGATCTGAGTTTATAATTGGAAGCCCTAACCCTGTGCTGTCCATATCCAGCACACTTGATGGCCTCAGGGGAAGTCTGTGATGCACAAGGAATGTGGGCTGCTGCCAAGTGTTACAAAATGTGGAGATGACAGCTCCGTTCCACAGGGCACAGTCTAGAAAGGTGCACAGACATCTTTTACATGATGCTGAGGTCCTTTTTTTGAGCAAAAGACAACACAGACTAGAAAATCCAGTGATAAAAGTGGCTGAAGGGTTTTATTGCCTTAAATATAAACTTTTGTCTTGCCTTGAAAAAGGGGGGCAATTTTGGAGTGTTTGTGTCGTTTTCTGGTGACTTTTTTCTGTCTTGGTGACTGAGACCTTTTGCTAAATGGCACTATTCACTTCAATTTATCAAAAGTCTATTAACGTGATGCATGAGTTTTATAGCCCACATCCCTTACCTATGCGTGCTGACACTGATTTTAGTCAGAAGTAATGTGTGCTTCTAGCCACAGATCTAGTCAAATTGATTAGGCTGCTAATCAATGAAGCCTTTTTGAGTTAGAATAGTTTAAACCAGTTTCACAGACATACCACTTCATCACCAAGTTTTGGCCAAATATTTGTTAATATTATAGCCTCTGGTAAAGCAAGCACCATGTCCTTCCTTGCAAATTCTCTCTTAGTAGAAAGGGGGTGAATTTGCTGCATACAATGGTGGTCAGTGGTAAATAAAATAGTGAGAGGGATCTGAAAAAACAGAGCGAGATTTCAGGTGGCTTTTGTAGGCTGTGCAAACCTGTGCTGATCTTCAGCTGAAACCAAGTTCTTGGAAACACTGGGGCTAAAATCACTCCGGTTTGCCTTGTGGAAGGGAGGTTGCTAGGGTATAACTTTCAGGTCTTTGCAGTTGTTTATGAACTTTGAGTACTGGATTTCTAAGTGATTAGTGAAAGCAGCACATACAGTTTGCCAGAGGGCCTATTCTGCAAAACCAAGCTTGGATCTGGTATCCATCTTTCAGCAAGGTTGTGCTTTCGGTGGTGTAAGCAGTTCCGCTCCCAGTTGTCACGAACACCATGAGCAATTCCAGTTGGAGACTGGATTCTGAGCAGGCAGATTTAGTACTGCTTTTGGTCATGTATCTGTGTGTGTGTGTATATCCACCTCTCTGTCTCCAGCAGGATCAGCCTAAGCCAGTGTGTCAAGTGTTTTTCCTGCACACATCACTAATTACATGGTTCCAGAAGCTGACTGCACATCCCTTGTTTGCCTGTCAGACACTACAGGGAATTCGTGGAGTATGAGCTACCAGTGGGATAGACCTTCAGGCCGAGCAGGCTGATCAGTACTGAAGAAAAGAGAAGTCTGAGGGGAGCTGCTCAGAAGGAGCCTCTTGAACTAGGCTAGCTTTTTGTTTTCTTTCTCTGGAAAAGAACTGCTTTTCCATTTTGTAGTAGTGTTAGTAAAGAGAAGTCAGGCTCGTGCAATGTGGCACTGCTAGCAGTGATGCCTCTGCTGTACTTCAGACAAATACACCTTTTAGAAAGTGGGGTCTGACTCGCTGCAGCATGTTAATAGGGTGGGAATGGGAAAGTCCTGTTGTCTATACCAGCTAAAAGATGTGAAGGATCTGAAGTCAAAATGAACTTTCTTTCCACTAGAGAATAGACCAACTTCACTGCTCATTCCTATGTATTGGCCGTGATTCTGTAGTTGCTGTGCTAACATCAGTAAAAAAAATCCATTTTGGGCTGCCTTTGAGGTTAAACGTTAATTTAAACATTTTCAAGTAAGTATTCTTGTGGCTGCTTTTCCATACTTGTGCCTACATCACACCAACAGACTTCTTCAGTAACTGGTGAAATTCTTAGAGTTATGGAACTGAAATGCTATTCCAGGTTGATCTCTTCTGCCAGGTGATGTGTGTGTATGAATAACTGGCAATTAGAAGAAGTTCCGCATCATTGCTTTGTGTCACTCCAGCAGTATACAGCCCAGAATCTCTTTCAAAGACTGTACAACGGCTGATGGGCAGGGGGGAGAAGTAGTATTTGAAGTATTAGTAGTTAGTTGTTGAGAGGCAAATCGTATTATGAAGACACGTCCTGTGCTAGGCACCTAGATTCGGGCTTTTTTCTTTTTACAGATCATAGGTATCTCACCCTGAAATTCATCATCTGAAAAGGGAAGCTGGAGGTGGTCTGGCCATGAGACAGCTGATTGAGGAGCTTTGTTGTGTTCACCCTGAATCCTGTGTTTAGTTCTAGCTCCCTCAGTACATGAGAGACATTGAGGTGCTGGAGTGGGGCCAGAGAAGGGCAATGAAGCTGGTGACGAGCCTGGAGCTCAAGTCTGATGGGGAGCAGCTGAGGGACCTGGGGGGGTTCAGTCTGGAGAAGAGAAGCTCTGGGTGGACCTTATCGCTCTCTACAACTGCCTGAAAGGAAGATGGAGGCAGGAGGGGGCTGGGCTCTGCTCCCAAGTAACAAGGGACAGGGCAAGAGGAAACGGCCTTAAGCTGCACCAGGAGAGATTTATACTGGATATTAGGAACAATTCCTTCCCCAAAAGGGTGCTCAGGCATTGGTACAGGCTGCCCAGGGCAGTGGTGGAGTCACCATCCCTGGAAGTGCTCAAAACCTGAGTAGATGTGTCCCTCAGGGACATGAGTTAGTGGTGGCCTTGGCAGTCTGGGGAATGGTTGGACTCGATGATCTTGGAAGGTCTTTTCCAACCTAATTGGTTCTATGAGCAGCTTGGATCTTGATTTACTGTTTTGATAATGGCATACCTTTGCTTCCTGAATTATAGATCCAATTAGAAATCCATTGGTTTCAGCAAGAGTAGGATAGTACCTGACACAACGTATCAGTGCGATAGCTATAGGGGAAATAAATGCTTATTGCTGTGATGCATTTGTGAATCAAACTTATTTCCTCTTCCCCTAACTGGTGGTATCCAGGATGTCCAGAGGGAAAAATTTGTTAGTTATCTGTAATTGACATGAACATTTTGTGCAAATAAGATGCTTAATCTCATAGCAGGTTGGCAAACAAACTGAAAGAGCAGGTTGGTCAGCAGGCAGAAATCAATACCAGATATTCTCCTTGCTGCCTCCCCTATTTTTGGAAACTGTTTAGAAGCCAGAAATGTTCATTAAAATGATCCCCAAAGTGGATTAGTCAGCCAGTTCTGGAAGAACACTGCAAATTCTTTTCTGTTGTGCTGTTGGCCTCCTTGGTTCACTATTAATTATGAAACTTAGCTCTTTAGCAGGCTGCTAATTAAATTGGGCTGCAGTGATACAGACAAGTATAGCACCTCTTTCCATTCTCGGTCGAGACAGTCATATATCCTGGGGTTGTCAAGAGGAAAAGCCAGCCAGGCTGTTTGTTTCCCTTTCTCTAGGGATGACGTGTCACGTTTCATTTAACTACCTGTCTGTTACAGTGGATCTCTCTCTTCTTTCCTTGTAATTTTAGAATTGTTTATCTCATCCGTTTTCAAGGCCAGAGTTCAGCCTGACAGTGCCTTTTTGACTTGGTTTGAGGGCTCCTAATCAGTCAGCTGTGTGATTCAATTTTGTCCTGAAGGCAGTGTTCACCACAGCGTGGAAACTGAAGGCAAGGACAAGAAGTTTGGCTTAATAATATCTCTAAAATCATAAATACTGTCCCAGTTCTTTAAATCTGCTGAACTCTGATGTTTTTTTCTCTTGTGAAACTTAGTTAAGCAACAGATGCCTTACAGCATTTCACTCTGTTCAGACGCAGCCAGTTTTCTGACCTCGCTGGGACAGGTGATGGTTTACTTCATTCTATCACCTGATGTGATAGCTGTCTGCTGTTAGCTAAAGTAACATGATGGAGACTGAGTTTTGCTCTGTCATTTCACTCTGTACTTTTTGATGATAAAAGTGCAGTTTTGTGTCATCTTGGTGGAGTAAGCGGCAAACTTCTGGTAGGTGTGTAGCAGGCTATGGCTTGCATCCTGATGTATGGCTCTTTGTAGCTGGATATCTTTCAATTGGTAAGTCCCTTCCATATTCCTTGCTAGAAAGCTATAGTACGATGTTTGTGTACCACTGCTTTTTCAATCTGTTCTCTGTATGAAAGAGGTTGTTTGAACCCGAGAGAGATCAGTTTTTCTCACAGAGAGTAAGACTTTTGTTACGTGTGATACTTGGCTTGTGTGCCCTTCTTCTGCGCACCAATGGAAAAATGTTTTGGAGCAATGAGAACACAAATGCAGTGCCATAGTAAGCAATGGATTAACTTCATTTTGTACCTTCTGAGGGTTGAGCTGCTAAGCCCTGTTAAACAGAAACTGCAACAACATTAGTTTTGCTAGCTGTGCTGTTCAGATAATGATCAAAATCCGCCTTTGCATTCACCTTTTTTCCCTAAAGAGCTGATTTGTTATCTGTGTATAACAAGTTTTTATTTCGTGTATAAAGAGCTAATCAAACACTGGAATTCTTCATGGTATAAAAACCCATGGTCACAACACTGGTTTATGAATTCCTCTTATAGGATTTACTGTATATGAAAATGCCTACAGTGGCTACTGAAGGTAGATGTAATGTGGATTAAAAATAGTGGTTTAACTCTATTAAAGTCTGAAACTACTGAATGCAAGAAGATTGCATAGTTGTGTTTAGAGAAATGCATATGTTCAGTGAGTTTATTATACTGAGATCACAAGGTTAGCCACTGTTGTGCACACATGCACATATGAATAAAGAACAAGCTTTGTTGAAGAGCATACAACATAGGGTTAGTGATTCAGTCAAGTCAGAAGTGCAGGTGTAAAAACGTGTGAACTTGACTGCAAATGTGAGGCAACAGATTCCCTTCAAACAAGACACTAATTGGTCATGGGTATATATCAAACCTAAAGAAGTAATGTGTAATAATACTTTTTTTGCAAGCAAGTTTTGATTTTTTCCAGGCAAAATTTTGGTTTGTCTCCATTAACACCTGTGGGAAATTCAGTAGGTGCTCACCCTATTCAATGAGGGAAATCTCAGTTCCACTGAAGTATAGGTTAGTGTTTCCAGTCCAGTCTTTATTGTGAAGCCATCGTAGATGCTTTGTTCTACAGAAAGGGTTCTGGCCTCAAAGACGTCTTTACATTTCCTATGCATGAGAAGTATTTGCAAAGCATCCTCTTGCCAGCCTTGTTCCACTTTGTGAATCCAGTCATGAGCGTAACAGGATGATCCTGGCAAGTAATGATTCTCCTGAGACACGAAGCTGTTTCACAGGGCTAAACTAGAGATTCTTGGAGTGAGTTTTCCTCTGGTACCAGAGCAGGGCTATTTATCGTTTGCATTGATGGGAGAGAAAGATCTTTTCAGCTGTGTTTCCTAACAGTATCTGTGAAAGTTTTTAGGTTCAGTTGCAACAGAAGAAATTCTGAATAGAAATAAAGTTTTTTCACAATTCAGTCATCTAGCTGCCTACTGCTTTCCCACGAGTAGGGGAGGAGGGTGACCTTCCCTGTGAAGGTGATGAGGCACTGGCAGGGATTGCCTGGAGAAGTGGAAAATGCCCCATTCCTGGCAGTGTTCAAGGCCAGGTTGGACGGGGCTTGAGGCAACCTGCTCTAGTGGAAGGTGTCCCTGTCTGTGGCAGGGGGGCGGAACTGGATGAGCTTTAAGGTCCATTCCAACCCAACCCATTCGATGATTTTTATGTTTAGACTACAGACATAAAATCTACCAGCTACTTCTTTGTGTCCCTGGCTCTCCTGCTTTCATCTGCCCCCATTTGTCGTTGAAGTTGCAGAGTGGTGTCTGTTTCCTACTGGCTATAGTTGGCTGCCTTCTGAGGATCTTGGTTTATTTAGCTGTGTTTTGAATACCATATTTGGACACTTTTCAGCCTGTTTTGTGGTATGCTGGGTGTCTTTGGTACGGGCTTTGGTTAGCTCTTTGACAGACTACAGATGGTCTGTTCAGCAGTCCGTTATCTAGCCACTTACCAGGCTTTCAAACTGCAGTCCTTGTTTTGGTTGCCCAGCTGCAGTAATTAAAACTCCATTGTTTCTATGCTTACATAGCATTGCTTCAGCCCACAAGTGGGAGTCCTGCAGCAGCCTAAGCACGCTTCTGTCTGCCAGTGCCTCCCTCCCACAATTTGAGGAGGTGGCAAGCAGGCAAGTCGTGCCTCTTCTGTGGTTTGGGAAGTCTCTTTTTCTGCTCTGCTCACTCGGGTAAGCTCTGACCTTCAGCCCCGAGTTTTGCAGGAGAAGGTCACCTGCCAGACAGAGGAGTCCTCAACCAGTAGTCTTACGGGAGAGGTGAGAAAGTCTTGTGTGAGGGACAAGGCAATGGGAGTAGGGCAGAGATTAATAGAAGATTCAACTTTTTCCCTTCCTGCCCTCGTCCTTTATGAGGTGGAACTCATTGGTTTCTTTGAAGGAAGCGAGAGAGTACTTATGGGTTTGAATCAACCCAGGAAATGCCTGTGCCAAAACCATCTTGAACAAGATTTTGTAGTGCCGGCAGTGCCTTACAGCTTGGATGAAAAGCTGTAAAAGCTCCCAGTCTCCTATGCCCTAGTCATCCAGAAATATTGCAGCCTGAGTCATGTTAAAGGGTAGAGCGGTGCTGGCAAGAGTCATAGGCCTTTCTGTAACTTCTGCTTGGCTGAGTGAAGAGGTATGCAGAAGGGCAATTTGATCAGTTTTATTCAGGCAAAAGAATCTTCTTTCTTTCGTCTATGTTAAATTCTAGGGTGCATTTCCTTACAAGACTTGATATGTGATAGTGTCAATTTGTTGATTTTATATTGTATGCGGAGTAGTTAATAATTTTAAAGAAGCTGGAACCATACCCTGGCGTATTGAAGTATCCAGATTCCCTTACAGTTAATGAACCTTTCCTGTACGATGTCCAATAACACTTGATTCATAAGGTATTTTATGTGCCTGTTATTTGAAGATGCCAAGAGAGGGATTTGAATGTCTTGTATGCAGTCAGAAAGGTAGCCCAGGGTACGCCTGACCATAGAGTGCTTGATAGAGTACTCTTGGACGCCCCTGCCTATACGCTTGGCTGTCCTACACTTCTTCCTGAACGCGTGGAGTTGGCATCCTGGCAGATATATGGTTTGTAACATGCGGCAGAGCAGAACCAATCTCCTTACAGGCTGTAGTGTTTGGTACAAGTCTCTGATTTGGATGCTGTTTATGAGGTTTGTGTGGTTTTTTTCAGTGGTGACTAATCCTTAATTTGTCATCTTTATTTTAAAAGAAAATACAGGACCATTACAAATTCGCTGAGTCAGTGTCTTACAGTCTCAAGAACAGTCTTTCTCTCAGCCGTGTTCTGGGAAACTTCTATACCTCATCTTCCAGCAGTGTTTCTAAAGCAGCTATTTGTCCTGCTTTTGTCACCTCGGTTTAGGAGGCTGTTCCATGACCTTACTGCTCTGAGAGTTACAAGCCTTCTACAACCAAAATGTCTTCCTAGTCTTAAATTTCCTTACAGCAGGTCTGTCCATGTTTGTTCTTGTGCCAGGGTTGTCCTAATTGAGTCGCTTCTCCCTCCCCAGACCCAGGTTAGGTAGCTGTCTCTCTTCCGAGAAGCCCCTATTGCTCTGCTTGTCACAGGGGGCCTTCTTCGTGCCAGGAGAGCTGGACTTTGGCATTAAAGAATATTTCCTCAAACAAGGATACTTTGTGCTTTGTGGATTTTATGCCAACAGTTGAAAAGTACCTCGACTTCCTCTGACCTGTGGGAGTTCTCCTCGCAGAATATGTCCTTCTTAAATCCTCCCTGTGGAAATTTTGAGGCTCCTGTTAGGTTTTGTGTAGCAAAGAGAATTCTCAGGTAGCCCACAAGCCAGCTGTTTCTGAGCTAAAAAGGCTTGAGTGCCATGGATTTGGAGATGTCACAATCAAGTGATAATTTGAACTACCATCATTTAGCGGTCCTTTTGCACTGAAGAGACTCTTACCATTGCATTTGCATTATAAGGGCAAATTTCTTCCAGTGAACAAGAAAGATGTTTGGGTTAAAGCATCTGGCAGCCTCTATTTTGCATGCTTTTCCACCAATTGTAGCTAATGTCAAATTGAAGATTTGGAGTGTCTGGGCCCTGTATTAACGGCCCTGCCTAATTCTTTACATTCCTTGAGATTTGTTTATGTCTATGGAAGCTAAACAGATTTGATGATGGAAAAGACTGTATTTAAGCTATGCAGGGAGAGAACAGAATTCCACTCTTCCTAAGCATGTCTTTAGTTACTTGTGCTGAGATCAGCATTGGGCTAACCTTGTCTAGGAAGTCAATTTAGAAAGAGCTGTTAATTAGTGTTCAAGATTTTAGTGACTCTTCTGTCAGCCATCGTGTTTAGGTCATTTCTTTAAACACTTGGATATAATTTTTGCTTTGATTTCCCCCCCCCCCTCCCCCCCCAAAAAAAGGAACATAATGGATTTGTGTATCGTGGTTTAAGCAAGAAACTCCCATGGGAAGTTGGACTAATTGTTGACTTTTTATCCTATACAAGTCCGGTTACAGGGTCGTAGATTCTGTGACCAATTCCTCTCTGGCTGAGACACAAACTGACATGCAGTTTACAAACCAGCTTGAGTCTTAAGCCAAATTTAATGTTCAGTTGAAACTTAAAGCATGTTTTGTGTCTGCCACAATAACATGGCATTAACTGTGACATAAGTGTTATGGGCTCGATAATGTAACAAGGTTTGAGCTCCTTTGCTTTGGATTTCCTTACTGTGTCTATGCTACTGAAAGAGACCTCTTTTCTTTGTTCTCACTCCCATGCTACTCCTAAGAGGAATGTTTTTATAGCCAGGATACTGAAAATCTGCAGCAATGTTGGAAAAACAGCAAGCACAGGCTAGGAATAATCTTCACCTCAGTAATGGCTCAGCCTGGAGCTGTCTGCCACTGCTCGCTCTCAAATACTCTTTTGTTTCTGTTTCTAAGACTCTTTCTTGGACTCTTCATAGGAGATGCGCTAATGCTTTCAGTAGCAAAGACAGGGTGATACCTTCTCATGTGTGCAATACAGATATACAGCAGGTATAAGGTTTATGTTTAGACACACCAAGGATTGCCAAGAAAAAGCATTTTGTTAAATTATCTTGGAGACTTCAATATGAAGCCAGAATCTTTACATATCTAGAGTGCATGCTTGAAGACCAGGCTTTCTGTGGTAAACTCTGGGTTTCTTGTATTGCCCCAACTTCCCAAAAAGCCATAGGTAAGACTTACAAACTCTTATTTCTTCTGGATGACAATGGTAAAGTCTTCTAAAGTTAAACTTTCACGTTTTTCTGTTGATCTTGAATGTTTCCACAGTTTCTTGATGCATTTATCATAAGCCTTGAAAAGCTTCTTCAGAATTATTTTGTCTTGTATGTTTTGTTTTCCTGGTTCATCCAAAGTTACCCAAGTAGTGGTGAGCAGGGGCAGCATAAACTCAGGGATGTGAAAGTGTTTGAGTTGCAATGCAATCAGGATGTAGGTAAACACAGGATCACCAGGCCACGGAGTGCATGTCTGACGCTTGTTCAGCATCTGTGATGTGTCTAGGATGGAGGGATTTGAGAAATAGGAAGTATGTGGTTCTAACTTGAAGAGGGTTTTTGTGGGTTCAGGTGGAGGGGGGACTTCTTGCCAGCATGAGTCCTTGAGAACAATAACATCCTGGCCCACTGCTAGTGAAACAGCATGCTTGCATGCATTAGGAAGCTTGTGATGCACATCCCGAACGTGACTGTTGGCAAGGTGCTTACATTCCCAAGCAAAATCAGAGGAGTGTCCTGCTGCAAGTACGTACTGAAGGAATAAGGTGCAAACTGAATCAGACAGCTGATTCCATGGGTATTATGAAGCACAAAAGTGTGTGTTTCTAGCATCCCACCACTTGATTTGGGTATTGTCTTTTTCCCTGCTATTTTCTTTCTCTGTTGTAATTACTGCTGGTTATGTGATCCTGCTTGCTGGCTTTGGTGTCATGCCCATATTTTTGTGCGTAGAGTGGTGTAGGCAGGCATTCTGTGTGGCTGCTGCCTGAAGAAGCAGCAAAGTTGAGGTATGCACAGCAGTGGGAGGATATGCCAAATGCTGCAAAGCCCAGGTTTGCTTCCTTTTTTCAAAGCATAAGTCCAGGGGTTTGCTGCACTCTTGTGTTCAGGAAAACCACACTTATGGCTGCTCCCCTGTCAGGCCTTCCTTCTGCAGCTTGGAAAAGTGCAGCCAGAAGAGCAAATTTTAGTCCACTGCAAATGTTGTACTCAGTAGCAAGTGGAGTCCTGCCAGTCGGCAGCCTCATTCCAGTCTATGCGGCACAAGCAGGCAGTGGAGACGAGCTTGCCTTACACGGGTAAATTGTCTCTAAATAGTTGGGCTGTGTAGCATGAATGTGGGTCCTGCTGCTGACCCGATCTGACAGTAACCAGATCAGTAACAATGTAATCCTTCTGGCCACACTTCTTGCAGAGTTGCTTTTTCATTTAATCTGCAGTAATAAAGTCAAGCCTTTGCTTAGGTATTGTTATTAATACTGTTACGAGCAGTAGAAGAGTAGCCTTAGGCAGTCCTTTCCTATCTGCATGTCTTGGGACATTATAATCTGAAAGGATGCTGTCATGGCTGATAGCAGTTGTATAAGATGATTATGAAAACAAGTGAGCTTTCAGGCCTGTTTCCAAAAGCCACGGTATTGTGAGCTTTTCACCCAATGGAAGGAGCTCCAGGAGGTATTTTATTGGAGCATGCAACGGGGAAATCAGCAGAAATTGGTATTTAGTCTGTGTGTGATTGCAGGTAATGACGCAGATAAGTTAGTGGTGCAGCTAAACATACAAAAGTAGGAATGGGGAGATCTTGCTTCAGTTTCAGTACTGATACTGGCAGATTGCTTTGTCTGTTTGTCTAAAGCAAATTGCTTTAAGCTGCCAGCCTTGTATCACAGCCTTTTGTACTCCCACCTAGCAGAGCATCAGTGTCCTCAAATTGCCTAGCAGAGTGGTGCTGTGATCCACTCTCAAGTCTTTTTGAATGCTAGTAACAGAAGGAGCTATTCAAAGGTGGCTTGTTTTCCTTTTGGAAATAACTCCTGTTGCTGTTTTGGAACATGCTCATACCGAGCACCTTGTACAGCGAAAACTAATTGTATTCTTGAAGTAAACAGGCAGCAAAATGGTTTCCAAGGGAAGATTATAGACTAGGTCTGAGATGTGTCTTCTGTGAAGCTTTGTTTTAATGACAGCATACTCCTGTGTATACAACACATACATTGAGGTAAGCTCATGTTCTCTGGCACTGGCATCTGAGAGGTTATTGCATGTTCACTGTAACCAGGCAGGTACAACAACAGTTTTATTTTGAGTTGGCCTCAAGCTGTAAGCAGCTTTGGGATTATATTGCAAAAAGCTCGGCCATGTCTGGGTTTTATGCATTTGCATTAAGCCCCAGCAATTCCAGGAAGTGTCCGAGTTCTTGTGTGACTGATCACTGGTCTTTCTCCTCGCTAAGTACTACATGGAGGGAGCAAGGCTGCAGTTATGGCTTAAATCATATTAACAAGTAGAGGATTGTCTTCCTCTGTTACTTTCAGAATTAGTCTGCAGCTTGAGCACACTTTTCTTCTGGCATGTAACACCCAGTTCTTCCAAAACACTGCTTGTTTAACATCGAATAACTAAATTACCGCATCTTCCAAGTGCACAGTCCCCACTTGCTGTGCTTGCTTGCGAGGCTGTGCTGGAAATGGGAGTCAAGTTCAACAGACAGGGCAGGAGAGGGTAGCTGAGGTCGTGTTTCCAGGCCCTGGGGCTGGGAGGCAGGCTGAATTCTGCTCTGTACTGCACTGCGGCACAACACGAGTTGGGATCCACTTTCTTGGACTGCTGAGCTCTTACTTGTGACATGTCTCTGGTTTACAAGGCTCAGCTGCAGAGAGGATGAATATGCTAAGGTGAGCAAATGATTGAATGAGATAGGCACCTTATCCAAAAATAGCCTTTGGCATTCAGTTTTGGTTTGTTGTGGGCCCTGTTTTTACCAGAACTTTAAATGGAATTTGGTGTTTCTTTCCTGGTAAGATCTGCGGACAGAAAGCTTGAAATTTAGCTTCTACCTGTCAGAACAGAGCACTGTTAAATTCCAGGGTAGTTACACATGAGCAGATATGTCTGCATGGGTTAGATCCTTGTAGCCAGGTTGTGACAGGGGCAGCAATGGCTTATCAACCTGACTGAAACAGTGAATTGATGTATTCATGTTTCTGTGGAGCTAGGCCATTGTGAGCTTGCTCGGGTATCAATCCTTCTAGTCTTGAATTAAACTTCAAAATCACCTGGTGCTTCCTGGTGCATGTGCTGTGACTGTGAGCTGAAACTCCCTTTTTATTCATAGCTCCATTGCTGACCCTGGCACAGCCTTGCTGTTCTGGTGGGCACAAGATACTAGATGTGATACGACCAAAAAACTATTTGGGTGTTTGCTGCCCTGATGCACTTGCACCTTGGGGCTGAGGAGAGCATGACAATTTTGGTGCACGTGTAACTGAATTCCTAGCTGGTTTTAATTATCAGTGTTAGCCAAGTGGCTTGTCTTGCAGAGTGGCTTCAGGCCCTTGGAGTCCCTCATCTCCACATCACTGCCCAGGCATGATGCTGCAGTAAAGCGAGCCCAACGGGCACATTTTTTGAGAGAATCAAATGCAAACTGCAGCTTGGCAAGAGCAATTTCTTAATCATGCTAGAAGTCATGCTCCAGCTGTGAACTGGATGCACAAACTGTTATCAGGACAGACAGCTGGTGAGCAGCCATGAGCTAATTGGGGTAAGACAGCATTATCCAGTGCTGCTGTTCTGTCCTTGTTTGCACAGGTGACACTCGGAGCAAACCTTGCTGGTCAGTCTCCTGCAAACTCTAGTGAGAGCGGTAGGCTGAGTATTGTTCTGCTCCCTCTGAGCTGCTCCCTGTTCCCCTTGGCTGGAGATGAGGCTGAGTGGGAGTATTCTGCTCAGCATGAACTCCTGACCAAAGCATTCCTCCCTCCCTGCTGTGCTGCATCAGATTGTCCTAATCCCCTGCTTCCCATGTTCTCTTCCCTCTGGGGGCTGGGGGAGCCAGCAGCCTTTGGTGTGAGTGTAGCCCAGCTGCAGCAGGAGTCAAGTAGCAGGGTAATCCAGTGTACTAGCGCTCCTGTGATGGTATTTGACAGAGCCCATACTTATCTAGGGGAGGAGCTTTAACCAACACAAACAATATCTGATTTTGGTTTTGCTGGTGTCTGAGGGCAGTTAAAAGCTGAATGTTACACAGCAGTGTAGGCTGCACTTTTCTAGTGAAAATATTATGCAGTGATTTTGTGGCTGCAGTTAATTAGTTTGGGCAAATGATCCCTTGCTATGGATGCTTATCAGTGCAATTGCATTTATAGCCAAGCTAACTATGTAGGACAAAAGGGAAGGAAATACTCTGCCCCTTTGCATTAGGGAGAGCAGATCAAGTGGTGTGACTCTTTGCAGGCGAGACCTGGCTCTATGCTTTTTTTCCTCAGGTTTTTGCTAAACAAAATGCTTAGTGGCAAGAGTGTCTCCTGAAGGTGCCTGAGCCACACACAACACGAACTGACAGGTCTCTTTCCAGGTATGACTGAGGTGCAGTAAATAAGAGAAAATGAGAGACACGCAGGTTCAGCAGAGCTCTCAGGAGCGTGTGGAGAGTTAAGGCCAAAGTGGATACCAGTAACTGTGCTTTGTGTGCCTAATGCAGATCAAATGATTGCACAGCGAGTAAGAGGGCTCCCAAATTCTTGTGCTTGAACATGCTGTGCTTGGTTACAGACCAGGTGTGTAATTGTCTGGCACCTTTCCGAAGAGAAAGCGTTGAACTTGTGTGAAGAGATCAGCACTTATGGGTGCGCAGAAAGGTAGTGCCCTTAATTTACCTAAATTTGAGTTCATAGCAAATACATTTGCGTTGCTCAGTCTAGTTTAAAATGCACTACATCGATCTTCTATATAATTTAAAATAAAGCTGACCTGAACTCATAGCATTATCATTCGGATATGCCTAGCTTTAAGTATGAAATGGTGTGTAGGCTGACTTGTTAAGCGTATGTGTAGTTGTTTAAAGGATGTATAGTGTATATTTTTGGGCACCACAATAAGAACACTGTGGGATGAGTTGGAGAGAATCCAGAAGGAAGTGATAGATTGAATAAACGTGATAGAAAAATGGGGAGCAGCATACTCCTGGGTTTACACTGCAGCTGCACTGCACAATGATCCGTTCAGGAAATGGTCTGCCCTGCCGGTGTGCTGGGAGATGGATCGCAGGTGGAGAAGGGTATAGGCCGAGTACAAATTTTAAAGTTCCTTCCTAAAAGCAGGAGAGGATTTTCTGTTTGTAGATGTGCCTTGGTGTGGGAAAGGAAAATGGTGTAATTATAGTGATTTGGAGTAAACGAGTACTGTGTTGTTTCTGCCGCATCACACAGAGGAAAGTGAGAATTTACTTGAGTATGGGTAATAACAGCCTCACTGGTGTTGGGGCGTATGAATTAATGACTGTGGGGGAGAAAATGTTTTGCATTAAAGGTCCTTTTTGGGCAAGGTAGATCTGTTCATGGTATGATACAGCCTGCGCCCTTCCTCCCCTTTGCTTGCTAATATTAGGCAAAACTGCTGCTGCTTTCTAATGGAAGGAAGGTGGCTGCTGTGAGTTTACTGAGCAATCCTGCGTGCTTGCTTCTCTTGCTGCTTACTCCTGGTGTGATCTTGCCTTTATGGTGGATTAGGGATAGTATCTGCTCTAGATTGTCTTTGCATATTGTATAATACTGAGTTTTGGGTATTGTTGTCTTCTTTACTGTGGAACTATCTGGAATTTTTATGTGAGAATTTTTTCTGTCTAAACCTCCTATTTCCAGGTAATTAATTCTGTGGCCATGTTGGAGACGTTGCTTTTGTGCCTGGGTAAATATTCTCTTTTTCCTGCAGTTGTATTTCAGTCTTCAAAGGGAGATCTAATTGTGACTTTCTTAAAGAATCAGGTGGATGCTTAATTGAGGAAGTAGCATCAGTTGTGGTGGAGTTCACGCTGTTTCCATTTCCCAGATGTGAGAAGAACATAATAGTCCAGGGAGGAATCCAGCCTCACACAAACCAAACTCAGATTTTGCTTGGGATTGACTGATTTCACATGTTCTAGCAGTAGCTAGGGCCAGGAAAATAAAGTATATTTCATACTCAGCAATGCCTACAGTATTGTCGTCAGGTGCGTAGAAGCCTTCTCCTCACAATTTCCAGATCAGTTCTTCATCTGACTGGATTACACTGCAGTTGACTAAAAATTGAAGTTGTAAATTTAGTAGTGGAGTCATTGGAACTGTGATGATCCATGTCTGCAGTATCTTGAGTGCCCAGATGTTCCTGGGTTTTGGTTGTCAGTACTCAAGCCCACTCCTAAATGACAACTCATACTTTCGGTGATCTCAGCCACTGCAGAATGGCATGAGAAATTATGAATACAAGTAAAACCTTCACCCATTTTGCCTACAATACTGCTTTCACTCAGCCACTATCTGGGAAGGCTGACATCAAAGGGCACTATTGCTTTGGACTGGCAGTACTATTTAGAATGGAAGTAGTAATTATAATGCTTTTCTTAATTCCTCAGCTAATACCTTATTTAGTTGTGAATTCATCTTTTCTTTTTTGTTCCATCTGTCCCACATTTTCTTTCACCTGTGAGAGGGCTGGAAATGCCATGTTGTATTGAAACAAGGCATGCATAGTTGTGCCTGTTTTGATTGTTTTGCTGTTGACATTTCTTAGATCGTGCAATGAAGGAACTACAGAGTCTTGTGAAGAGAGCGAGCTCAAACCTTTAGGGTTACTCTAAGGTTAGTAATGAAAACTCATACAGCTCAGAAAACATGTCCTGAAATCGACTGGAGACAGTGCTGTGTACAGAGCAGTTATACCTGAGAGCAACAATTTCCAGTTCAAACAAGCTTAGGCTGTGTTTACAGTGAAGGGATACTGGAGTCAAGGGGATTGTTTAAATTCTGATACACTTTGATGACATTTGCCATGTTTCCAGCAGGAGAGATAAGCAGGTGCCAGGAACTGTCTAGAAATGGTTGTTTCCTCAGAATTGCACCTGCTGAGTTCAGAAAGGGACTCGAGGGGAAAATAAGTCCCATTTGGAGTCTAACCTTTGCATTTGTGTTTGGAAGGAAAGAAGGCAGACAGGAATGTAATGAACCAAGGTGCCAGGAAACAGGATTTGACAGATATTTATATACATCATCTCCATGTATAATGGTTCTGTCAGCTACACGAGAGCCTCTGAGAAGGGGCTGCTCTCTCATGAGGTAGAATTTAGAGCTCTGCAAGGCTGAGGCAGGTGAAGGTGGGGGGATTGCTGCAGGGTGATGTGGGTCGTTATTTCCCTCATCCTTTGGTTTTGCTCTGGGAGAAGGAAGCGGAGAGCAGAGGGTTGACACAGGCTGTTGATAGGATCAAAAAGTTAGTTTGTAAAGATTTGTGAGTTTATTTTGAGCTGGTTAGTGAGTAGAAGGGGCATATCTGAATGGCTCGAGAGGATCCTCTTTGCACTTACCTGCATTGTTCTGTATAGGACTGCAGTTGCTGGCAGTGTTGGCTATCTCCAGCAAGAGTAAGGGATGAGGTCTGTTAATCATTTTGCTTTTCTAGGCTATCGCAAAGGCACCGCACTGCGGCATCACCCCCTAAGTCAGGCTGGTGCTGTGTGCTGCAGTTTAGTTGTACTTTTGGAGTGCAATATGCCAAATAGCAATGTATGTGTGTAGAGTACGTGTCGTTGCTGCACCCATAAAGCCTTGTGGAGTTAGGTCTTTATCAAATGGCTGATAAAGAATTGCAGGTGGTTTGGTTGGTGCTGTGCATTAGAACATTCCAACAGAGTTGCTCTGAAGGCTCTGCCCTTGTTTTAGCCTGTTTTGATTTTGCAAGATACACCACTACTGTCAGGTTTTCAGAGTATTTTGACTGCTTCAGCTGTCTCTCTAGAGATGTCCCTTTTCTGAGTATCCCTTAGGTAGAGCTGCATTTGACTGTACACTGTATGTACAGCCCAAAAGAGGGATAGGGTTGCTTTAGGTAATGTGACTTCTGAAAAGGCTTCACCTTCTCCTGCCTTTCTAAGAGACCCTGTTCAGTTTGGTCACTGCTAAGCAGCAGTGTTCTTTTATTATTACTGCCTGTGTTAGTATACTTTTGCTGCTTACCATCTCCAGCTGGGGATGGGTTCAGTGTTCAAATCAGTATGCAAAGCTTCCAAAGTATTCTGTCTTGAGTCCAATGATCTGTAAGTGGTACTGTGTCATTTTGAATTCATAGTCCAAAAATGCATCTTAGGCTCATGATTTGCTGAAATGCTGATCTTGCAAATTCTGGTATTCTTATTTCCTTGTGGAAGCCTGCAGTAAACATCCTAAGTAATGAATTTAACTGTTCAAGGCACCCTGACCAATGTGACCTTGCCAGAATGCTTTCTTGTTTTAAAGGGATGATTAATTATGGCTTTGAATCAAATACTTGATATATTCCAAAAGGAATAATGTTTTCCTTGGAAGAGTCATCTTGCTTTAGGGTGAGATTTTATCTGACACATTCAGCTGTAATTTGGACCCGAAGCTGAATGTTGTGAAAACACTCTGAAATAAGGTACCTTCTACACCAGTTTCCTAGGAAACGTCAAATTGTTGAATGCGAAGTCTCTTTTCCCTACGATATTTGAAAATTTGTTGAGAATCATCTATCAACAGGTCCAGTGTCATTTAGATTGGATATGAGGAAGAAATTCTTTACTGTAAGGGTGGTGAGGTGCTGGAATGGGTTGTCCAGGGAAATTGTGAATGTTCCATCGCTGGCGGTGTTCAAGGTGGGGTTGGACATAGCCTTGGATGGCATGGTTTAGTGGAAGGTGTCCCTGCCCATGGCAGGGGGGTTGGAACTGGATGATCTTAAGGTCCTTTCCAGCCCTAACTATTCTGTGATTCTATGAAATGTGATTTGCACTTACATATCATATTTGCACCCTTAGATTCTCAGGAAGCACATACTTCACAGTGGGCAGCTCTGTTCCTATGATGGTAAGAATGCTATTGAATAAGACTGTAAGAACATTGCCGTCCATGCACAGGTTGAAATTATTTTGGTGCAGTGTCTTTCGCATGTATCATTGGCAGGGAAGTCTGGAGGTCCTGTGGAATAGAGGGAGTGAGGGCTGACTGGTGTGGGGACTGCTGCTGGAGCTGGTGGAAAGCACCCTCCCAGCCATAAATGAGGGCAAGGGACTGCACCATCCTCTCATCCAGGTCACCTCTGTGCTCCAGCATTTTTCCATCGGTTTGTAGAGCTAGTCTTCAACACAGGTCATAGAGAAGCATTAGATATTAAAACCAGTCAGTCTTGCACTCTAGCAGGAAAGTTTATGCTTACAGGACTGTGAATATACATTATCTTGGTGAGTATGAAATTTCAATTCTGTTTCTCTCCACAAGGTCCCTCTAAACTGAGCTCATGTGGCACCCTTCTATTCTGCACCCATCTTCTACTGGAGCTGCTCTTGTGTCTTTGTCTACTTGGATTATGAGGGTGGATTACACTTGGTCATATCTCCTGTAGCTTGTTCAGACCTGATTTCCCAATTCTGTTATGAATAACCTGAAATAAGAATCGCCGTGATTAACTCAGAGCCTGATTTTTGGATCCTTTGTTTGTGTACTGTGGTGTTACTCAGATGTGTCTGTTGTGAAGAGCCAGATCCCTTAGCTATCATGGCAGTTGTAGTTAAATAATATTAATCCTTGATTTCCTGTTTTTCCTTCAGAAATATTTGGTAGCTTGATCTCAGGGATTTTCTTAGAACTCAGATTAAAGTATAAATAGGGACAGAGGGATTTCCTAAAGGCAAAGCAGTTTTACCAGTATTTTTAATGACAAGACTGGTCATTCAAAATAATGTCAACAAAGCAGTCTGGCTGCCCCTTGAGACTTATACTTGATAATGCACAAAAGCAATTGGAAGTCTTCTCCTGGCATTCATTTTTAATTACTTCAGTGGTACAAGGTCATAGATCTAAGCCACTTGTCAGCCTGGCTAGCTTCACAAAGATAAAGACTAGATTGATAGCATTAAGCAGCATTCTGGGAAAAAACCCAAAGGTCACATCTTTCAAATACAAGTGTTCAAAGTTAGCCCCTTAAATCCATCTTCAGACACGTATATAAGCATTCTGCTTTTCAGAAGGGCCGAGCGGTGGCTCTTTGTGCAGACTGCCGGAAACAGTATGCACCCAGTGCATGTGCATTGTTCACGGTGTTGGGCAGTGATAGACTTGCAGGTCTTGTTTCAAGTTTGGATGTCAAATGGTTTTGTCTTAGCCAAAGGTGGCTGCATTGCCAAAGGTTTTAAATTATTATCAAAGCAGTTCTTCATTCTTAATCATTGAAGTTATAATATAACTCCATTATAAGAAAGACCCATGGTTTTGTTTCACTTTGGGTTTTTCCTGCTCCAGGTTTGACTGTCATGAAAATAGCAAAGGAAGTGGATATTTCCATGCAAAGTTGACGTGACCGAGTGCAACATTTTAGACTTTTGTGATGTGAATTGGTTTACTTCCTAGTGACAACTCTTCATAAAAACTACCGTAACCACTCTTCACAGCATGGTCTTTTCCAGGCCAGTAGTTAAACTTGGCGTGTAGTGGTATTTTCTTGTTCCTCTGCTGTGACTTAAGACTGAAGAAAACTATATGCTTTTTGGCAACAAAATCTTTAGCAAAGACTTAGCTTCCAATCTCTTGGCCTTTTGAGGGTATACTTGCATGTAAAGGCATTAATAAAAGCACTGAATCTTTAGAAGTGTAAATCAACCAGGGTTTCCGTCAGCATGTTTACGTTCTGTCCATGTTTAATAAAGTAACAGGTAAAGAAAGGAGTTACTGTAAGAACCTGATAGCTTGGGTTTCTAACACTCTCCTGTGAGTGGTCTTAGGAAGTGGTTTTAGAGGTGAAGCAAACATCACAGCTAAATCAATATAATTAAAACAGACAAGGGCAGCATTTGGGGGATAACAGCCCTTGCATTAAGAGAGCTCCAATTAAGTCCCTGGAAAGTAGCTGCAGAGGTAGGAGGAATAACAATTCCTGAGACGATTTGAGGGAGCTTTTTCTGCTCAGGGTCTTCATTTGAGGATTGTTGATGACTAGAAGCATTCGTTTATGTCCAAATTGTTTGAGCCTTTTTTGCTTGCTTTCTGGAGGAGGAAAAAAAAAATTAAAACACAGAGTTTGAGTATGTTTGTGTAGGAACCATGGCTTTGGTTCACGTTAACTTGGATTAAGCAATGGCAGAGTAAGATAGGGTGGTGCCTTTGTTTGCATTTTCCCACAAGCAAGTTTCATATACTAGTGCAAGCAAAAGATGAGAGAAGCCCAAAAGTGACCTTTAGAACACCATGTGTAACCATGCACTGAAGTAGTGGCAGGTGTTAAGATGATACAGGGGAATTTGTGTGCATAAAGAAAATGACATGTCTCTTTTTGCCAGATTTTCCAACTTGTGGGATGTGCCTAAAAGGTTCTGAAAAGCAGAAAGAGTCTCTCCTTAAATAAGTTAATAGCCTAAAAATCTTATTGACAAAGTCCTTTCAAATTCATATTTGTTAGTCTTGTCAGCTGCACTAACACTCTTTGATGTTGCTTTTACCTCCTACATTTGCTGAAGGTAGGTGTTGTCCGCCATAAGTAACTATTGTTCTGACTTCATGGCTCATTTGCTTTAATTTCCTCCACTGTTATACTTTTGAGGTAAGAATGGGTGGATTTGGCAACAGACATGGTATTTTCATCTTTCAGGTGAGCTGAAAGCTCATCTGAGGATACTGCTGAGCTGAATTGACTCCGATCATGCTCCACTAGACAGTGTCAGAGATGTTGTTTCCCAGCCAGCAGCCTGTCAGTATTTTGGGAAGCAGGTTATTTTGATGGAAGGGCAGCTCTGTTGTTGTTTTTCACTTCAAGGGAGGGGAGTTTGGTCTGTGTTTGATATTTACTTCAAGGCATAGCAGGTACGGGGCTAGGCAGCAGGGTTAAGTGGACAGGTAAAAATTCAGCCTGAGTTTGGAATGTCAGTGCTTGTTGCCTCTTAGAAACAAGAAATGTTAGAAACAAGACCGTTTAGTCTTGCACAGAGGAAACCTGAAAAATCTGTGGATGGTTTCATCCAGGGTGAGCAGGGCTTGGAGCAACCTGGTCTAGTGGAGGATGTCCCTGCCCATGGTGGGGGGATGGAGCTGGATGAGCTTTAAGAACCCTTTCAAACCAAGCCATTCTGGAAGTCTATGATCTACCACCACTCCTCATCCCCAACTCCTTGAAATAGTAGCTGTGTCAATGAATAAGACCTGTTTGGGCAGCAAATGACACACCAGCTATTCCAACCAGTACATTATACCTAAGGTATGGTAAAGAATATGCCTGGATACTAGACGGGATTTGTCTGCTAGCTTTGATTGCTGTGATTGATTTAATGTTTACGTTGTGATAAGGCTTAAAGGACTGAGCTAGAATTGGCCTCATCATGTTCAACATCGTCCAGACATAAAGTAAATAGCATTTCCAACAATGTTAATCTGAAAAATGAGAGCAAACACATCAGTATGGATGAGTAATCAGACCTGAGCAAATAAACAAGAAATACACAGTGTAGGAGGACATGCCTGCTTTTTTCCAAGTCAGTAGCTGCGATGGGAACGTAGCCAGTGAATTAATAGTTTGTGTGCGGTACAACAGAGGGGCTTTACAACAAATGATCAGGCTTTGAATCAAGAAAGTACATTTGTGTGATTTCGTATCTGGTTTTCCCATCGTTTCCACTCCTCCAAATTGGCTAAACTGCTCCTCCTCTCCCACTCGTAGCGTCACTCAACAAGCAAGGAAGGGACTGGGGGCAGCTCTCTGCCGCATGTCTGCCAAGGCAAAGCAGACCAAGCTGCAAGTGCGTAGCAAGTGGTAACGTAGGAGTCGGAGCTGCAGAGCCGTTCGTAATCTGCATCTCTCTTCCCCGTAATTATCTCTGCTACCCGAGAGAGCTGAGAACTCCCTTAAGCCTCCCTTGCAAGCAATTTAGATTCTAATAGGGATTCAGAACTCCTGAAACCTGAGTGGGTGGCTCAGTACATTATTGCTGATGAATGTTACCCTGGGTGATGTGCCCAGCAGACCCACAGAGGACCAGCGCTCAGGCTTCCATCCAAGAACTGTGTCCTTTTTGTTTTTGAGCATGGATTTGCTCTTTGCCACAGCTAATTAGGAGCTGGTTTCATTCACAACAGCAATTCCATTTGTGGCATTATACCAAAATGTTAATTGGATCTTGTTATGTTGAGTCCTTTCCCTTTTTAATGTTTCTTTAAAATGGAAGTGACAAAGCTTGCTTTCTGCACCTAAACATTTCCTGCCTCTCCTTCCCAGTCTACATTTTCCCCTCAAAGGTTCACTGAATGCAGTTTCAGTACCTGCTCAGAAATCTCATCATGAAGACCATAGCTTTATGAGATATGGTTTTGCAGGCCCATGTCCTTGGTTGGGGGGGGGGGGGGTTGGTGGTTGTTGTTGTGTTTTTGGGGTTTTGGTTGGTTGGGATTTTTTAATGTTTTTTTGTTTGTTTCCCTCCCCCCTCTTCCCTATGGTGAAGCTCATAATAACTGGTCATTGTTCCCTTGTTGCTAATTCCCTGCCAGACTTCCCTCTTCCTGTTAAACTGGCCCACAACCATACACAACTATAAGCGGAATGATGTGAGAGGGTCCATCAGCACAGATAAAGAGCTGGAGAATTGCACTGCTGGGGCAGAAGTGGGATGACATCATTCTGATGGATTTTACTGTGGCAGCTGCATAGGGACCTCCGTATATCAAGCAGCTGATAAACGAAGCACGTAATTCAGGACAGGGCTGATGGAAGCTGCAGCACTACTATGGCCGCTATTTCTAAGGGAGGTGAGGGTTTAGCAGTTCAGAATGGGCGAAGAGGAGGGTGAAGGGGCTCTTTTCAGCTAAGCAATGAAGTCTGGGTTTGATTTCCCCACTCTGTGCACCCCTTTTGTTGGTTTATCATCTTAAATCTCTTGAACTGCTCCCTTCAGCAGCTGCAGCACTTTCCTGTGGGCACTGCACACAACCACAGCAATCTCTGCTCTGTGAGGCAGAGGGAATGATGTTGTTAGCTCTGAATTAATTTGCTCTGTGAGTGTAAATCAGGCTTCTACTGTTATTTCAGTGAACTATTTTAAATGTCAGTGCTGCAGAGGCAAGCTACATGTGTGGATGTGGTACTGAAAAAGCACGCTGAAAGAAAGGTACTTCAAATACATGAAAGTTGTTCCCTTTGTCATTAATATAATGTGCTTTTTAATAAACTGTGGATGCTCTTGGCTTTGGAAGCTGTCTGTAATCGTCACGGGTTTCTGTCCTGTCTTATCCGTAAACTCTGTAAGCTGTGAGTCAGGTGAAAACAAGTAATCAAGATTTTGGGGTAACTGCCTCAAGCCTACTTTCTGTCAGTCTTGGGTCTCACCTGGGCATGCAGCTGGAGCTCCTCACCAACAGGGACCTGCTGGGGTTTATTCCAACTTGAGACCTGAGTCTGTGTGACTTTGAGAGATCTCTGTTAAGAGGCTGTGTTAGAGCTGGGGCTGCAGTGCCTGTTCTAGCCATTTCTTCTGTGATTCTCCAGTGAGAGGTGGGATTTATTTATTCATGGTGGTGGTTGTATTTTATTTTCAGCCACAAGAACTTGTGTTCGTTAATTCCTGGCGCTTGGAATGTATGGAGCAGGTCCATCCTTTTAGAGGAGAGGAGCTCAGACATGCTGAACCGTGTCACCTGTACTAGGTGACACCAGACTTAACTGAACTCCGGGCTATGGTTAATACTTGTGTTCAGTCTGTGACCGTCAATCACAGACAATCCCAAGTTCTTCTGGTTTCCTGCTGGCTAGATGAACAACACAAGGCTTCCCTCATTTTTCCCTCCCTACCATCATCTGTTGGTTAGGAAGATCAAGCCTGTGCCAATGTAGCCTAGCTGTTTTGTTTTTCCAGTGTCGCATAGGCTTACTTGTGGCTCCCAAGAGTACAGGCAGCTGCCTCTATGCATCTCAAATTATCCAGAGTTACTTATAAGCAGGATGCAGCTGGTGGGCTCACAGGGCTGTGAGGTGTACTGGTGTGCGCTGCGGCCGTTGCATGGCTTGTGTCTCACTGCAGGCACAGAGTGCTCTTCTGTGTGAGAGCGCAGAGCTGACAACAGCTCCAGTGGCTCTCTGATGAGATGGAGAGCTCTGTAACTGTGTGACAAGTACCTCTCGGGGTTGCTTGGCGTCAGCCTTTTGCGTTGCCTCTTCAGGAACGTGGGGGTACAAGCAGAGCCAAGCCAGGACCCTGCCAGTGCTGACTTAATGCCTGCATCCCAAAGCCTGTAGGAAGGTGTAAGGGTGACCCCATATATCTTCCTCTCCTGGACCATTTAGGTCAAGCTTTATTTCATTCTTACAGATTTTTTTCCTCTTGTTTTTGTGATTGTCCTTGAATGTAGCCTCAGTGCTGTCTGCTCAGGCACTTGAATGCAGACCTCCAATGCCAGTCACTGATGTCAGTGCCATGTTTTAGTATGACTTTTGCTGCTTCGTATCCTCCAGGTATCTCTTCATAGAGTCAGGCTCTTGACACCTTATTCTTTATTCAGATGCATTAAAAAAGGGGTTGTGTGACCTTCTTTTATGAGCTACTATTGCTGGAATTATCCCTCTGCTTTTGTATGTTATGACATAAATCATGAGCTCGGGCTTGGAGGAAAAACAGTGTAAAGCAGAGTTGTAATACTTGCACAGAAGCTTGTAGTACTAAACTTTGGTGACAAGCCCCTCACTGTGTTCCTATGTATAGGGTTTGTTGCCACATTTAGTGGCAATGTCAGGACACCTGTATCAAATATGGAGAAATCTGCTGGAGTAAATTGAATGCTTGGTATAACTTCCTGGCAGAATACTGTTCTTTGGGGCTGCCTGATTGCCAGGGACAGGTCAGATCAGGGGTTTCAGAGACGCATGGAGAGGGCAGCTGTGACCATACCAGTGGATTTCAGTGTTAAATGCAGGTGAGTATTGCAGAGGGGGGCAGGAATGAGGCATCAGTGAGCCACTGTGCAGCATAATTGTTGCCTGTCTCACTAGTACTGTGCTCTTGAGGAAGATGGTAGGCTTTTTCAGTGATCTCTGTTAACTTGCCTGTAAAGGTTTTTGTATAGTGCTTGCTTCTTCTCTAGTTGACCTAGTTTATGTTGTGCAGCTTGACTCACTATCTACATTAAAAGCCTTCATTCTCCTACTTTCTTGATGGATTTCTAGTGCAGTGGGTCACCACTCCAGGCTATTTATTTATTTATTTGTAATAATGTCTCATGTAAGCTGCTTCAGAGCAAATTCTTATTTTTCATCAGTCTTATTCTTCCCTGGAACATTAGTTGGTTTGCTAAAGCATACAGTGGTTATCTTGGGCCGTCCTTCCTCAAGGATTGAGAACTTTTGTGTGACTATAAGCTGCGGTTTTTGGTGAAATATGTCCATGAGGACTCTTGTGCCAAAAAAACTAATCCAAAATGCAGTAGCAGGTTTGGAGGCTGCAGAAAATTGATGAGCTTGGTAAGATCAGAGAAGAAAAACAGATCTCTAGTAAAAGCAAACACGGCTTTCAAGGCACTTAGCAAACATATAGAGCATTTTAAGTAATACAGATAAATATCTCCCTGGAGCTTTTGCTTTTTCATCTAAGCACGCATGAGAGAACAAATAGGAAAATGGGAGGGAAACAAAAGCTTTAGAAATGTCAATTTTTCAAGCCGAAAATTACTTTTAGCAATGAAAATAGAAGCTGCATCAGGTGAAAGCAATGAAGCTGTGCATAAAATAAGGGGAAGGACTGAGATCAGAGGGATGCAAAGGAAGTTTTGACTTCTGTGATTAACTCCCTTTTTATAAATGATTTAATTTGATTTGTTCTTAAAGAGCATTTTGTTTATGTTGCTGTACTAATACACTGGAAGTTGTTCGTTATTGTTAGGAAATGTTTCTCAGTGTTTGAGCAAAAAGTGATACTTTGATCCTTGTAAGATTATTTATTATCTTTTTTTATAAGCAAACCATGGTAATTCTGCATAAAATGATAATATTGGGGTCATTTCAGCTGGTTTTGAATTCTATATGAATGGGCTAGGTCTTAGCCCTAGAACAGCTTTATATGCAACCTATTCTACTGGCATGTATTTGGTAGAGAGCTTCTGTTTAATGATGTGCTAGAGCAAAGCTATGAGACTGCCTGATATTTTGTGAAATGTCGCTTAAAGTTGAGTAGTTGGGTAGCTACACACTTCCAGAGAAAGTTCTGCTTTAATCAGAAGCTCATACACACCTCCATGTCATGAGCTGCCTTCAATATAAAGTTCCAAATTTAGGCAATGACTATGTCTTTTTTGCTACATTATGTATATCTATTGAGTTCAAAGCATAAACAGTCAAGTATTTAGCTAAAAAATAGCTTGTTCTCCATTTATTTTGATGTCAAGTTATTGCACTGAACTCATAGCTGCAACACTGAATTTACATCCCACCATAACTAATAAAAGTAATCAAGTGATGCAGCCTTGATAAAACATCACATGTAATAAAAGCATTGATGGGGACAGTTTTTGCAGGTCTTGCTGTAACCTCTGACAACACTTTATTTTGTGTTACTGGGGAGCTTTGCTCTCATTAATAATAAGCTAAGAAACTAATGAACCCATAGGCACTTTTTCTTGGCATGTTGATGAAGTTAGGTTCCTAAGATGCACTTGCATTATGGAGTGAAACGAGGGCTTAAAACCAGGCCTATGTATCCCCAGCCCCTGACTGGTACTTTTCCTTTGAGGCTGTTACAGGTGCCTGTTCAAAGTGTCCCTGTTCTGCAGACAGTTTGAGTGTGAGATCATGTGTAGCTTGGACAGCCAAGACGTGCCAGGAGAGCTGATAGCAGTATCTGTTTTCATTTGATTCTACTGTAACCATGTTGAGTCTGTTAAACTAAAACTACTGGCTATATCACACGTTCTTCTCTGCATCTGATAAAACACTGATTCTCCCCTTCTTCTGCACTCTGGTGAGACCCCCCCCCCCTGCAGTCCTGCTCTGGGACAGCAACACAAGAGGGACGTGTTGCTGTAGGAGCAAGTCCAGAGGAGGCCACGGAGATGCTGCGAGGGTTGGAGCAGCTCTGCTCTGGAGCCAGGCTGAGAGAGCTGGGCTGGTTCAGCCTGGAGAAGAGAAGGCTCCTGAAGGGCAGACCTTAGAGCAGCTCCAGTGCCTAAAGGGGCTACAGGAAACCTGTAGAGGGGCTTTTTAAAAGAGCCTGTAGTGACAGGACAAGGGGGAATGGCTGACAGAGGGGGGATTTAGATTAGGTGTAAGGAAGGAATTCTTTACTGTGAAGGTGATGAGGCCCTGGCACAGGGTGCCCATAGAAGTGGTATTTGCTGTAACTTGAGGAGAGCTTAGGAAAAGGTTCCTGCCTGTCACAACAGATAAAGTGACATTTTCTTTTGTGTAAGGAGTAGAAATGATGGATTTTTATTTTTCTAAGGCTATGCTTGTTGAAACCTCAGTGCTTGTTGTAAGTACCAGCAGCTAACCTTCCTTATCTGTAGCTTATTCTGGGCTGTGCTAAGCAGTATAGCCCTCCTGTGGTAATAATGGATACTTCTGTAGCAAACACCCTTTTAGGGACAAAAAGGATTCAAGTTCTGTAAATGTGTGGACAAAGAGGAAGGTGAATGTTTTTTCCCAAGGCTGAGAGTTTCCTTGGTCTGATAGGATTTGGTAAATCACAAACATCAAGGTATGAATAGGCAGACGTGAGCTTGTCACTTGGTCAAGTTTCCTGTGAAAATGGCACATGAAATCACATTGGTGTCATCTTTGCCCTGCACCTCTTTTTCGGAGCCTGTTTTCTTATTCTTGAGCTTTTCTTTGCAGCATGCATTTTTTTAAAGACTCGTATTTTCCAGTCTAGAAAAAGACACAATCATTCATGGTAACAGAACATGAATGGAGCAGAATTCTCTGAACAATGGGCATGCACCAGGCTGGAATTGTGCCCCGAGATTGCTTATATAGTTTCCTTGTCCTTTTCTTACCTTCACGCTGTTACAATGTCTGCCAAGTGCATATAATTTGTATATAATTTTTATAATTTATGATCTCTCTCTATATAAATATATATATATAGATCATAGTGCTGCTGCTGATCTTGTGGTCTATACTAATTTGTTCTTTTTGTTGTTGCAGTGATCACTGATGGGGCACTGGATAAGACAGCTCTAACAGACGATGTGGGAAGTGAGGAGGATCTGTATGAGGACTTCCGGAGCTCCAACCACCGCTACGGTCACCCTGGGGGAGGCGGAGAGCAGCTTGCCATCAATGAGGTACTGAGCTGGTTGGTTTCTGGCAGGTTGGAGAAGGGAAGATGCTAGTTCTTGTTGTGAAACATAAGAGAGGTCAACAACCGAACTGATAATGACAATTTGGATGGGGCTTCAAATGTCACTTACTGGGGGTACCTCTTACAACTGGGTAATGATAGGGTCTGGGCCTTCTGTCAGGGTTCTGTCCCTGACAGTAGAGAACAATGGTGCAAGGAAATGCAAAGCCACCAGTCTTGGGCAGGTAATTCTCCTTTTAGGTGTTTTTGGAAGGGAAATTTAAAACCATCAGTGAGCAGCCTGGCCAGATCTGTTGTGAGACTTGAAATGTAGTGTGCTGAAGGCATAAAGGAAATGCTGAAAAAGGAAATAAAATAATACTGGTCTAGATACTTCTTTATTGGTAGATGTGAAGGGTGCAAAGCTTCACGTAGGCTTGGTCTTCACTGCTTCTTCCTGTACCCCAATAAATTCACTCTGGGGATGTGAAAGCCATTCCTTTTTAGTCAGTGTTTTTAGCTATTTTCTTTGATAATGTTGACACCGATTAGCTTGAGATCAGCCATTTAAAAACATACTACTTATTTTAACTGGTGCAATGATCAACATACAAACAGGATTTAAAATGTTTTGGTTTTCTGCAAAAATATGGTTTTGTCTAATGCATGACATGCATGACCTTCACAAGATGGGAAGGCAAGGGTAAAAGATGTATTATGTTTTCTTGTGGCTAAGCTATAACTGAAACAGTTGACTGAGGCTCTGTGCCTGTGTGCTTGATATATACAAGGATGGTACCTTTGGGGTCTGCAAAGGCTGCACAGTGAGAATAACAGCTTTTGACAAACAACAATAGCAAATGCTCTTCTAGCAGTTTTCCTGCTCCTGGTGCTCAGAATCCCTGACTACGTCCTTGGGTGCCTGGGGTAAGGAAGAGACTTGTATTTTGTTCTGTGTTTTTACATCCAAGGGTTATCAAACCATGGCCAGAGCTTTTTTAACCTCGGCTGTTTCGGGCTGTTGTCACTGGCAAGCAAACTTTAGTAGAACACCAGGAAACATTGAGTTGTGTTCTCCCATGTTTGCCTGGTGTGTTTATGAGGGAGTCTTGGTCACCACTACAGGAGTCAGTCCCATGGTGTGAACTGAGACTGTAAGAGGGGGGCTTTTCTTCCCTCCCTTTCTGGTGCTTGCCTTGGTAAATTTGTTACAATATCTCTGATGTGAACTTCTGAATCTGGGAGGCAGGAATTTTACATGGAAAGACATCTTAAGTGTTGGAATTGAAATAATTCCAATATCTGGCAGTCAGACAAGGCTTATCTTCATCTTTGCTACTGGACCCAAAGCCTGGGTATCGATTAGCCTTTGCTGTTTTCCGTAGTAGTGCTAGGAGTGATGTAGGGTGAAGATATCAATGTCCTATCATTTGGTCTCATTTTGTGAGTAGTCTTGTCTTTGTTTTGTTGTATTCAAAGTTGCATTTTGTTAGTCATGGGTAAGGAAACTATGGTAACTGCATTATTCTTTGTCTTCTTGGAAGAAGCAGCTTTTAAGTAAACAGGGAAGGTTGAAATACATTTTTAAGGCATTTGGCAGGCCAAGTGTTGGGTTAAAAAGCAAAACAGGCAACCACTGAGTTCTGGCTCATTTTGGATCAAGAGAAAATGCGTATGAAATAAAAAAGAAACCTTTCATAAAACTTCAAAAAGAAAAATTTCCTGGCAAGAAAACTAGAGGGGTAAAAGGAAGCTGGGAAGGTTGTATAAAGCCCACCTAAGAAGATCAGCATGAGAGCATGTAAGAGCCAAGGAAAGTCAATCAAAAAGCAATAATAAGGGTTTGGGATGGGAAAAGAGGCAGGGAAGTAATTTTCCTGGGGTATCTGACATTCTTTCAAATGCGTTCTTTTGCTCATGAAAAGAGATTTGGTGTTTAGATTGGGCTTGGAGTTTACTTTGTGTTTGTTCCAGATGAAGACCCTAGCCTTGTGTCTTTTTGCTTCCACAGTCTAACTGGGTAAAATGTGGCGAGAGAAAAATCTGTATTGCAGAAGCATTGTGGGTCTTTCCTGTCAGTGCAGAAACATTACATACAGGACAAACATAGCTTCAAGCTTTATGAAATGTGTTCTATGTAGACTGAAGTTGAGAACATGAGATATTGAGCATACAAAAATCCTGCCTGCCCAATGCTTGAGTGATAATGAGGAAAAACTATGGTGCTTATAAAGTAATTGGCCTGGACAAGTAGGCTTGGAAACACCCGATGTGTACAAAGGGTTTGTCCTGTCTTGTGAGTGAAGGGTCATATAGTTCTGGGCTTTGAAAGAAAAGCTACTGCAGCTCAACATGTGGAATGTTTAGCCCCTTGTAGCCCAGCATGTACAGTACTGTTTTATGAAAGCAAAGCACTAAATGTTTCAGAAACAACTGCCAGACTCCCTATTTTTTCCTTATCTCTTATGGTTCTGTGTTTGTTAAGTTTGGAATTTGGTATGTGAACTCTTGTTCCTTGAGGGAGAGCACGACTTCATTGGCTTCCACAGGCCAGGATTTTGTATAAGATATGTAACACCACTGTGTTATGTTTTAAAGTGCCAATATTGTAGTATGTTACAGATGTTTGTGCTAACCAGCATTGTTAAAAAGATGCAATTAAGCTAATTGGTCCCAGCATATAGGTTTCTGATTGAACAAAGTAATTCAAGTAGAAAAATCTTTTAAACTGACAGAGAAGAGATTTAGATTAGACCTTAGGAAGAAGTTCTTCCCTGTGAGGGTGCTGAGGCGCTGGCACAGGGGGCCCAGAGAAGCTGTGGCTGCCCCATCCCTGGCAGTGTTCAAGGCCAGGGTGGATGGGGCTTGGAGCACCCTGCTCTAGTGGAAGGTGTCCCTGTCCATGGCAGGGGTTGGAACTGGGTGAGCTCTAAGGTCCGATCCAAAACAAACCAGTCTGGGATTCTGTGTTCAGGAAGTGGCACAAACATCTGTCACATGCCACAGGCAGCAGATCTTGCAGCAGTCCTCTCTTTGTCTCACTGAGCAGTGTATAACTGGGGCTGTTGAGTCTCTAAAGAATTATTCTTGTGCTAAACTCTTTGATCACTCACTGAGAAGTTGTTCTAGGCTCACCCAGTGCTCCTCCAGGCCATCTTAAGCAGGAATAATATTCTTCATAGCATTTCTCATGTTACCTATCTACATTCTAATTAATAGAAATATCTTGTGTACTATATAAGGACAAATTTCGAAAGACAGAAAAAATGGAAGGTAGTGCCATAAAGTGTTACCATCCCCTTATGTACAGAATAGGCTGAAAAAACTGTGTTCACAGCAGTGTTCCAGACTGAAAACAGAATTAGAATTATTCATCATGTGGAAGCAATATATAACCTATCTGGGACAGGAGATTTATTACCACTTTTTTATCTTAATATATTGAGTATGTTGCTCTCCCAACTAACCGATACGAAATTGAAGAGAAACCAGTTAACAAATACTACCCTCCTTCTTGGGGTTTTTTCTTGTTATTTTTTGTTGTTTCCAGAAGGTTTAATGCCTTATTTTCTGTCTTCAGTATTTCTGCAAACAAGGTTGACAGCTGTGGTCCAGAGCAGCAATTATGATTTATTTGCAGAGTTACAGTATAAAGCCCAGTGCTGCCAAGGACAAGAAATAGTGTTCCCCAAAGGATATAAATCTTTAGTGGATCCTAGTTTTTGTTCCCAAGTGCTTGCGTAACTCTGTACAGGACTCAGATATGAATGTTAAGACTATGGAGTCAGAATTGTAACTTCTTTTACCTCCTGATGGATTCAGTTCTTACAGTTCTCGGGTCTGCAAACTTCTAAGGTTGTTTCAGAGGGCTTTTTGCAATGGATTCAAAGCAAATCCACATATTCAAATACTACATAGCAATTAAGACCATCAGATATGAGGATCAGGAGATAAGTGGTCCCAGGGGTCACCAGAGCCATATTTCTGTTCTACCGTGGGCAGCCATGGCTGCTATGAGCTGCTTCCTCTGCCCTTGTCAGCATTAGGGCTTGGTCATATCCTGCTCAAGGCATCCCCTTCCAGCAGGCTGGAGATGAAGAATGAGTGATGGAAGCCAGGGTAGCTCACTCTGCACTGTGGATTATCCTCATCTGAGGAAAGACAGGGGGCCTGTAGTGACAGGACAAGGGGGGGTGGTTTTAAACTGACAGAGAGGAGATTGAGATTAGACATTAGGAAGAAAGGTGACATTTAGTATGAGAATGGTGAGGCGCTGGCACAGGGGGCCCAGAGAAGCTGTGGCTGCCCCATCCCTGGCAGTGTTCAAGGCCAGGCTGGATGGGGCTTGGAGCAGCCTGCTCGAGTGGAAGGTGTCCCTGCCCATGGCAGGGGGTTGGAACTGGGTAAGCTTTAAGGTCCCTTCTAACCCATGCTTTCTCTAAATAGCCCTATTAATGTAATACTTATCAGGAACAAATAAGAAAACCCAGGCTTAGCTTAGTTCTTGGGGGAGAAACAGCACATGGGGTCTATCACAGTTTTAACTCCTGAACAAAAACTGTGAGGTGAGAAAGTGGAAGGGGCCCTGCACACACATACAGAAGTGTCTGGGTTATGGGGTCAGTCTCTGAATGGACCTTACTCCACCTCCCGGGAGCCAGACTGAAACAGCAGAATAGGAGAGGTAGCCTCTGTTTCTCCTCTCTGTAGGCGTGTGTGTATCCACATACACATACTGACATGTTTAAGGAGGGGAGGGTGCTGCCCAAACTCTTATCTGTGGCTGTAAACCAGACCTAAATACAACACTCAAAGGAAATAACTGGAAGCAGCATGATGGCTCTGGAGTTCTTACATCAGCCCTGGCAGCTGTTAAATTGTAAAGACTCTAACAGCTCCCGTTAACGCTTGTTAATGATAGCTTGTGACTATTAGGGTACTCTTTAATAATATCTGTTGTTTGTTGGCATTAAATGTTTTCCCGTTACTAAGGTGCAGAGGGAGGCTTGGCTCTACAAATAGTTTTCCCCTTGGATTAAAAATGATCCAACAGTGCTTCAACTCCTGAAGCTACTTGTGCCAAATCACTTCAAAGCCCACCTGTGTTTTATCCACTCTGTCTGTGGGTTCCTAGAACTATACGGTGCTCCCCACCAACTAAAGAAAACACAGCATGTCTACTGATGATACTGATCACAAGAGGTGGCTGTTTTCTTTGTGTGGAAGGCTTCAACCACCCTCCAGTGATTTGGCATCCAGTTAAGAGGTCTTTTAATCCACAGCAGTGGCATTGTATCCTGTTAAACTGAGGATTACATTGCAGAAGGTCTTGGCTTCCTGCCTGCCACTTGTAGCATGAGGACCATTTGCCAAGGCGCCAGTGAGACTGTCAAAGCCTTTCTCTGCTGCACTAGACTTAGTGTGGCAGGCTGGCACCAGCCCTCTGAGGCCCTGATGGTCTGTACCCACTGAGACCTCTCACATGCACCCAGTTACAGGCTTTCTAACCGACCATCCTTCAGCCAGTGCTGCCTGCAGGACCTGATTGTGGCACACACATGCTTGACCAGGCCCTATGCAAAGACAGTCAAGGATATGTCTAGGTGAAAATGAATTATTTCACCATTTGTGTGTAAAGTGGGAGCCTTTCTTTCAAACCTGCCCTCTGTCTGATGCAGAGGAGGACCTTGGCCTTGTTGTATCTCACTAGCATTCTTGGGAGCTCCTTGCTTAGCTTTTGGGGAGCTTTGGTTTGGTGCCTAACTTTCCACAGCTGTTCTGTGGGAGGAAGAAATTAGAAGCACTGCAATATTTGCATCCCTTCTAAGATGTGACTTCAGAAGCGTAGCATAAATTAAGCTGCAGTTATTCCTGCTTGAAATGGAAGCCTGATGTTGTGCAGAGACTATAGTCTGTTCTGCAGGGCCTTGGTGTTACAATTCACTCTGCCAAAGCCTTCGTTTTAAAAATAGTTTCGGGCATGTCCATGCCCCAGTTCTCAAGTTCAAGCAACACCTGTGATGGAGAGCAGCGCAATAAACAGTACGAAGATTTGCAGAGAGAAGGGGATAAAGAAGGAATGTGTCAGAGTAGGAATGCTGGATAAAGGTTAGTGTAGAGGTTAAGTGTTTGCATAGAGACAGAGGAGTGAGTGTATCTGGGTCTATACCATACTCATACCTCAGGCACCTCTCAGCGTGGTTTTGATATCAGAACGTTTCTTGGATTTGTTCTCTCTCCAAATCCTGATTTAGAGCAGCTCCTCTCTGCAGTTTTGTTTTTTTCCTAGTCTCCAGAAGACATTTGAACCCAGTGGTAGAAAACCAAAATCCCTCCTAACTCTTCTGGCCCGTCAGAGAGCACTGTTAATCCCTCAGAAGATCTTGCCTGGTAGCTTCAGCTGTGTGGCCAAGGCTCCATGTCTTGCACTTTGTAAACTGAGGGCAGAGTTAGCAGCAGGTTCAACCATGTTTTAACGCAGTGAAGGCATTGCCAGATTCCTTGTAGTTTTGTGTTACCACTGATAAAAGCAGCAAAACTATGGGAGCTGTGAAGGAAAGAAAGATCAGTGAGAGCGACCAAGCTGCAGAAGTGCCAGCCCCGCTTTTCCTGAGGCTCATGGAAAGATTCCTCCTCTCTCCGGGGGCACTTGGGGCCAGCCCTTGCTCAGCGCCCTCAGCGTGCCCTGGGAGAGCCACTGTTGAAGTGCAGGTCAGTCGAATGCCTGCTCTTTGCCACAGAAGGAGGAGCTGCTGCTTGCATTATAACCCCCCTACTCCCACACTGGAACACACATGTGTTCTGCTACCCGGCACACACAGCAGCCTTTGTCCCCAGCAGCGTGGGACTGACTAACACACCTCCCCATGGCATGTAATTTGGCAGACTTGCACTGAGTTGTGAAGTGTGATGAGGACCTCGGAAGGCAGGAGCAGAGCTGCGCTGCTATACAGCAGTTGAATGTCAAGTTCAGCCTATTTCTTGCAGTTCTGGGTTGAGGGCTAGGTGCAGTTGTAGGGAATAGTGAACTACAAAGGTGTTGATACGGGTTATTCTTTTCAATCCTACTTCTAGCTGCTTTTATGTGTAATCTTTAGAGAGGATCCTGCTTCTGGCTGTTCCAGTGACTTGCCACTGGCAAGTCTTCATGTCAGTGGGGTTTGTGAAAAGAAAGCAGGCTGCTTGAGTTATCCTGTATGGACTGAATGGCTGGTTTTTTTCATGCTCCTCTCTCCCTAATCTATGCTTTGCTAGTAAAGCAGAGGAACACCTTGCTCATTTACTCTTGAGGCTATCAGTTTCCTATCCTTGCCTTGCTGATCATTTTGACAGCCACTTACCAAGTTTGCTTCTGAGCTGTATTTTAGATTCTGACTAACTTCTCGGTCAGTTGGCACAGGCTCTTGGAGAACAGCCCACTGAGTCTTGTTCTTCGGGCTGTGCTGTTCTGCTGCATTTTTCCAGCCTGCTGGCTCTAACCCAGAGGTATAAGGAAAAGGTGGCCTCAGAAGGCTGCTTGACTACATGAAATTTCTGTCCTGCTTTTCTGTTGTGCATGACATAAAAATGTCTAGCCTGTTTCCTATGCATAGTTTTTGTATGTCTTTTACACTCTCATGGCTTTTCTTTTGCTCCCATGGAGATGATTGTTCTCCTCAGCTCTCCTTTGGCTCCTTTAATTGCATCAGAAGACAATGAAGGAGGATCCTCAGATTAACATTATTACATGGCAGCTTGGTGGAACTTCACAGAGCTGTTACTTGTAAGCATTTTTCCTGTTTTCTACATCCACAAGACTGGTATATTCTGTAAGAGGTGAGGAGACTGAGCAGTCACAAGTGTCAACACTGCTCTGCACCTCAAGGAACCCTGTTTTCATACTTTATAATGTGTGGGCTCAACAGAATGTGCCAGACAGCCCAAAGTTGAATGGATTTCTTAAAAGCTCCCATATACCCAGAAAGAAAGGAGTCTTATGGTCTAGAAACAAGCAAAAAAAAGTAAATCGTGTCCCTGTTGTGTCACCCCACCAGCGCCTCTTAAAAACTCTTACAGGGCTTACCTTTCAGTGATTCTTCAGCTTTGTACATTATGCATCTTCCTGTACTCCCTGTTAGTCACCATGTTAATCTTGTCAGTCACCTTGCACTGTTATTCATCCCCTTCTCATCCAGACATTATGCATCTTCCTGTACTCCCTGTTAGTCACCATGTTAATCTTGTCAGTCACCTTGCACTGTTATTCATCCCCTTCTCATCCAGACATTATGCATCTTCCTGTACTCCCTGTTAGTCACCATGTTAATCTTGTCAGTCACCTTGCACTGTTATTCATCCCCTTCTCATCCAGACATTATGCATCTTCCTGTACTCCCTGTTAGTCACCATGTTAATCTTGTCAGTCACCTTGCACTGTTATTCATCCCCTTCTCATCCAGACTTTTCACTGCTTCATTGCAGCTTCTTCTGCTTCAGGCCCCACAACTTTATTCGTACCAGTTCCCTCTCTCCTTTCCCTGACTTTCTCAGTGTATTTGTCTGTTTCTCCCTTATTTCTCCGTTCATGCCCACATAGTGCCCAAATGAAGAGCATTCCTTGTCTTTCTGTTATCTGTAGCTGGCAGATTTCCCAGATATCAAAATTAAAGCATTAAAATAATTTCTAGGACCTCCTGAACACCACCTCCCTTGGTCACTAAGGATATTGTTACCACTCTGTCTGTTCCTCAGCTCTGTAAGAGTGTCATCTTCCATTCTGACCCCTTTTCAGCAACTGCATTCAAGCTGTTAATCTTGCCAGGTCTCTAAGATGCATCGTTTCCTTTCCTGTCCATCTATCTTTCCATATATCCTATTTAGTTTGTCTTAATTTCAGAGCATCACTGATAGAGCATCCTTTGTTCTGCCTGTGTCCAGTCTTGTGTTGGAAAGATCTGTTTTCCTGGGCTATGGCATGAACTGTGCCACCCTTTCTTTGCTTTTCTCTGCTTGTTCCTTGCTCCACCACATCTATCATAATATGCATTGTCTTATTTCCAGACCATTCTTGTATGTATACCCCTTGCCTGTCATCTGTCATTCAGTATTGAGAGAGCTTTTTTCACCCTCAGTCAAACCTCAGATGCATGTCCAGCACTAGTCACATCCACCCTGGAAATGTGTCATCTTCTGTGTGTGATGCTGGGTGCTCCCATGTCAATAACTCCCAGACACCTCAAATGTGTTGCTGTTCTTGAAACTAAAACTTGGTTTAGGAGAACTTGATTTTCTAGCTTCAGTAGAGTCTGAAAGCAAAAGCCTGGTTGCTAAGCACATTCTGTAATTTTTGTAGGGTTTCTTTTAAGTCTTTCTCTTTTGTTTTGTACTGGGGGGTGGCTCATCTAAATGGCTGCTTTTCTTGCAGTGTACCAGTGTGGCCATGCCTTAATCTATGCACTGCACAAAGAAACTGTCAGGCTAATTTTCTTTCCATTGATAATTATCTCCTGAATCTCAGGACTCGAGAGAGAACAACTTGTAACGTTTTGGCAGTATTACATGGGTAAACTCTCCAAGGAAGTACTGTCTGTAAAAGCTGTGTGGGCTTAAACCATGCAGTACTAGCTAGAGAAACATGCAGTGAGAGTAACTGTGCTCTAGTAAGAGTGTTCCACGCTGTAAAATTCAGAGCAAATTGTGGGCCTCTGACAGACTGCTTTCCATTTCAGAAATAACATGATCATATGCAGTTTAAGAAGCTGTACTTGCTCTGATGCTTCCTGGCTGTGGCTCAGTAGTGAATGACATCCGTTAGGGAGGCGTTAAGCTGCAGTTGTTACTGAGGGTTAATTCAATGCATAACAGGGTTGGTAGTTGCGTAGTTTGGATGCTGGGGAAAGTGGTATTTGGGAGTTAAGGAAACTGGGGTTTCTTGGGTTGATTTGCAGGTAGGAGCACTTATCCCCCTCACAGTTTCGTTCTCAGCCCTTCTTTTCAATTGCTGAACTGAAAACCTAGTAGGAAGTTGTTCATTCAATGTCCACTCAGAGCCTGGATTCATGTTTGAAAGATGCCTTTGAAATGGTTTAACAGGTAGAAGTATTTTCATCACCCAATTAATGAAATAAAAATTAATAGAAGCTTCTTCCTCCAGAAGCTCTTCATCAGCTGTTATGGAAAGGGCAGTAATAGGTCCATGATTTTTTTTGTGTCCAAGAAAGGTTGAAGGGGGAGAAACCTAGTCACGTGGGTGCAGGTGAAGTTTGGTACTTGGGCTGTTGAAGGTTTCTGTGTGTCCTGAACATCTTCTCTTCCTCTCTAGTTTTGTATACACAGCATCCAAACAGCACATGTTGCCAACCAGAGGGACAGGGGAGTTCATATTTGTGTCTATGGCTTCACTGGTGTAAAAAGAGAGTAATGCTACTTCAGAAGATACCCTATTTAGGAACAACTTGTAAGAAGTTGCTACTTGCATACTGGGTTTGCATGTGTCATGGGTTAACCCCAGCAGGCTGCTAAGCACCATGTAGCCACCATACAGGTACCTGCTCATTCCTCTGTGGTGGGATGGGGGAAAGAATTGGAAGGGTGCAAGTGAGAACGGGTGGGTTGATATAAAGAGAGTTTAATGGGTAAAGTAAAAGCTGCACACGCCAGCAAAGGCAACTGAAGAATTCATTCACCCCACTGCCCATGGTGAGGCAGGTGATCAGCCATGCTTGGGACAGCAGGGCTCCATCATGTGTAACTTGGGAAGACAAACACCATCACTCCAAATGTCCCCCTTCTTTCTTCTTCCCCCAGCTTTATATGCTGCATGTGACACCATATGGTATGGAATGTCCCTTGGGTTAGTTGGGGGTCAGCTGTCCTGGAGGCGACCCTCCCCTAGCTCCTTGTTATGACTTGCTGGTGGGGTAGTGCGAGAAGCAGAAGAGGCCTTGGCTCTGTGTAAGGGCTGTTCAGCAATAAGTAAACCATCCCTGAGTGATCAGTGCTATTTTCAGCACAAATCCAAAATGCTGCCCCGTAAAAACCCAGCTGAAATCAGTGCAGCATGGTAAGCAAAGCTCTATTGATCGGAGCAGGCAAACAAACCACGAGCCAACTGCCTCGTTTGTCCACACTTTGTGTCCTGCGCAGAGAATGGGTCAGTGTGGCTCGGCAAAAAGTATGTGTCTGTATCAGATGGGCCGAATCCAGGCTCAGTTCTAGCGCTTCTGTCTTTGTTAGTTGTTAATATTTTGACATGTTTTTCACCTTGTTGGAGAGAGGGCGTTGATAAATGACCCAGTAAGAGTGTTCTTTTTTCCCTATGATGATGTTCAGAGCACAGTTTATTTTGCGCCTACAATACTGATACATTCTTGGCTTTAAGAGGAGTTGAATTGTGTGTCTTGTACTTGTAGCGAGCACATCCCTGTCTGTGCTAAGTCCTGGGAACGTGCTTTAGCATGGTATCTAGCTTGCAACTCAGAGCCTTGCTTTCCAAATTTGCTCTCTTGTGAGAGATGGTGGGGCTGGCCGCTCTGAGCAGTTGCCCTTAGGGGCCTCGCTCTGGGGCACATCCTCTTTGCTTTCCCAGTGCACTGGCTATAACTTCACTGCTTGTCTCCACAGTTACTTATTTGCTTGTTCTACTGAAGCACCTGTGTTGCATATTACAGTTTTTAATTTTTCATGTTTATGTACATAGGCCTCTCAGTTTCCAGTTCAGCTGTGACAGTATTAAAATGCTCTTTTTATCTGTCAGATAAGTAGGTTTGCTTGTGTGCTCCTGGCCTCCTAAAACAGACCCCATTTGATGCACACGCAAGTAAAGCGACTAGTAAGGGTGAACAGTAATTAGTATGACTTAAACGAAAAGCAGAGGGGTGTCTTTCTATTTCTGCTTTATCTACTATTAGGCCGGGAGCTCTTGAATAATTTACTCTCTGAAGGCTTGGTCACAGACTGACTTCTGTGACTGTAAGCATGGCTTTGTGTGCAGTCAGGCCTTGGCGGCTGCTCTGCACTCACTACTTGGACTGTTTGAGTGGCAGCATTATTCCCTGGGTGCAGTCCTGGCTGAGGGGGAAGAATTGGAAGTAAATTATTACAATTGCAAATTAGATTCCAGTGAATATTGTACAACACTTAATTGAAATGTGCTCATTCACTGACAGTTATACAAACTAAGTCTCCCTTTACTACAAGCCACAAGGTAAAACAAGGTAAAACTTTCAGCTGCTTCATCTCTTGCTGATGCCACGTACCACAGAAGCATGTCTGATCGGTGAGGAATAAGGATGAGGCTTGATTTGTGTCACAGAAGAATGCCACATGGTGTTTAGCAGCACACACACCACCACCCACCCCACAGACACTTTGAGTTACCATGGAAGTAACTCCCCCGTGCACAGAGGGGAGATTTGGATCAGACATTAGGAAGAAATCCTTCCCTATGAGGGTGCTGAGGCGCTGGCACAGGGTGCCCAGAGAAGCTGTGGCTGCCCCATCCCTGGCAGTGTTCAAGGCCAGGTTGGACACAGGGGCTTGGAGCAACCTAGTCTAGTGGAAGGTGTCCCTGTCTGTGGCAGGGGTTGAAATTGGATGAGCTTTAAAGTCGCTTCCAACCCAACCCGTTCTCTGAGTCTATGATATGCACAGGCTCGGTGAAGGACTGTGTGAATTCACTGCATGAGGTGAAAACAAAAGCCAGGTCACAGCTAGAGTCACTGCAGTTTTTGTCCCTGTTGAGACCAGTTTCTGCTCCTGCTTCTTTATTCCCTGTGGGGTCAGAAGGGTGACTGCAACTTAACATTGTGTAATGCTCCAAAACGTATACAAGGTAAGCATATTTTATGTGCCCTGGCAATGTAGTGAGGCAGGAGGGCACTGAGGTCTGAGTTACACAGTGTGTGTTTTGGTGGGTCACTAGCGTTTATTTCCTTTTGGTGTAACTGACTAGAGGAGAGGAGGTGGTAGTTTCTGTGATCATGCTTCCGATTTACCATGATTAGTTTCTCTTGAAGATTGGCATAGATCCCAGATAATGTTTGGTGGCTTAGACCACACTGAATCAGTTGGTGAAAAGCCTTCAAAACCAGACATGAGTCGCAGAGTGCTCAGGAGTTTAACAATGCAGTGGTGCAAGTTACCTGTGGACTTGAAGAACGTCCATTAAATACAAGTCTTCAAGCTTAGTGGTGTAAGTATTGTGCTGTGGTGCATTTGTCAGGGCTTTTCAAAGCCATTAAGAAAATGCAGGCCGGAAGCTCAAGAACACCAGGGAATGTGGGCAGACTGTGTATCCCAATAGTTTGCTCTGTACGTGAAGTTCTGCTCATTAGGTCTTGAAGCTGCACTGAGAGCACAAGCCCTTGCCTTATGCAGTTTTCCCCTTGTTCTATATTTAGGCCAGAGATAAGGAGATTTTTCAGGGTCTTTAAGTTCAGAAACCAGCAAACTGAAATAACGCTAGACTTGATTTTATAATGTCTAAAAAAGACATCTTTAATGTTACGGAAACATAAAGAGACAGTGGGAGCTGTTTGAATGCTTAGCACTTTCTGTATAACCCCTGCTAAGGTTAGCACAATTCAGGGAAAAAAACAGAAGTACCCAGCCAGACCATAGCTCTTAAACCTTTCCCCTTTCAAGTGTCTCACTTGCCATGTTCCAGTATACATAGAGGAGCTATACAGCTCTTCAGGAAGCACTGTGGGCATTGATGTGTTAACACCTGAAAAGATAGCTGTTTTTTTATGTTTA